>JAWMRC010000089.1:61423180-61515727 GCA_035584755.1 Thripadectes ignobilis
GGGCGCGGGGGGGGGGGAGGGATGGGGGTAGGGACTCGGGATGGGGACACGGGATGGGGACACGGGATCGGGGCACGGGATCGGGGCACGGGATCGGGACACGGGATCGGGACACGGGATGGGGACACGGGATGCGGACACGGGATGGGGACACGGGATGGGGATACGGGATGGGGATACGGGATGCGGACACGGGATGGGGACACGGGATCGGGACACGGGATCGGGACACGGGATCGGGACACGGGATGGGGATCGGGACCCGGGAGCCGGCCCCCCGAGAGCTGCCCATCGCTGCCCCCGGGCAGGAGCAGGAGCAGCCCCCAGTCCCCACACTGACACCGCCGGCCTCTCACTCCGCGGCTCGGTGCCTAAAAGCCATCAGAACACACTGGAAACAGGTGGGCAAAGCAGTCCGTGCTACATCAGTATTACGCTTCAAAAAAAAACCCCAAACAAAAAAACAAACAAAAAAACCACAACAGGTTCTCCTCTTTTCCCTTCCACGGTTTCTCTTCCACGGTTTCCACAGATGGACAACTCCGATGCCCTACCGCAGCTATCTCCCTGGAAAGTGAAGTTGGCTTAAATTCCTGTCCTATCGCCTTGTGACCGAGGGCTAACATCACAAGAACCAGGGAAAGGGCAGAGACTGAATGGTTAAGTTTCCAGCGCACAGCCCTCGGGGTGAGCCAGGCTCCAGTAAGCACATGGTTTCCACAGGGCGCTTGGATGCTATGTTTGGGTGGGAAAATATTACTAGAATAGATGTCTGCTCGTTTAGGCAGCAGCCATGTGATGTGAACTGCTGGCCCTTCTGCTGCTGCTGGCAGGAAAATTTAAAGCATGCCTCTGCCATTATTTATGCCCACTAAAATTACCCCAAAGGATCAGTGCATGCCCTAACGATGCCCGACAGAATAGAAGGATTCACAGAAAAAAATGTGAGAAGCTGTTTAGATGCAGGAAAATAAATTCTCCTCACGCACATGACAGAAGGTCACCCTTCTAGCAGGTCATGCTGCTCCTCATCTTGTTCCCAGGCTGTTCCCAGTGCAGCTGCCAGCCTCCCTGTACTTTGCCATTGTGCTAATCAAGCAGCAGGATAACTTACAAGGAAACCAAGGTTTTTAGAGCATGCTGCCAAAGTTTGTGCACACCCCGTCCATTTTATTCAGAGCACTAATCCAGCCTTGGACCTCCTGGTCCACGTCCTGTGGTATCACACTCTCCTATGCATTCTAAAAGGTGCTAGTACTTGTAGTTACAGTTCACATAATAGACAAAATCTTGCAAATGCCAGTGAAGTGTGATGGTGACACCTTGACTATTGTGAAGGTTTTCAGTTCAGTTTTTTGACTTTATTTTCTAGTTATTCACCCTATTTAACTAGTCAGTTAAGTCTGGGGCAGTTCCAGGTTTAAAGAGCTACAAATTATAGAGGCTTAATGAACTAAAACCAAAATAACAGCATAGCTTGTATTCTTACAGCCCTATGCATTAGCGGAGAAGTTTCAAAGGGCTGGATTTCTGAACCTTGGTTCTACCTAAATTTCGTATAGGCATGTAAATTCCTTAAGTCATATTTCCTTTCATGGCAAAATTTCCCTAAGCATAGAAAAACTGATCTAAAATAAGGTTATTCTCTTCAGTTCAATAAAGTAAGTTTATTCCTTTCATTTCAACAAATTATCTTCCTTGAAAACAATACTGTGCATTCTCAGACTTATCAAACACTTCTGTTCAGTGTTCAATATCCATCACATACCCAGCTAACATTTATTTTACATTAAGTTTTGCACCATTTGGGATTCCAACAGCATTCCTCCTTGCAGATTGAAGGAAAGGAGCTAACTGCATGCAGTAGGCATATAGTACATGAGTATTAATACCTCCTTGAAATATCTATTAGGCAAAGCTGGTTATTCTACTTACATAAATTAAAGTTTCTGAACTAACCTTTCCTTATCAGGTGCTGCAGATTATGTAAAACCAAAATTATTTTCTTAAAAATTGCAAAGTCCTCACGCTTTGGACTGCAAGAATCTTATTTTGGATTAGAAAAGCTACAAACATGATTGTAAGAGTAGATAAAATAATTTGTTCTGGGGGCGTTTATAAAGGATAGTAGATCATCAACTTTGTCTTTGCTTTTAGGAAGTCTTAGAGCTCTTCACACAACAAGAACTACAACCAAGTGGCCAATGTGAAACAAGCCTCTGGAATGATCAAGAATATTTTTAATATCTTATTTTGTTCAGTGAAGTAAAGTACATAACAGCAGTAAACGTGAGTCAAAACACTTTGCAAATTCAACAGCACTTACAAATGAGGAGAGTGTTGAGCCCTTGGTGCCCAAAACAAGTCAGCAGGTAGGCATTCTAGAGAGACCACAGGTTAATCATTATACACAACGTATAACACCAGCTTACTTATACAGCTATCAAGTATAAGATGTCAAAGTCAGCACTTCAATACAGTGAAACAGCATTTCCCACAGAAGCCACCAAAGAGCTAGCAGACAGTTTGCTCGTTTGATTTACCTGCACGGGGGGAAGAACCTGAACTCTGGGGTGAAAAACTTTGTTTCTAGACAATTTTTTAAAATGTGTTTATACTTGACACAGATTTTAGCTAATTAAAATTTAGTTATTTACCTTTCTTTCAGACCCATTGGAACTTGACAAGCAAATTCACTGTTTACCTATGCAGCAACTAGAGAACACTTAAACTTACCTCCAGTGTGTTAATAGGTCCCAGTTCTGAAACAAGAGGTTGGTGTTTCAGTACTTTTGATTATTACTCAAAATACTAAGGTATATATTGGTCATTTAAGTGCACTTACAACTCATCTGTGGTAAAGTGCAATTAACCTGATTACTTTGATATGGAATGGAAAGTCAAAGAAAATTGAAAAATTATTTCATAGCTTCCTCATATTCCAGTGAAAACAAGAGTGCTACAGGGAAAACTAATAAAGGGAGGATATAAAACTTATAATACTGACCTAAAGGCATTACATAATTATAAAGTATGATGAGAACATGAAAATAATTACAAGCTCCTGTGCAATACATTCAACAATTTTAAGACCAACTCATAGGACTTAGAGGATATATAATTAACTTAGAGGGCTGCCACCTGCATGACCAATGATTACACCACTGAGCAAACCACGTGATCTTAAATATCCAACTTATTAACAACATTGCAGTGAAAGGAAGGTCATTACAAAATAAAATGGATATTTGCAAGTCTAATGAAAATTGCATGTTACAAATCAGCAGCTATTTGGAAAATGAAAGTTCAAACATAACTAAATATAAATAACAAGGCAAAATTAAACTGAAAAACAAAAAAAGAAACCAGCATCAGAAAAACCCAAACCCTAAAAGCTATTTTCTAAATAGAAATGTAAAGCAACTGAGAGAACCACAGAGCCAAAGTTTTTGAAGGAAACAACATGTGGAGTTGTTGAGGAATCTCTTTGCCAATTTGCCCTCATAGTCCTAAGTTCAGATAAAGAAGGACACAAAGCTATGAAAGGATCATGACGATACATAATAAGGAAGAATCAACAGTCCTTTGCCAAAAGCACATCTTTAGCCCTGAAGAACACCTTGAGCATACCATAGTAAGCCATGAAATATTTTTGTTACAATGAATATCCTAGTAGAATACAGGAGCTCATCCAATTAAGAAAATAATTTTTAAAAACCACTAATTGCATGAGGTCTTTGCTGTGATAAATAGACTTGGGGGATTTTTTTTTTTGTTGGTTTCATTCTAGTCCAGTTTTCATTATAGCAGTCTCATATTTTATGTAGAATGCTCTACTTTCATATAAAGTATACAGAAGTTTCTATATCTTGTCAGATTATCATTATTACAAGCTAAGATAAGCAACTATGCAGAACTTCTTAGAAGCCACTGAAAGTTTTATACTTGGGCAAAATTTGACAATTGAAGTAACCACAGCAAATTATTAACCTTGACAGAATTGAGAAATAGCCACTGAAATATCAGCAGTCAAATCAACAGTTAACTAGTTATTTCAGACTGATTGTCTTCAAAAAAATGACAAAACTTCAACCTTTCTGGCCACTGCAAACACTACACCTCAATTCAAAACCACAGTACTTACAAGGTCTAATTATACAGCGCTTAAGGTGTTATTTTAGTTTTAATAGAACCACAAAGTCTGTTACTCAGCATGATCCTTGCCATTTCTGTTCATGTTCATATATTGCTCATTTAGTAACTGGCATGAACATTGTCTAAACCAGCTATGGGCAATAACTTTTGACAGTGAGACTCAGTATGTCTACTAGTTCTGGAGAAAGGATAAGTGACTTATCATTCCTTTACAGCAGGAGTGAGAAAAAACAAAAATGCCTATTGAACAGATACTTGCAGACATCAGCCGCACAAGTTCCATATGTTTGTGTATTGATATTTGTGGAGGATGATTTAAATTCCTATTCAGAAAACCCTACTTGTCTCTCACTCTTCATTTTTGCCAGGAATTTTTTTTTCTGCAAGAATGCAACAGAACAAGAAAGTCTTTCCCCCCACACCCTCTGGACAATCTGAAAGAATGGAGTTATTTTACACTCCACACCAATAATGCTGCAAGAGTAAACATAGCAAAGGTGGCTACAGAAACAATAAACCATAAACAGAAATCCTGAGCAGCTGTCACACTGCAAGTCAGTTCATGTTTGGTAGCACTGCTTTAACAGGCTTTTCTGGATTCTGCAATGCAGTGTTACATTAATAAGCTGCACAGGGTTCTTTCAAACAAACCTCAACAGGAATGGAATGTACTGTAAATACAGAACCTAGGAAGACTTTGTAAAACTACTAGTGAATAATGTTTTTTTCCTCATGTTTGATACACAATGTATAAAAAAATTCCCAAAACAAAGCCCTAAGATGGTTATGCAGACCTTGTTTTGCAGAGGTTGTACTCACTAAACAGATCTCATGCACACACCCCACCTCACACCTCACTAGTGCTGTACAGTAAGGCTACAGGGCCAAGCTGCCAGGGTTGTAAATGAAGAAAAGCAACACCTGCCTGGCTGGCGAGTTTCGCCTGTAACTCTGGTTTCCTCTTTGAAACTTGGACTTTGCCATCTATTTCATGGGTGTGGAGCTTGATTGGAAAGCACCATTTCTTGTCTACAAGAGTCTAGCACACAAACTCATGCATGCAATATAAGTCCTTGTAATTATTTTATCATCTAGTGACAAGGGACAATTCCTTGCATGCATTGACAAACAAGTGCCAATCCGTTCTCCAACTGTTTTGGATGCTGTTTTGCCTAATGCTCCTAGTCCATCCAGCTGCATGAGGAACAGCTGTCAGAACAGCTTCCACCCTACAGCGGGCAGCTCATCAATGGCCTAGTTAATATTCTCTATGGTCCAAAACTTACACATATAAAAGCAGATAATCCTTTAATAGAGCATTTCATTTCTCGGTTGCAGTCAAAGGAACAGAACTAGTAGGGGAGGTACCAACTTTCACACAGGATATATGGCAAAATCTGAAACTTTTGTTATTTTCTTTTAGAAGGTGATTTAAAATGAACCCCTACCATTCATTCCTCCATCTTTTTAAAAGGCCTCCTAGAATCCATTGGTTTTAGAGTGTCATGTTTCCTTCAGCTGTCTCCTGGTTTTGGTAAAGTATGTCTGTCCGAGTTTAAACCTGGTTCTACAAGCGCACACTCAGAAGTAGCTTGGAAGCCTAAGCCTAAGCAGCAGATTCCCTGCCTTAACAAGCACATAGTTGCTTGTTGCAGAGCTCTTTGGCCTCTTGCTCTCAATTTCACCAGTTTCAAACACCTTGTCAAAGATCCTGATGGTTTGTTTCAGGAGTCTGTTTGAAGCCATATCCTAACTTTACTGAAGAGTTCTATACTCCAGTTTTTGGGTTTGGCAGAGTTTCAGTAAACACAATCATTTCATACTGACATCACTTCCATGAAACGTCCTCTTAAAAGCTAGACTGTACTGAGTGCACTGGTGACACCCCACAGCATCCTGGTTGAACTCTTAAACACAAATGGCTTCGAGGTCTTTGGTATTTGACTTCTCAGCACCAACACCTGTCCTCACTTACGATTCGCAAGCCCCCAATGAGGCGCTACTTCTGTAAAAAGTTTGGCATAAACATCAAGTACCAATGGTAACCAGAAAGACTGGGTTGAAATTAATTACTATGGGAATGGCAAAAAGGGTCGCAGATTCCCACATAATTTTAAAATGTATAACTCACATGACTAGAACATTTATCCAAGTGATAAACATGGTGCTTTTTGCTTGTAGTGAATTTACATTGTTAACAAATTCAAGCAAGCACTTCCAAAATTTCATTTAGCTTACAAATTATTTGCAACAGGAAACAGAAAATTTGTCAGCAATCTTGGATTTTCCACTTACCTCACAGGGTAAAGCCTTGGTTATCATTATCATAATTTGCCACTTCAGCAGTTGTGAATCATAACAGACAAATTACCTGTGACAAGATTATGTCTTCAAAATCAGTATGTTTGTATTTAATTTCTTAGGGCTTTGAAAGATTGGGTATTTAGTTGAACATAGACTAAAGAGGGTACTGTCAACATTCACACTCCCAGGTAGCAGATTTCCACAAGCCAGCCAGAATACCGCAGACATTTCACATCCTCCTCCACACCTAATGTTCAATAAACATGGATTTACTTCTCTAGCAAGAGCAGTACATGGATTCACATTGTTGGACATTCAACTGTAGTACTTGAAAGGGGGTGGGGAGGCTTTTAACAGAGATGAGCTCCCCAGTCAAGTTCATCTGAAAGATACTATCACATGAGCACAACTTAAAAGGCATTGTCATAAAGAGTGGGAAGAAGGGGCAAGAGAGCAGAGCAACTGTTTAAAGTAGTATTCTTCCAAGAGTAATGTTTACCAGATGAAGGCATGAAACCTGTGTTCTGTACACATCAGAAACACATTACTTCTTATCCATTCCATGATCCTTTCAGGAATGTTGGTTGGTTGGGTTTTTCTCTTTGTTTTTGGGGGGTTCCTGTTTTTTGTTTTGTTTTTTTTTTTTTTTTCCTAGAGAAAGATTCTAGAAGAAATGGAAAAACTTAAATGCTGAGTGCTAAAGAGATTAATACAATACTCGAATTAGTAGATTTAATTTTGCCAAGATCCAAGGGAATTAACTGTATAAAACCTCTTACAGTGGCAAAAAACTTGAGTAAAGGCCAAATAGAGTTTTTCTCACCAACATTACACATTAGACCCTCAGAAGGAAGCTGCAGTCTCATCTTACAGCCATTCAGATCAGCTTTGTGATCCAGCTGCAGGCTAGGTCTGTGGAAAAAAATGGGCAGCATTCAGTTAGATAAGCAATCTGACCTTACCCACCAAGCCATCACATGACTCTAGAATTAATGCAATTAAAGATGGGAACATGCAGTTAGGGACATGAGTCTGTTTGACCGAAGGACATTAGTTCTGCATTTGTTAGAAGTTGACTGTGAAGTAATACCCTCAATTACGTGCACAGTGATCTGTAACAGTTGGAGTCTGGGGTGAAGATTGTTGTAAGCAAGTTCTTCCAGAGCAACATGGACAGAAGCCTATAAATGACATGTGGCAGTCACAGCATTCTTCTGGATGAAGACATCTGCAGGGAGCACCATTCTTTGTTCATTAATCATGTAACAGAAAAACATGAGCTTCCTTGCCTGCTGCAAGTAAAATGTTTCATTCCATTATAGAATATTGTACACTTTATGGTTGTTTGTTTGTTTGTCTGTTTTTTTAAAAAAAGATAGTTCAGCTCATCCTCAAACAGCAAGAAATTCTTATTTGTCAGCTTCTAACGCTTCCCTCTTCTAGGGGGGTGACTTTAGAAGAAAGTGATTCCAACATCAAAGTCCAGTGCATGCCACTCTAATGACCAGAAGTCAAACTGTTAAATCATTTTCTATGTTCAGAACCTACTTCAAATCAGGTACTGATTTTTCCCAGTAGCAGACTGTAAGAAACCAGCTGGTTTATGTTTTGTCAGGGCACGCCCTGAACTATATACAAAGTAGAAAGCAGATAGAACAAAGAACAGTCATGCAAGGTTAGGCAAACAAAAATATGACACACCTGCAATTCCTACGAATCGTTGGCACTCGCATAACTCTGCAGAATAAATATCTTTCACATCTATTGATACAATGATAAAATTCCATTACAGATCACCTTTATTCCCTGATTTCACATTTGACATTGACTGTATATCAGATGCTCTGAACTGGATATATTTCAGAGTAAATACACAGCCTGATTTTAAGAGGACTGACTGAATTTGATACTGCATTGTATAATGTCACAAGTAAAGAATATATGAATAATACCATGACATTATTCAATATGACGCTGGATTTTGGAAATTATTTCATAGTCCTTCACCCCACAAAGTGGAAGGAAATCTTTGGTAGCTCTCTTCCACTTTGCCAGTATTATTCTGAATAAATTTCAGTTTTACACCCTTCCCTGGTAATTGCAAAGCCATGCAGTGAAAGAGGCAGAATGTGCATCTCCTTTTTTGAATTTGAGGAATGGAAAGGCAAGAGCACTGAGGATTTCTGAATCTGAGAAATATGAAAGGTGATACCATAGTATTGATCATTTTCCTTACAGGTATTATTAGATACAACAAACTCACAAAGCTCACATACAATAAATAAAGACCTCTGGTTCATATTTTCTGTACATAAATACAAATATTTATTTTGCTTATTTTCAAGAGCAGAAATATTTACTTCAAATAATATAGTGATGAAAGACATGTGGAGGACCAAATAGTCTGTAACACATTTTAATAAATTCAATTTCTCTTGAGTACTTTTATAAACAATATTTCTCTTACTCCTCAACTAACACAGTTTATGGTGCAAGTCTGAGATCTAAGACTGAGTGAAACAATCAGTTGTTACGGAGGCAAAATTCTGATCAAATCCTGAATTCACACTAACAATCAGTAAAGTGGAATTTGTCCATCTAGGCAGTTATGCTTTTGTACACTATTAAAGCTCACAGTTTTCTTAAGCAGAAAAGCACCAAAGAAGATAAGTCATTCTAATTTCTTTGCTAACAAAAATACACCATTACTGCTTAACATTTTATAAACACATCCCTGCTTTAAGCAATTTAGAGATCAAATTTGTGAAACCTGTTGTACAGCTGAATATGCCTATCTCATCTTTCCTAAGTCAGTTCACATCTGTCTCAGTCATAACTGCTGTATAAAATTCAGAGACAGCTGTTTAACACTTAAATTATCTATAATAATTTATAAGGGTCACTCATGATTCATGCTTGCAAGATAAGGGCAAACATTTCACAGACTCACAGAATCTCAGAATCACAGAATATGCTGAGTTGGAGGGGACCCACAAGGATATCGAGTCCAACACTTATCCCTGCACAGGACCATTCCCAAGTCACACCATGTGCCTTGAAATCACAGTAATCCAGAGTCATTCTAAGATCCTGTACCAAATACAGTATTACAATTTCTCCCAGGTTCTACAGGACTTGAAGCATGCTATACTTATAAACTCAAACTAGCTAAATACATGTGTTAATATCCATGATGTCTTCCCTGTTCGTTACAAATACAAAGTTCAACCACAGATTCTAAACCTCTTATGAATCTGCTAAAGAGGGGATAATGTCTGATATACTTTCAGTCTGTTTGATCAGGTCTGATCTTTTTTTCCATCTCTGTAATTTCATTCAATTTTTCCATTACTAACTACTTCCACCTCTGAACAAGTAGGGTTTTTTTTTGTTTTGGGGGGTTTGTTTTTGTTGTTGGGTTTTTTGTTTGGTTGCTTTTTGTGGGAAACTGCAGCAGGCCTGCAGGTTCCTTGACGGAGCAGGAGGAGTTTGACCTTGGCCAGATTGTTGTATACCTGTGAAGATAAACAACTTTCAGAGTCTGAGAGAACCCATGAGAAGCAGAAGATAAGAAACCTCAGAGACAGTAATTTGTACACAGGCAGTAGTTTGTAACTGTGGCCAATAAGCGATTGTTTCAGTATAATGAGCACCAATAATTTTAGCGCACGTACACTTAGGAAATATAGAAAAGTAGCTGTGTGAAAAAATTAATTAAATATATAATAAAGAAAGTTTTCGCTTTCAACTATTCGGGATCTTCACCTGCTTTTTTATCGTCCGTCCCAACAACAACAGCAACGACAGGTTTTTAATACATTAAGGATTATTTTATAACCAAAGCAAGCAGTAAGTAATCCAGTGATCATCATCAGGCTTAGTAACCTCTGGTCAGAGGACTAATTTTCTGAAAGTAAAGCCTTTTTCTTTCAGCTTTCTTTCTAGAGACACGACAGGCAAGGGTCAGAAGGCAGGGGGCGACCCGACGGGCTGTCTACACCTTCCCCATGGGGTGTGTGGGAGGCAGACGAGGGGAAGGCGCTGACCTGCTCCCTCTGGTGACCAGCGACAGGACATGAGGAAACGGAATGAAGCTGCACCAGGGGAAGTTCAGGGTGGGCATTAGGGATCTAGACTCGCTGATCCTTATGGGTCCCTTTCCACCTGAGGTATTCTATGATGCTATAAGCATATACAGTTCACTTGAACCCACTAAAATTCCTCTCTTGGCTACTTTCTCCAAGAGTTTATATGAGTTCACTATCACCTATTTTAAATGCTATAGTTCAAGAAAACTTGCACAACTTGCATAACTTAAAAGCTCTTGAAGATGCTAATAATGATAAAAATGTATCAGTCATTGCTGCACAAATCTGCTTTCTTTAGATGATTCTGTATTTTTAATCAAAGCTAAAAACATTTCCCTAGTTAAATGACATTAAATATATAGAGGAAGAACACCCTTGTGTTTTAAGTTCTGTTTCCTTAACTTTCAATACAAATAAAAGATGTCCCAGAACTACTAAAGCAGGTTTATTATGTATAACCAAGACATTACTTGTTCTAGTATGTTCAAAGTTTTCAAGTATTCAGAGATGTCAGGCTAGCCCGGTTTCACTTACATGTATCAGGGCAGTTAGCAACTGTTGACAGAATACCATAGGACAAAAATAATTCCAAAGTGTATCATTACAACCAGCCTGTTCTCTAGTAGCATACACATTTACACACACATCCTAGAAGGTCAGGAAGAGTATATGGTTTGGAAGGAAAGAAGCATCAGAATCTACTGCAGCAATCTACAGAATCTACTTTACATTCACACCATATATACATATGCATATACACACACAGATACTTATATACAGACCCAAAATAACTGAACAGTTGTGGCAATGCCTCTAAAGGACAAAATCACAACAGCTTTCCCTCTTCCATCAACCATCAGTGTTGACACACTTTTCCTATTGTTCTTCCACCAATTCAGGAACAGAGTCTGTCTCTAAACAGCCAACACCTTACACCTTCCTCTGTAAAAACCAGGTAGTGCGAGGCAGTGAAAGATCACAAATCCAGCATGAATCCCTTCACCCGAGATCATTTTACCACACCTGTAACTGCTCCCTAGAACATGGAGTGAAACATTTTTTTTTGCTTCAATCTAATTTATGTTGTGTCACTCAGAAAGAATGTTTCTTCTTAAACATGGAATACTTTCAGAAAAATATTGGAAGCAACTTTGTGTGAAGCTTTAAGAATTTGATTGTTAAGATTTCCCAGCCCTGAAAAGAGCAGTGAGAAGTAGAAAAGCCCAAACTGGGCTGCTCTCTTTCAAATACCTAGCAGGGAGTTTATTTGAACAGGTCCTTAGCAAAAGCAAAATAGAAGGCAAACTGAATTCACTGTTCCCTCAAACAATTAGACATCTTATCTTTCATCAGTCTTCAGACCAAAGCCCTTTGGAAAGGGGGGGAGGGGGGGGAAATTTGCACAGCAGCTCCACACTTGATAAAATTCAGCTTGGGGGGTTTAGTGACAAAGGAAATATAGCTTGAGGAAAGGGTGCTTAAAGACCACTCCAGCCAGGAGAGCAGAGCTCCCTATCAGGGAGGGGTGAAGGATAGGCAGCTGTGGTGAGGAGGCAGCACTCCCAACCCAGTTCAGTCCAGCCCCTCTTCCAGGCTCTGCAGTCTCTTGGGTGTTTGCCCAGAAGTCCTGGCACCTCTGTTCCTCATAACCCAGCTCCCAATAGGAGTATGTAGGGTATAATACAAGAAAAATGCCACTAGAGATGTCTTCTGCTCCCTCATACATTTCATGGCACAAACATGTCTGGGGAAATTAAAAACCAAACAACTACAAGTCTTCCAAGACAAACGTGCATCAACACCATCTTTAACATTTGTAGCACCTTCTATTTTACTAGCTTGGTATTTACATAAACCTCTTCCATCTCAGCCACTGATAAGGTCAAAGCAGATTTCACTGTATATTTAAAGAAAAAGGGAATAAAATTTTCTGGGAAAAAAGCAGTCACTGCATATATATCTAGCTTTCAAAACAGATACAACTAAAGTAAGCTGCAGCAGCGCCTGAGGTACAGGAAGAAAACATACCACTTCCTTTATCAAATGAGTCAGCAGACAACCATTTGATGTTTTATTTTGGTATGGGTTGCTTGGGGTTTTTTTAATTGTTTTGTTTTTGTTTTTACAGGAGGCATCTTGAAAGCTGGATGACATCTCATTGACTATTAAGGGCCGATGCACCTGCCCACTTGACTAGTTACGAAAATAACCAACACATAAATCATAGCTGGCTATTGCAATAGAGAAGTAAAGGCAGGACCAAGCAAGCAAATTATTTGAAGAAGGGAACTTACAAATGTCACAGACGTCCTTCAGTCTCAAAGATGACAGCACGGAAGCATTGTGTTTCACTTAAGACCTGAAGCACCATCTCTTACACTCACAGGTATGATATGGTCAACTACCAGAATAATTTTGGTATTGGCTGTTCCTCAGGTGAAAAATGATATCTGACTGTTGACTATGCAGGAATAAACAACAATACATATCCAGTCAAAAACACTGGTTCCTTCTATAAATCAACGCATTTTTGGAAACACAATTTTGCCTTTTAGGTTTTACATTTTTTGTTGTATTTAACCTGTTTGGCAATTCTTTCATAAGACAAGATAGACAATCACAAAAACATCTGTGCCTGCAAACAGACAGCTTTTCATGGATGAACAGTGTATGACTTGAAAAGGGGAGAATGTCTTTAGTCAATTATTTTTTTTTAAATATCCAAGTTAACAAGACTGTGAATATTGTATGAGTTTGTGACACATTACTCCGACAGACACAGAGGCATTAGCTATTTCCAGGCAGGCAAAGAGACAGAGAAGGCTAGGGTAACAATATAGTGAAATGCAGCATTTTTATAACTAAACAACATAAAATAGTGGATGATGTACTGTCAGGTAGTAGCAGTATTTCTTAAAAAATAAAAGGAAAATTTACTGTTTTCCCGTCATACATGGAGGCTACTTATCACCCCTGAAGTTCATGAAGAGTGCTATTTAAAGCTGGGCAAAAGCTGGAGCAGGTGTCTCATTCCTCTAACCAAAGGTATGTGGTCTCAGCATGATTTAACTGTACTTTCACAGCTGTACCTCCACATGTTAAGTAACTCAATTCTAAAACGTAAGTTTAAAAAAAGCCACTACATTTCTTGATAAATAAGTGTTTTGATCCTTGCTGCCTTTGTTTCAGTTTGCTTGCAGGCAACAACTGTTTTGAAGTGAGGCTGGAAAGCATCACATGATGGGGGTAACACCCCCACCAAGTTTTTCCAGCAGAAAAGGACCTGGGGGTGCTGGTCATCAGCAGGCTGAACAGGAGCCCAGCTGTGTGCCCAGGTGGCCAAGAAGGCCAGTGGCATCCTGTCCTGTATCAGCCGTAGTGTGTCAGCCAGCCCAACCAAGGAAGGGATTCTCCCCCTGTATTTGGCACTGATGGAGCCACACCCCAAGTCCTGTGTCCAGTTCTGGGTCCCTCAACTCATGAAGGACAAGTGAGGTGCTGAAGCAGGTCCAGAGAAGGACAGTGGAGCTGGTGAAGGGTCTGGAGCACAATTCCAATGGGGAGAGGCTGAGGGAGCTGGGGGTGTTTGGTCTGGAGAGGAGGAGGCTGAGGGGAGACCTTACTTCTCTGTACATCCACCTGGAAGGAGGTGCAGCCAGGTGAGGATCGGCCTCTTATCCCAGGCAGTAGAGACAAGAGGACAGCCTTAAGCTGCGCCAGGAGAGGTTTAGGTTGGACATTAGTGTGGGAAATAAAAGAATATGGTTTTATTACAAGCAAATAGTTCATTAACTCAGAAATTATCTTCTTTAGACATATTGTGAAAGTTGTAAGGTACCAGGTCCTGTCTGGAACTGGTGCCAGGGACAATTTGTGTTCGGGAATAGGGAATTATGAAAATAGACAATGACATGACTGAAATGGGCCCCCGCCACGTGGCAAGTTCTTTGTGTGCAGAAGAAGGTGGTCATTCTGACCAGGACACCCCATCTCCCTGTATAGGGGGGTGTGCCAAATCCAATCGGAAGAAGAGGCCCACTCCTCTCATTATACTAACAAAGGTGGAACCTTAGGGGCATATAAAAAGCATTATTTTTGGGGTGGGGGCGTGCTTTTTGGACCTCCATGGCCAGGGCACTCAGCATGTGCTGAAATAGAAACTTTCTTTTTGCAAAATTTCTTTATCTCACAGATATTTGTATCCTAACCAAATTGAATAAAAGATTTTTCTTACACCAGGATTCTTGTCCAGGAACAGCCCCTGCTCTCTCAGTCTGTCTGCACTGCAGCACTGCCCCATTGCCCCGACCATCGCTGCTCCCTCCGCACCCGCTCGGCAGGCCCATGTCCCTCCTGTGCTGGGGCAGCACTGGGGGGCTATGGGGGGCTAAGGGGGCAGCACTGGGGGGCAATGGGGGGCAATGGGGGGCAATGGGGGGGGCAATGGGGAGCAATGAGGCAGCACTAGGAGGGCATCGGTGCACACTGGAGGGGCGCCGGGGCGGAACCGGGGACCAATGGGGCAGTGCTGGAGAAGTACTGGGGCGGTGCTGGGCGGTGCTGGGCGGTGCTGGGCGGTACTGGGCGGTACTGGGGCGGTACTGGGCGGTGCTGGGCGGTGCTGGGCGGTGCTGGAGAAGTACTGGGGCGGTACTGGGCGGTGCGGCGGCTGCGCCGGGGGGGACGCGGGGCCGGGGCCGGGGTCGGTGGTCTGAAGGCGAGGCGGGCCCGCGGCTCGGCCCGCCCCGCAGGTGGTGCCCGGGAGGAGCCCGGCCCGGCCCGGCAGGGCGGGTGTCCCGGGCGGGCCCGCACCCGGCACCGCCCCGCGTGCCCGGGCTCGGCAGGGCGGCCCGGCCCGCTCCCCGCCGCCCCCACAGCCCTCCTTCCCTCCCTGCCGGCGGAGCTGCTGTCCCTGCGCCGCTCTCCCCGCTCCCCGCGCCCTCGGGGTGCTCGGCGATGCGCTTGGCCTGGCGGGCGGGCCCGTGTTATGCCTCACACGGGCCGTGATACCCCGCACAGGGCCCGTGTTACCCCGCACAGGGCCCGCCACCAGCCGGTCCCGCCCACGGCCGATGCGGTAAGCGCGGCTTGGAGCGTGTTCACCACGAAGATGCCCCGCTCCGCAGTCCGTGTTTCTGTTCCCGCCCGCTGCGCCCGCCCCCGCCTGACACAAACCCAGCGGCCTTTTTTTGTTTGTTTGTTTGTTTGTTTGTTTTGTGTCCTCAGGCTCTCCGTGAGTGTGTGACAGAGCCGCTGCCCGCCCCTCTGTGTGATGGTTACCCAGGGGTTTGGTAAAAATGGAGATTAAGCTGGATGTGCTCCTCTCCACGGCTATCAAGCAAAGAAAACCTTGGCCTCGCATCTCCTGGGTTGGACAGGTAAGAGTCATGGACTTCTATTTAAATGAAATTCTGCAAAGAGTAGGGATTTTAGTTATACTTGGGGAGGGTGTGGGTAAAAAAAAGCCTCAGGAAGTGATGTGAGCACATCTGAAGAGTTATTAAAGTAAATGGCATGGGTTCGTATATTACTGGCATCAGGCTGGAGGTTCAAGATTTCTCAAAGAAACAATTCAGTCTTCTTGTTTTCCTTCGCAAAAGACCTGTCCCTTATATGAGGTTATTGTTTTGAAGGTTCTGGTTTTTCATAACTCTTTTTTACAGCACATCGTGGGAAACAGGAACAATTTGTGTTTCCCCATTGCATCCTGCATTTGTTGAAATACATGCTTTCTTAGAATTTATTGGTAAAATGAGAGTATTTTTTTTTCTTGTCTGTGATTGGAATTTAAATAGGTAGTAATTTTAGTGTAATTCTCTTTTCTCTATTGGAATCACTGACAAATATCTCAGTAAATTAAAAAATACTACAAGACAAGATAGCTAGTGTCCAGTTTTTGTCATTTTTTTAGCAGGTAGAGTTACTGGGAAGAACTTTTTAATAATGACTGTAAAATTAGTTTGGTAGTTTGAAACCTGTGAACTGAATTCATGGTGACTGCAGGTTGTTGCTAGATATGATGTACTGCAAAGCAGATGTGCGGAATAATGAAGTTAGAATGGTAATTGCAGTTCTTAACATACTATTTTTTTATTAATTTTCCTTAATATTTTTTATCTGTGCATTGTTTTGCTGGCTTGTATAGAAAATAACTTTAAAAAAATAAATACTCTTTTATTCTTTTAACAGGAAAAAGAGACTGTTTTTCTTCTAGATGGTAAACGTGTAAACGAAATTAACCTGGCATCAGGAAAGACAAGGAAGAAAATCCCTCAGCTTCAGTCATTGTTGAAAAATGTGGTTGTCTTAACAACATCAGGAAATGGTTAAGTATTATATATTATGTATTGTAAGCTCATGTTATGTTAATTCACTTGTATTTGTAGCAGTCCAGAAAAGCAGAATATCTAAAGGATCTGCCTGTTTATTGTCAGTTTTAGAACTGTGGCTAAAATGGAAGAAAAGTAATTTAAGTACTTCACAATAATATCTTTTCAAACTTTTCTTCCCCAATCAACACAGCTGCTTGGTTGGCTGGACTACTTACAACAGGAGAGCTGTTTCTTTGGAATAAAGATCAGGACTGCTTGAAAATTGTGCCAGCAATTGAGGAGTCTAAGAAAGTAGTGGCAGCAGCACAAGGTAGGTTTTTTCGATTAATCCTGTGAAAAACAGAATAGAAAGTAGTTTTCATTTCCTTAAATCTTACTTCATGAGTAAAACTATATTCTCACATGGCTTTGCATTTGTATAATTTGTATGTTAGCTAAACTTTGGCACATGTCCTTTTTGCCATTTGAATGGTAAAGGTATTTGCATTTAGCAATCCCATGTAAGTAGTAATTAATTTTCAAATACTATATTTTTTAATGGTTAGTTTTTAACTGTAGAGAAGTATTCCTGACTAGGTTGTCAATACTCTAAAGCAGATGTACATCTGATGTAAGCAGCATATGGATAACTGGAACCTTGTTCTGTAAGTGGGATTTTATGACAAATGCTAGCTGAAGAGAATAAATAAAGGCGTATATTTGCAAACTTAAGTATCAAATATTGTCATGTATTGGATAATATCACTTATACCAGTTTGTAAAATGAAGTATTGTACATCAAGTCTCTCATATCAGGGAAGATCAGTTGTACATTTAGGAGCTAAAAAGGTAATACATAGTAGAGCACTTACACATTTATTGCTGCTTTTCCTGAATGATGGATTTCAAGGAAGACACTCTAAGGAAATATCTCTGATAGTTGAGTCTGGTGGAAAAGATAATTCATAAGATGCATAAAAATTGACATCCCATCTGACATTCCTGCTGTCCAAGGTCTGCTATCATTGGTGAAGCTGGAAATGATACTTAGGGAGGCAACTTGGATTTGTTGTGATAGACAAGAAAAGAAATTTCCCTTCTCTGTTATTTTTAATGCTATGTCTAACAAAGGAACAGAAACTATCCTGCCACATTGTATTGTTTGTTGTTTTTTGGTTTGTTTTTTTCCCCAGAGTGTTTAATGAGGTTGTACTTGTATGTATCTGGAGATGGCAGAAAGGCACTATTAACTACTCCTACAGCATGTGTCTTTTTGTGGGAGAACACAGAACATGAAAACACACCCTCTTACAAAAACTCTTCTCCTGGGCGTTGGACGCAGATTTTACCTGATGAATCAGTCATGTTGCCTTCTACTGAAGAAAAAGAAATTGGAGTGCATACTGCTTTCATACAAAATGAGGTAAAAAATACACCCTAAAGCAATAGTTTAATTTCTTAATTGAGTTAGAGCTGAAGAAGCTACAGTGGATTTTGAGAGCAATCTGTGCCTCTTTGGTATTATGTGTAGACTTAATAGTTCAGCTCATGTTACAGTTAATGACAACATAAGAACAGTCATACTGGATCAGATCAGAGTTTATCTGGCCCATTAATACTCTTGGCAGCACTTTTATGTCTGAATGACTGCATTACATTACTTAATCTGAATTGTAATGCCTATTGCTTTAAATATATAATTAAAGATAAAATAGTGTCTAATGATTGTTTTGGGTTTGTTTTGATTGTTTTCTCTTTTTTTCCACAGATACTGGGTGATTGCTGTTTATGCACTTTCGTATTTTACTCTGGAGAGTATTTGGTGCTCACATTTTTGATTCTTCGGTGGCATGAAAATACCTTTAAACATGTTAGGTAAGTTCAAGGATATGTGAATTTGCAATAGCTTCAGGAGTGTTTTCATTATTATTTAGAGGTGGGATTCAGAGCTGCAAATGAACACATATGCAGGAATTTCCAATTAGCCTGTGGTTACAAGTACTTACTTGTGTTTACACATATGTAAGTTTATAGCATGCCCTCTGTCAGTTTAAAGCCCTTCTCCTGTGTCCTACCACTGCATGGTCATTGTAAGATGTAGTTAACGTAACAGCATTTATTTACATACACCTTATTTCATTATTAACTTACACCTAAATAAAACTGAGTGTGTTTATCTTTCCGTGTAGGTGGCTGTGTATACATACACGCATTTGTGTGTATCACTGTCAGGGTTGTTTGTATCACACTAATAGAATGTCTTTTGCTTGTCTTTTTTCTTATATTGCTTATATATCTTATATTTTCTGTATTTCTTGTACATTCAGTCATGAATGTCCTGAATACCTCTTCCCCTTTTTTTTATGCAGATCTGTCTATTTTATTTGTTTTCTGTACCCCTTTTCATCTCACTTGACTATCAAAGTGCGGGCATGTATTTGTCTGTCTGGGTTGAGGCCATGCACTGGAATTGTTGTACTGATACAACCACTTAAAAATGCAATTGAATAATAATCTGGAGCACAGATTATTCCTCTTCCTAAGTGAGGTGAACAAATCTATGAGTTTAAACAGAAATGTCCTCTGCAGTATCATTTGAATAAGTTGCTAAAATTTTGCCCTGCACTTCACATGGCAGAGCTGTGTTTGTTATCTGATGCCTTTTTGATACCGACTTAGTAGTAATGGTGTCCTTCTTCACCTGATCTTCACTCAGTTTATCAGCAGCGTGGTAATGCCTTTCTGGTAATATGAAAAACGAAATAGAGCATAACATACTCGGCGTAGAAATGCATATGCATACATATATATACAGACACCTTAATAATTCCAGCCTAAAATCAATACCACATTTCTCAGACATGTTACTCATATTTATTATGCCAACTCATGCTCAGTTTCATTATTTACTATGGTTTATTTAATTTCTTCATGTTAATGTTTTTGGGTTTTTCTTCTGTCTGCTAGGTAGCATGCTTCCAGGTGGAATCTTTCGTGTGTTTTCTATCATGTTTTGAATCTTTTTAGGATCACAGAATAGTTTGGATTGGAAGGGATTTGTAAAGGTCATCTAGCCCAACCCCATTGCCATAGGTAGAGATACCTTCTGCTAGACCAGGTTGCTGGAAGCCTAATCTAACATGCCCTTGAACACTTCCTGTAGTGGGGCCTCCACAGTTTCTTTGCTCACAGCAGCATACTGTTGATTTTCAAATTCTGAGTATTCCTGTGTTGGATAGTGTTACAAGGTCTGAGGAAGCTGTTCCTGGATGAAATCCGACTGCCTTAATTATGTCATCCATCTTTATTTATTTGCATGTTCTATATATAGAACCCATATTCCTGTCCCATAAAAAGAATTCCCATTGCTCAGACATAATGTTTAAACTTTTGTAAGTACAAAATATTTTTTCATTTGTAACACACTTGAAGAAAAAAAGTTTAGTCTTTTATTGTTCATGCTTTATATGGTTTCGTCTGGCATGGTTTTTTACTATAATGAATATTCTCATTCAGTGTAATGAAGTGACCTCTTGATTTTCTTGTCTTTTTATTGGTATTCAGTTCTTTGCCGTACCAGATCCAGTGGGTACAGCAGACTTGTTCTCTTGTTAATTTGGTTCCTCAGTGTGTATCTGTAAAGTCAAGGGGAGCTTTGCTGTGTGCATTTGCAAGAGATGGACTTCTGCTTGCAATAGCTGTTAACCAAACTGATCCAAAGGTATGAATGATAATGCATCATGTAAGCTAATCGTTCAATTTGAATGAAGTGGTAACAAGGAGTTAAAAACACCATTTGGGGATGATTTGTCAGCATTCATAGAGGTACATGGGATTACAGTCACATTGATATCCACAGCTAAAAAATTCTACTACAACTTGTAATATTTTGAATGTGGTGTTCAGTTAGAAGTCCATTTAAGATCCACTCATTTCTAATCTTCATTAATAAAGAAATTAATTTCAGTTACTGCATTGTATCTGCAGAGGTTCTTGCTGATTTTCAGTCAAGCCTCAGCCTAACATGTATTGGAGGTTATGTTCCCACTTCATAATGTTATTCCTTCTAACAACTCAGGTTACACCTTTTGTGCTTTTTGGTGCTCATGGTAACAGGGATTATGGACCAGCTTATTTGGTGTACCGGGCTGGGATAATGCAGTACTTCAAAAGTCCAGTTGTTAATTGCTAATAAGACTAAAGAAGAGTGATCTTTTATGGAATGTTTCCAGAATATTGAATTATATATTGAGTATATAATAGTCCTTAATTATTTTTCAAATTTGTAACTAGGTATTGAAGTTATTAAATACTATAATAGTAGTAAGTACTGAAGTGCAATGTCACTTTCCTGTGTAATAACATTTCCATTACATCAAATGTAATGCATGTTAATAATAGATTTTTTTTCCTTACCATCTTGACATTTTGATACAAACATTTATGTGTTACATTTATCTTATGTTTTACATTTATTTTTTTCTTTCTAGGCCACTCAGGTTTTGTTTTTAAACACATTGAATTTTGTAACTATTTCGGGTAGCCTTAAGGGTTGTAGTAGCAAGAATAACATGGTCTCATCCAAGTTTATCAGGTCAGTAATGATTGCTGTTTCTACTGGTGTTGTGGATTCTTTTTAGTTTTGTGTTGTGGCTTGTTTGTTCATTTGTTTGTTTTATAACTCCCCTAAACTTCTGATGCAGAAATTTGACACAGAAAAAAATATTTTTTTTTACCTGTCCAATTTAGATCTTACTGGGTTGGTGATATGAGTTGGACTCCTGATAGCCTTTTCTTGGCTTGCATGTTAAAACGTGGATCTTTGATTTTACTGACATGCATGGGTGAATTGCTGACCTTAACTGCATCTGGATGCTCTGTAGAATTTGGACCAGCACAGTTTATTCCATTTCATCCACTAATAACATACAGGTAAAAGGATTTAAATGTTTATATGTTTCTGTCCTATGGTCTTATCTTACTTTCCATCATGTTTATTATAGTTTTACATAAAAGTAGTCTTTCAAATTCACTCTTTTCTTGTCTTCTCAATATCTGTTTCTCATTCATAGTTCTCTTCTATTTCTTATAATGGGTTTGTCGTGATGAAAATTGACATTGTGACCATTGTAAGTATGCATCAAATGCTTTGCTCTTTTAGAAGTGTTTGAATGTATTAGTAGTTAAAAATAGCATTCTCTTATGATGTAAGAAGAAATGAAGCTTACAGAAGTACTAAAAGTGCAAATTTATTTTAATCCAGTGCTGTTTCTCTGCTAACTATTTAATTTTACCTATAGAACTTGACATACAGTTTCCATATCAGGTACTGTAAATAGCATATTTGCATGGACAAAAAATAGTTTTTAAAATGTTCTTTTGGGATTCTTCAGATCTAAATTTTGAAATCATGCTGCTGGGTATGTGAGAGAATAGAAAGATCTCTGATAACACTCTTTAACATAAATTGAAAATTACAAAAAGTAATGCAGTCTAACTAGAAAAAACACAACAGAATCTAAACTTTACACTTTTTTTAATCCCATTAATTTTGAGTGACTTAATCCAGAACGTTTGTAAATGTAACATCTCATGAAGACATTTAAAGCATTATAATACCTTCTTAACAATATGTGGTTGAAAAATCAGGTACTAAAATTTATTAAAATACACACACTGTGTTTAGTGAATGTATGCAGTTACTTTTTTTTTCAAATAAACGTAGTAATTTTTTACTTGGCAGCAATATGTTATGATGCTAACATTAAAATACGTGCATAACACAGCTTTCTGGAACTCAGTAAAAAAGACTTTGTAAAGACCTCTTCTGAAAATGAAGACTTGTGTATATGTATAATTTTTCTTCTGAATATCTGAACTGATGCTGAAGTCCTAAGATTCAGATCTCGTGGGATTGTTTTTGTTTTTCATGCATGATTTTCTTAGAAACTACTTCAAATTTTATCTTCAGGCATTTGTCTTAGCTATTAAGAGCTAGATAAGAATATGTAATATGGCAATTTAAAGTTAAATTATGAATGGATACTAAAAGCTGTTTTTATTTAAATTTTAAAAAGTTACTACTGCAGCAAAACACTGGCATCTTTCAGGCATAAGTAGTGTATCCACAGTGGTTATCCTGAAAAAATTCAGACACTTCCTTAGGATTCTTAGAGTTATTAGGATAGTAGAGTGCATGATACTAGATGTTCTTCTTCTCTCTTCTGTTTGTGCTTATTACATGTAATAGTGGCTTCTTAATTTTTGATGTATCTCTGCTTTAGACAGCAGCACTTATTTTGTCAGGACTCTGGCCAGTCTCTTGGTTCTTCAGATTCTGAACGTGACCTTTTGAGACAGAGATTCTCTGTGGCTTCACATTCAAGATTACCCTACCTCATTGTCTCTGATGGATACATGATAACAGTGCTTAGATTTCCTAACAACTTTTCGCCATCAGGATTTGTAAGATCCCTCTTGCTAGATTCAACCCAGCAGCTTGAAAATATCCGTCGGAACTTGCTGAACTTCAAGGTAGCGTTGTGAATTATTTTGTAGGCTTTCAGTAAAAATCTTTATCCCTATCAAAATGTGTAACTTCTAAACTGAGTACCTGAGTTTAGTTTACTGTGATATCTGCATAAATTCCTTTGAATTATAAAGTAATTTTGAGAGTAGTGTTGGTCTTCAAAACAACAAATACACAGTTTTCCTGAAATCTTATTCCTTTGGTGTCTGGGTGATATTTCAGTAGAATGTAGTGAGGAGGGCAGTCTTGACTGTCATTGTGTTACTTTTTTCTGGAACTGCAAAAGAAATAGGGATTTCTGCCTCTGTAGATTTGATACAGAGCATTGACAGGCATTACACTGCTCTGACCAACTTGTCCTTTTAGACTGATGCAGAAAAGTTTCTGTAGATCCTGTATTTTGGGCTGCTGCTGTTTTAGAGCAGTCACCAGCAGTCCCAGTGGTACTGTGTGCATGTGTCCACCAGATCCTCAAATCAAGGCTGGCAGTTAAAGCTTGCTTAAAGCACTTTTTTTTTATTTTTCTCTCACTTCTAAATTGAGCAAAGTCTGGGAGAAGGGAAACCACTGAACGAGAAGGCCCTGCAGCTGTTGGCAACCACGTAAGATAAAACAGATACTTAGTTCAGAATTATTGCATTTGTTGATGGACTACAATTTCTCTTCCAATTCAGTTTCTATTTTGGATTTTTGGAGAAGTGAGTTACCATGGTATTCATGCATAAACTAAAATAGCGAGCAAAGATTTGAGGATTTAAAGAGGTGTGTTACTAGTGAGAATGCAAGAAAACCCTACATACAGACAAACTTGTAAGGCCTTTTCAGTGATCAAGAAAACAGATTTTTTCAGTAAGAAGCAACCTAAAGTTGTCTGGTGCTGAGAGAATTCTGCTCTCCTGGAGCATGGTCAAATGACAGTTTGTTTCTGTGCAACAGATGCTTGCTGACCTGTTCTCCCTTTATGTCTGGGACTTCTGAATTAAAGCTTTTAACCAAAGCAGCCAATTTCCTTGACTTGTTTATGAAGTGTCTGTTTTGCTGAAGTCTGATGAAGTGTTTTCTGTTACTGTCATTTCTTTCAGTCTAAAGGGAAATCTCGACGTTTTCGGTCACTCTTGTCCTTAAAGGCTAGTCTTTTAAAACAAGTTCAAAACCAAAGTTCCACCTTTTCAACCATTCCGAAGTTCCTGGAGAAGGACACAATGGAAATGAGTGAGAGAACTACGGATTTACTGGTACTTAATAGCATTTTTCCAGTTATAATTGTGAAATTATATAATTTTTTTAAGGTATGGAAAAAATGGTGGGCTTTTTTTCAAATAGTGTAAATATATCTGCTCTTATTAGGTATACTTAGAGCAGTTCAATATTGATTCAGTTGTCATTTTCTTGATAGCTGCGAGGAATATGCTTGTTTTTTTCAACTGATACTTGATTTTTATTTTCAAACATCTTATTTCTTTCAGCAGTGCCTTACCTTTTTGAAGAATATGTGCCAATCTACGTATATATATCAGTTTATTGCATGTTAATAGAATCACAGAATGTTTTGGGTTGGAAGGAACCTTAAAAATCATTCAGTTCCAACCCACCTGCCATGGGCTACCTTTCCCTAGACCAGGTTGCTCAGAGCCCCATCCACTTTGGCCTTGGACACTTCCAAGGTTGAGGCATCCGCAGTTTTTCTTGGCAAGTTCATGCAGTGCCTCACCACTCTTAGAGTAAAGGATTTCTGCCTACTATCTAATCTAAACCTGCCCTCTTTCAGTTCAAAGCCATTCCTTCTTGTCCTCTTGTTTTATATGCCTGCGTAAAAAGTCCCTCTCCATCTTTCTTGTAGCCCCTTTACAGACTGGAAGTTGCTATAAGGTCTCTCTGGAGACCTAATACTTTAGCTTCACTTCATAATGAAATGGAACATGACACTGTTAGATGTACTGGGACTGTAGAGTATATGAGTAAGAATGGTATTATCCTTAGTAAATAAGACAGTTATCCTCAGTTTCAGAGGATTCTTTCATCAATTCCAAAATCTGTGTGTGCCTTTTCGAAGGGTGGCCCTGTGATCATAGTTAATGTGCAGCCTTTTCCAACTCCATTGCATATTTTTGTGTTTTGGTTTGTTCTCTGAAACTTTTGAGCTTTTGTTGAATGGTTTTTATATCTTACAGGTATTTGGTGAAAACTCCTGTATTCTAGGCTTAGTGAAGGTCAGGGTTTCCCTTTCTGTTATCAAATCTATGGCTCTGTTGGCAGTATAATTCTTCTGTGTTGTTAGGTAATTTAGTTTCTGATTGCCAGCTATTGCAAATAACCACATTTAATTTGAGACTAAGATGAAACTGCTGTGAATTAAACTTACTAGCATTTAAGCTAGATAATTAAGTGTAAAGATTTCATTTGTGAGGTTAAGTGGTGATTCCATGCAGACTGTGCTCTTTCTCAATAAACTTGAATTAAACTGTTGATTTTTTTTTTGGTCTGATTTAGGATTTTGAAGAAGAATCAGATGAGGAAAAGCAGTTTTACAATAGTTCTTCCAGCCTCCATAACCCAAGAATCCTTTCATTTGTGGGTAAAGCTGATCAAGGCCACCTAGAATTTGCATCAATGTTTGATACTATGCATGCAGATGATACTGAAGAGAAAGATAAATCATCATTGGAACTAAATTCCATTCAGAAAAACCTCCTTACTGCTTGGCAGATAGGGATTTCAAAAAATATGGAAGAGAAGGACACGTTGTTGAATTACACAGTGAGCTGCATGATCCATTTTTTCAGCATTGTTCAGTTTGTGAAATGTTCTTTGCTAAGCAAGGAAGCCTCTTTAAACAAGTCTGTGAAGAATACTCAATGGATGCATTGTGTCCTAAAATATTTTCAGCAGTGTTTGACTGTCTTGTATTGGTATTCAAGAGCCAGACTTACTGGACATGTGGTAAAGCTGACATTAGAAACTTTAAAACTGATGCTTACACAGCAACAAGATCAGTTGTTCTCAAAAAACCTTTTGGCATGCGTCTGCCTTTTAAAAATGGTTTCTCACACTCTAAGTAGTGTGTGTGTACTACAGTATGAGAATTTTTTTGAATCTCCTGATGGTAACGTTCTTGTGGAACTTGACTCCCTCACCGTTCCTGTTTTCTTAGTTCTTGATGCCAATACTACTCATCAGTTCAGCTCGCTGAAGTCTCTGCTTAGAGGCCCTCCTCAAGTAAACCTTGATGCAAAAACAGAAAAAAGGTATGAATAGTCTTTCATGGGGAAGTAGAAATATGCAGGACAGCCAAGGGATCCAGCCCAGCCAGCATGGCTTTATGAAAGGCAGATACTGTCTGACCAGCATGATCTCCTTCCGTGACAAGGTGACCTTCTTGGTGGATGAGGGAAAGGCTGTAAATGTTGTCCACCTGGACTTTAGTAAAGCCCTTTTCCTGGAGAAACCGACAGCTCATGGCTTGGAGGTACACTCCTTGATGAATAGAACACTGTCTGGATGAGTGGGCCCAGAAAGTGGTGGTGAATGGAAATATCTCCAGCTGGGGCTGGTCACTAGGAAAATGCCCTGTGCTTAGTCCTGGGGCCAGCCCTGGTTAGTATCTTCATCAATGGTCTGGTCAAGGCCATCAAGTGCACCCTCAGCCGGTTTGCAGATGACACCATCTAGGAGGAAGTGTTGATCTGCTGGAGGGAAGGAAGGCTCTGCAGAGGGATCTGGGCTGGTTGGACTGATGGACTGAGGCCAGTTATGTGAGGTGTAACAAGGCCAGGTCCGATGTCCAGCCCTTGGGTCACAACCGCTCCAGGGTACGCTGCAGGTTTAGGGCAGAGTGGCCGAAAAGCAGCTCAGCAGAAAAGGACCTGGGGGTGCTGGTTAACAGAGGCCGATCATGAGCGTACTCGGGTGGGCAAGGCCAAAGACATCTTGGCCTGTATCAGCAATTGTGAGGCCAGAAGGACCAGGGCAGTGGCTGACTCCCTGTGCTGGTCAGTGATGAGGCTGCAGCTTGAGAACTGCATTCAGTTCTTGGCCTCTCACTTCAGTAAGGACACTGAGGTGCTGGAGCATGTCCAGAGAAGAGCAACAGAGCTGGTGAGGGGTCTGGAATGCAAGTCAGATGGACTGACTGAGGGAGCAGAGGGTGTTTAGCCTGGAGCAAAGGAAGGTCAGGGGACCTTACTGCTCCCTACAGCCACCTGGAAGGAGGTTGTAGCCGGGTGGGTGGCGATCAGCCCCTTCTCCTAAGTCACAAGCAATAGGGGAAGAGGAAATGGCCTCAAAGTGTGCCAGGGGAAATTGAGACTGGATATTAGGAAAAACAGCTTCTCTGAAAGGGTTGCCAAACATTAGTCCAGGCTGCCTGGGGAAGTGAATTGAGTCCCCATCCCTGCAGGTGTTTAAAAGATGTGTAGATGTGGTGCTTAAGGACATGGTTTAGTAGTGGATTTGGCAGTTCTAGTGATTGGACTCAATGGTCTTAAGGACGTTTTCTAACCTAAATAATTTTACATGTTGGAACAAAATGTTATCATTTACACCATAATTGCAACATCTTTTTAGCTTTTTTCTGCCTTTTACTTGATGGAAAGGCATGATAATCTATGAAAGCGTGCAGATTAAAGCTCAGACCTATAGATGAATGTAGTTAAATTATGGTGACTAAACTGATTACTGCAAATGGGTTCAGAGATAACTGATGCATTGATAGCTCACACCAGGTCTGGTAGTGCAGCATCAGTCCAGGTATTGCAGCTTTGCATCCTTTAACTGCCTCTTGTACTTTTGCTCCTTCCCAGCTGCAAACTCTATGGAGCAAGAGCCTGCTCGTGTGCAATATATCAACAATGTCAATTTAGTCAGCAAGGTCTGTATTGATTATGGATGTGGTGTCTCAGAGCAGTAAGAAAAACCCAAGTGTGTGAAAGCTTACTAAACTGTGAGAGTTATTTCTTCTTAGAAAATAGACATGTAAACTTGGAAGACACTTAAACTGAAGTGTTCTATCCAACTACTGGGAAAGTATATTATTATCACTGTAGTGTTTCTGTACTACAGAACTCAAATAAATCCAAGTGTGGCATTCATATGAGCAGGATTTTGCTCTTCTGAGATTTAGAACCAAAGCAGTATTGTAACTCACAAATTTAATCCTACTACAGTAAAATGTATTTCCTCAATAATCTTAAAATAGAGCACTATGTTCACTGCAAGTCCAATTGGCAAGTTTCAATTATCTCTGAGAGGATATTCCGTGTTCTTGGTTAATTATGCTCCAAGTACTGAGCACTGTGCATATGACTCTGTATGTATTAATTATGGAAGCAGTAGTACTTGAGAAGAAGATGCAGAGGTGTCGCAGTTCTATGCAAGCTTTTTCAAGTCTCTGACAGTGTATATTTTCTTATACTGTCACGCTTATTACATATCTGAGCTGGTACATCTAATAGCACTATGCTGAGCAATAGGGACTTGCCAGTCCTAGAAACATGCTCTGCAGTCTTGTTTTCCTGTCTTTGCTTTTCTGTGTATGCTTTAATTGTATTTTTAATCAGTCTTTATAAGCAAGATACTGATACCTGTCTTGAGGTTTCTCTGAGATTATGTCATTTCCCCATTGTTTAGCTAGCAAGGGGATTAATTTTGGGGGTGTTTGGGTGCTTAAAGTAGGTTACTATGTTGAAGCAAATTCAGAAGAATGTTGGTCAATAACAAAGCAAAAAGTATTTAATTTTCTTTCCTCCTTAAAATCAAGAAAGTAGTTTATATAATTTAGTTTTCAGATGCATAATGTAAAATACAAGGGACTAAGAAATTGATGTAAGTAACTTTGTTAATTCTTGTTTAATTTCATAATATTGTACTTCTTGAACTACAGGTTGATTGTACTATGGCGATTATTATATAAGAAAATGGTTTGGTATCAGGTGCAGCTGAAAAGAAAAGTGAATAAGAATGCAGAAGAAGCTTCTCTTGTCTCATTGCTTTTAAGTCATATACAAGCAACCCTCCAGTCTTCAGGAGTGGCATTAGAACAACATCTGAAGATTAATTCTTTATCTGGTTAGTACAAATGTTAGGTAGTTACATTGTCAGCGGAATACTAGGAAAATTAGGTTCAACTTAATGATAATCAATAACCAACTACCACATTTTGAAAAAACTAATAATGGGATTTTCCTTAAATTTCTTATCAGAATTTTTGTCTTAAATGCTTAATGGCCTGGTAAACAATCTTTAAAGCTTGTTGAGGTAAATAAAAAGAATATATTGACTTCAGTTTGCTTTGAGCCATGTCCTAAATAACCTGAATGCAGGATTTGAATTTTGATCGCCTTTGAACTTTGTTATTTCCTCAGAAGTAAATGGGCATCACAATGTGTTTCTTTCTGGATTTTTGTGTTCACTCTATGTGATCGTTATGGGCATGACCATGTTGTATATACAAATGTCATCAGACTCAACTAAGCATCTAAATTAGTGTAAACTAAGGCAACAGACTTTAATCTGTCATGTTTATTTTGCAAACAGCATATAGTAGTAGCCTAATGTTTCACAGGTTACTGTCCTATGCTCTACCTTTCTTATCACTTGTACACCACTGAACCCAGCTTCTCATTTATGGCTCCCACCACAGTTCTTTTAATTTCCATATTCCTGTTCTGTCTCCCTTAAATGACACTTCTCTTCCTACATCACTCCAAACAACACATTAGCTCCTCCTGGAGAGGAGCTAGTACATTACCTGTACTGAGAAGAGTATTCAAAGTCATCTTCGCTCATAGGTTCAAAACTTAGATTTGACTGTGAGAATAGAAACTTGCTGGAGACTCACATATTTTACTCTGCTTTTCATAAATCTCTAATACTGACATAAGTGCATGTGTGTTTGCACATGTAAAAGTAACCATGTAGAACTTCTAATTTGTTATGTATGTGACTTTTGTAGGTGAGGAGCGATTCCTTTTAGGCTCCTACAGAGAATCTGTTGACATTTGGAAAAGATCTCTTTGTGAAACCAAGGCAAAAGGTAGGAGATAAGATCTTTCTTGGGGATAGAAGGGGTAAGTTGTATAGTCACGTTAGGTAATTACTTGTGACTGCATTTGCCCTTAAGCAAAGGGTTGAGAAACAGAAAGAATGCTCATTGAAAATAAGCTGGGATTTGAGTTGAAACTAGTCAAAACTTAAATCTGGTTGATCTCTGAGCAAATTCTGTACATTTCTATTTTAGTATCAGAGTTTGAAATATGTGGTACACAGAAGCTCTAGATGTATTTGTGAGCAAGAGACAATGAAAAACAGATGAACAGAAATCAATTCCTTTAGTAAGTGTAAAATGAAAAGACTTAGTGTTTAGAAAGTAGCAAAACGTACAGCAGGAGGTTTTGTAGGAGTTGATTTGGATCAGATATACTAGTCTCTCTTTCCAGGCACCATGAGATTGTTTGCTGGTAATTATGATGAGGAATACCTCGCTGAGGTAAAAAAAATCAGAATATTGGAAGCTTGGTGGATGTATAAGCAATTTCATTTTGGTTTAAGCATTCTTTCTTAGAAGGATAAACTCCCTTAAGCGCTCCTGTCTTTGTATATTAACAGTTATACACATATACACTATATATATATATATATATATGGATTTGAAAACTGCCATATCTCTAGAAGTAAAATGTTGTAGATGAACATTACCTTCCTAGTAACTTGGAGACTGTAGAAGGATCATATCCTAAAATAGCTGCTCCTGATTTCTACTACTCCGAGTGTATGTTTATGTAGATAGATTTCTGAAGAGCCAGTACTTTCACTTGTACATCTGATTTTGTGTTTACTGTTTCTTTTCCAAATGGACTTCTGCCATATTTTTTTTTTTTATCTTTTAATGCAGGAGGAAAAAGAACATGTTTTCTGCAGACTAGATATTATCTTGCAATATTATTTTGCCACCTGTATCAGTATAACTTGTGTGAAGCTCAGGGACTCTGTGATCATTTGGTAGGAGAGGTTCTAAGGCGATCACAGCTCTCAACAACTCAGATGGAAAAATTTTCTGGTATGTTTGTATTGCCTAAAAGGGTGAATGAGGTACGTTGACACTAGTGTTTAATTTCTATGGCATCACACAGACACTCTTGACAGCATGGTTTTCTCTTTACACTGGGTTGAAGTCTGTTTTCAGTGAGTTCCACAGTGTTTTCCTGCTTCTCAGATGATCTTTCAGCAGCACTTGTTGGAATATGTGCTTAGACAACTTTCATTGTATAATTAATAGTGAAAGCAACATTTTTAGACTCAAATTCACTCAAGGAAAGACTTTGGATGATAAGAATAAGGGGGAAAATATGTGATTTGATTTAATTTTATATTAATTTAGCATTTTTTATGATACAATATGATAAAATAGTGGATTTTAGTTTGGTCATCAATCCTAAATTGACAGTGGGGTGTTTTTGCAGATGCCTGTAAATTTTATTTCTATTGAGTCTGAATCTAAGTGAAATCTAAATTTCCAAATTTAAACAAGTGGCTTTTTGACCCACTGATACTCTAAATTTAGATGTTAGAGGTCCATCTTCAGTCATTAAAAACCTACTATAAAACTCCTCTAATATTAACATAATGTGTCATTAGTTTAAGTTCTTAAAGCTTTTCAAGAAATTAAATGTTCACTTCTTTAAAAAAATGTTTTATAACATGATTGAACAATTTTAGCATTGAAATTTAAAGTAATTTCCCTCATAATGTTTTCATTTTATGGTTTTTTTTAGATACCAGATACTTTCAGCATGAACTGTGGATGGTAACCAACATTCATACTGACACTGCTATGGCTGTGATTCGGTCCATGGCACGATTCATGGCTGCTTATTTCACAAATCAGATGCTCTATATCTTTCCCCCGCACAATGTTGACATTCTGCGTCCGCTTCACATCAAACAAGGTATTTTCTTTAAAAGCAGTTCAATTTGCTTAAATTGATCTGTCTGTTATGCTTTAACTTGATGATCAAGTTAACTTTTCCATGGAGTAGGAGACAGAAAGGGATGTTGCAGTTCTGGTGTAACTGATACAATTTTTGTTCCAACATGTTACATCATTTAGGTTGGAAAACACACTTAAGATCAGAGAAGCAGTTTTTCCTAATATCAAATCTAAACCTCCCCTTGGCACACCTTGAGGCCATTTCCTCTTCCCCTATCCCTTGTCACTTGGGAGAAGAGGCTGATCCCCACCTACCTGGCTACAACCTCTTTGCAGGTAGTTGTAGAGAGCGGTAAGGTGCCCCCCTGAGCCTCTTCTCCAGGCTAAACACCCCCAGCTCCCTTAGCTGCTCCTCATTTGCCTTGCTTTCCAGATCCCCCACCAGCTCTGTTGCTCTTCTCTGGACATGCTCTAGCACTTCAATGTCCTTGAAAAATGAACACAGGATTTGAGGTGTGGCCTCACCAGTGCCGAGTACAGGGGTACTATCCCTGACCTGGTCCTGTTGGCCACACTATTTCTGATGCACGCCAGGATGCCTTTGGCCTTCTTGCCCGCCTAGGCACACTGCTGGCTCATGTTCAGCTGCTGTCGACCAGCATTTCCCAGGTCCTTTTCCACTGAGCCACTTTCCAGCCATTCTTCTCCAAGTCTTTAGCATTGCATGGAGTTGTTGTGACCCAAGGGCTGGATGTGGCACTTGGCCTTGTTGAAACTCATACTGCTGGCCTCAGTCCATCAGTCCAACTTGCCCACATCCCTCTGCAGAGCCTTCCTTCCCTCCAGCAGATCAACACTTCCTCCTAGATGGTGTCATCTGCAAACCGGCTGAGGGTGCACTTGATGGCCTTGACCAGACCATTGATGAAGATACTAACCAGGGCTGGCCCCAGGACTAAGCACAGGGCATTTTCCTAGTGACCAGCCCCAGCTGGAGATATTTCCATTCACCACCACTTTCTGGGCCCACTCATCCAGACAGTGTTCTATTCAGCAAGGAGTGCACTCATCCAAACCATAGGCAGCCAGTTTTTCCAGGAGAATGCTGTAGGAAACAGTGTCAAATGCTTTACTAAAGTCCAGGTGGACAACATTAACAGCCTTTCCCTCATCCATCAAGCAGGTCACCTTGTCATGGAAGAGGATTGTGTTGGTCAGGCAGGATCTGCCTTTCATAAAGCCATGCTGACTGGGCTGGATCCCCTGGTTATCCTGTATGTGTCTCACGATAGCTGTCAAGATGCTCCATGTCTTTCCCCTGCACCAAAGTCAGGCTGACAAGGCTGCAGTTCCTCAGATTGTCCTCTGGCCCTTCTTGTAGATAGGTGTCTCTTGCCAACCTTGCTGGTGAGTCAGGACTCCTGGTAAATGATGGAAACTGTCACTTTCCCCAGCTCCCTCAATACCCTTGGGTGGATCCCATCCAGCCCCGTACATCTGTGTGTGCCCAAGTGGTTTGTACCTCACTGACCCTTTCTCCTTAGATTGTGGAGGCTTCATTCTGCTTCCTGTCCCTGTATTCCATTTCAGGGGACTCAACACCTGGGAACAACTGGTCTGACTATTAAAAACTGATACAGGGAGGACAATTATGTATCTCAGACTTTTTATCATCCTTTGTCACAATTATGCATAAAGATTTGGCTCTGACTGGCTTTGATACTTCCAAAAGTGAGAAGAAAGGAGTACTTAACCAATAGTTGAGTTGAATCTGATATGTTGTGACCTGAACTGAAAAGCCAGAGGAAAGCATTTTTTGCTTATCTACACAGTCAAGCTCTTTGGAATCCAAAAAGCTTCAGACACTGTATAGTCAAAGCAAGTGGGAATGTCAAATTGGTTTGTTGATGAACTCAAGTAGTACTCGTTAGTTTAAGTCTTGCTTTTCAGCATTTTTATGAGAATATTTATCATAGTGGGTGGCTTATATGTTTTCTGCAAGAGATGTCATTTAAAGATTTCCCATGTTAGAAAATTTTTGGTTTCAGAATTAATTTTTCCACAGGCATATAGATTTATTTGGAAGTATTCTAAGGGCTCTACCAGTAAGTTAATATTATAGCACCAGGTATTTTTCTGCAATATTAACTTACTTTGACTATGTTTTCTGTAGTGTATTTCAAGACACTGACTATTTTAACTGTTTCTGTACTGCAGCATGCGCTGGTATGTGTTTCTGTCTTTGTGGTCTTCTGAATGTTTTAATTAAACAGCCTTCCAGTTTGATTTCACTACTTGCATTAGATAAAAATCCATGTATGTGGTGAGACAATCTTGGTGAAATTACGTAGCACAAGCTGGTTTAGTGTGGGTATCTCTCTAACTGTCTGAGCAGTAAACAGAAGCTGTGAGAGAAGCAACTCCTTAGAATTTATGTTGGTCAGCTCCTCTCCAGGAGGACCAGGAAGTAAAACCTTGAAAAACAATTCTAAATCTAAGGAAACAAGTAGATACTAAGCTTGTCTGAAGTTTGTCTCTCTATTGATTCCTTATATCAGAGAATCAGTGTTTTGCACCGTTTGTTCTCAAAAATATGCTTTAGCATTCTGTCTTCTGCAGTAGTGCAGTGCAGTGAGTACAAAAAATATGGGTACACTAGGAAAGCTCTTAGAATTTCCATTTATCTTGGGTATACTCTCTGGTGTATCCTAAGCATCTGTAGCATACTTGCAAGTGGTCTGTAAGTCTTTAAAGTAAGAAAACCCCACATTATTAACCAGAAAAAATAGCCTATTCTAAACTCAGTATTTGTATCATAGCATGAGCTGCATCTGCCTGCTGCAGATAAATTTCATAATGTGCCTCTAAAAGTAAAGACCAATTGTATTCTGCAGTTAATCCAAAATCAATGTGAACAAATGAATTTTAGATTATTCAAGTGATAGCATGCAGATTTATGTAAACTTTAAAACGTGTTTTTTGTGTCACAGACTTTTCTCCTCGTGTTATTCCACTGCAACACTGTTTGGTTACCAGAGCCATCAGGGACCAGAACCTTTCATCTGTGTGGACACCTGAATATGCTCTTGATTTGTTCTTTATTGGTGGACTCATTCCAGAGGCTGTGTGGTTAGCACACACACTTGGGGACTGGAAACTCTCTGTTTCCATTGGTCTGGCCTACCAGCTGTATTGTCAGAACTCTGATGAATTCTCAAGGTAAACTTAAGCTTAGAATTAGTATAGCATATTTTCTCATGAGTTACCTGCCTGAAGCTTATTGTGACAAGAAATATTCTTTGCTCAAAAACTCATATTCCCAGAGTTCTAGTAGCTGTTGTACTTAATATGTTATGATTAATTATTTTGGCTTAGATATTCATTTAAGAGATCTTCATTGGATTAGGTACAGGTGTTACTTTGTTATTTATGAGCAGTTTTTGATATACTTTCAGACTGAAAAACACAGAACATCACCTGCCATTAAGCCTGTCACCAATGCAGACCTTTCAGGAAAAGTTACAGTCTTTGTTAGGACAGCCAGTAACTTCTGAAACATCAGGACTTATGAAATACAAGAAGTTTACAGGTACTTAAAAATAATTGTCATTGTTTTTCATGTTATTTGACTACATATTCTGTGTTATGTTGTCTTAGGAACAATTGCTTCATCTACTCTGATGTCTGCATTACTGTTGCAATATATTCAAACATGGTAATATCATAGGGGTTTAGGTTTTGGCTTTGATTGTTCCAGAAATGGAATGTATTATCAATCTTGTCTTCTTCATCTATACTGTCTAAACCCCTATTTGACTGTATGTGATATTAACTTGTTTGCAAGAAAACTGAAGCTTCATTAGAACAAACAAAAAAAGGTGTTGTATTAACAGTGTGGAAAGTATCCTCACACTTAAAATTAGCTACGTGAAGGTTTGTAATTTTGGCTTTTCCTTTCTGTTAAAGTGGAGGGTGTGGCGTCCCATAGCCTGACAGCTCCATGCCCCCAGGTCCAGCAGTTAGCAAAGCTGAGAATGTATTACCAGTAAGGCACATACACAAACACACATACACAACAGCTGTATACATTTGGCCACATGAACACCTACAGATGTGCTCAGCACTCACACAGACAGCACTGACAATCCCATCCCATTTTGCTTTCTTGCTGATCAGCGTGAAGCTCTGCATATAGATACCTGTTTGTACAATATGTATCCCCCCACTACCTGGACCAATAGCTAGACCAGTAGACCCAGTAGGTGAGTATCTCATGTTGCTTTTGTCTGCATATGCAAGCTCCCAAAGCCCCAGCCCCAGTGCATTTTCTGGTGCAGCCCCACCCACAGATACCATCTGGCCCCCCTGCACACAATGACCATGCACCCCACAGCAGCTGGTTTTGAATATACAGTCCGCCCACTAGAGAGCTGGTCTGGGTTCCTCAGCCTGCCCGGGTGCCTCTCCCTCAGAGATGCACACACACCCCACTATGTACACAGTGTCTTTCTGGCAGGTGGTCACAACTCCTTTGCTCTGTCAGGTATCCAAAACCCCTTGTCATGCCCTTAGAGACATGAAGACACACAAGTAGGTCTCGCAGTTTTCTCTGGCCATCAGCCAGGTCTTCACTTTTTCCTCCTGAGACTGAGCTCCTGTGGCCTTGCTCTTGATCTGATCCCAGGACACTTCACTTACTTGCTAGTTAGTCTGACTTGTTTGCTGTCATTCACACATTCACTTACAGAGCCTTGCTCGTCCCACAGGCACATTGGTGCTGGGGGACACATGAGTGCTCTGACCTGCACTCCCACTCATGTTGCTGGCACTTCATTTGACTTAACTCCAGTCTCTGCAGTTGCTGGCATCCCAGGCACAGGCTTTCTGACCCATGGTCCCTGTCGTTTGTTGGCACTTTAAATCCTATACACAGGCACACAGCACAGAGAGTCCCTCTCCTAGGAAAAGAGACAGGGCTCAGTGGAGGTGAGGCTGCCACAACTCAGTGCTGTCTTTGTTTTCTTTCCTAAAGATCTTGTCATGAGCCTTGTGCAATCCCAAAAAACTCTTCCTCTGCATTCTATAGTATGTCTTATTCTTCTTGACAGTAACCTCTCTTGAGCCAGAAGGTACTGAGGGGAGCCACTCCCATTGGCTCATCTTGATGAGTTTCATAACTGGACCCTGGGGCTGGTGGCTGTCCTGGGAAGAGCCTGGACAGGTGTCTGCTTCTCTGAGTACCTAATTCGCTGTTTCGCATCTCTGGGCTTGTGGAGATAAGCCTCTCATGGGTTGATTTTTCTACTCTGAGTAGATGAGTCTAGGTATTTCCAGTGTCTGTGCTCTTTTGTATGTGTGTATATGAACGTTTTATGATATAACCTAACAAGATTTTTCTGCCGAAATTCACACAATTAGCTACATCAACCTATCTTTATTTACATTTTATGGAAAGTTTACTAGCAGTCTCTTATTTCGTGCTCTCTTTTTAATGTGTGTTTGAAAACGATATTTCAAGTTCCTGCCAGCAGGTGGATGTTAATTAATTATTTTCTAAGCCATATTCCAAACACTGTGTACATTCTTTTGTACTAATTTCCAAGGATTTAATTTCAAACAGACACATACATATACATGCTGTATGTAACAATCTGTAAGTATAAGTAGTGGAAAGATTTGACAGCATATACTTCCAGACAAGCAGGAGGAGTAGAAATGCAAGTAGAGCAGTATAACACTGTGTGAATTCCACAAACCAAGCAATGATGTATGTTAAATATCCTGCTACCTATAGGAGGTCAGGAAAAAATCCAACAAATATATTTCCCTTTCCTTGACCTTTGTGCTTACTGATAAAGGAGTGTTTGTCATTATTAATAGGGTACCTAGTTTATGCCTGCTTGGTAAAAATGATTTGCCACAATTTTATTCCAGGCAAATGCCTGGCTGAAAGGTTCTCCTTTTAAAATGTAATAGCTTCACTGTTAATAGGGAAAATCTAAAATTAAGTATTGAGTACTATTTTCAAATGTCAGAGATCTTATAGCAAGTAGATGAGATCTGTGATTGTAATAGATGAATGCAAGCTCTGAGAACATAGCCTCGTGTCAAAATGAAGGCCCATGTTTTGAACCAATTCATTTATTGGTTTCTGTGCTTAATGTTTTATAGATCCCATTGAAGAGGAAGATGTAGATGTTCTTTACAGTTCAGTACAGGAAGTACTGAAAGCAGCTGTTATGGCGGATGCTGATATTCTTTCAGAGACATTTCGGCTTTTGATGGATTCTGCCAAGGATCTTAGCGGGAAATTGTATGGTTTGGTTCCAGCTGGGCTCTATCTTCCAGCACCACCATTATACTGTCCTCAGCCAGCTTCTCTCAGTGAAGTAAGCATGTGGTATAGAAGTTTCTTGTGTCTTTTTTTGAAGGTATTTATGAAGTGATCATGATTTTTATTCTGGTTCCTTTTGGCTCAATTTTCTGGTTTTTGGTTTTTTTTTGTTTTTCCATGTTCATTCATTTACTTAAGTAGCACCATATAGTTATAAGAAAGTATGTGTGCCTCTGTGTTTTTTCCATAAAGGATTTGTGCTGTAAAGAAGAAGGGAAATACTTTTAGGAGCAGCAACAATGTTTAGGTATATGTCCTTTCTGATTTTGGCATTGGTATGTTTTTGCATTTTCCAGGAAGATAGCGATGACATTCTTTTAAAAATGGAAAGAGAAATTCGTCAGAAAGTGTCAGGAGTTCTTCAGAGAATTATCTTGCTCTTCCGGGCTGCTCATTGTTCTTGCTCTGCAGCACAGTGGTATATTATACAACTGAAATGGGCAAGAAAAGTTATGCAGAAGGTAAACATTTAACTTGGGGGTTTTTTATAACTTGATTATCAGTGGTAAATATTACTGACAAGCTTGCAGTTGTATTGCAGAAGCATTCAGTCTCATCTGGGCTTTGATGTCGTTTTTTTACACATCATCTAGTTTTACACTCCATGTTAATTTTGTTTAGGAAATGAGAACTTAAAGATACAGGGTATCTGATTCTGAAAGTGTTGCCTCTCTGTGTCTTTTTGCACCTACTTCCTAATGTACAAATTCATTTCTTTTCCATTTGAAAGAAAAAGGCAGACTTTATTTGGGAGTTAAAGCTGTTAGCTGGAAGTATGTTCTGGTTCACTTAGGGCTAAATATGTAGTAGAGAAGATAATACTCACCTCAGGTAACAGGGTCACCTTAGTGTACAGACTTTATAAGATCTCGTTCTGCTTCTGTGCAATTTGTTTGCACAGCAGCAAGTTTGGAATACATTGAATAAAAACTCTTATGTGAAGTCAGGCTTTTCTTAGGTTATTGTTACACAGCTACTTAAAGAGTGTTGACTTGCTGCAGAAGGAAGTGTGTATGACCCTCTACCTTCCCTCAACCTCTCTGCACCAACATGAATGCAGTGATCCAGATCAGGAATGCTTTGACTGACAAATACTTCCTTCTGTTTACTCATTACATGATCACATGCTTGATGCTGGCACAGGGAAGTGATCAGATGTCCCAGCTGAAACTGAAGGGAAAACTAGTCTGCCTTGAAAACAGCAACCTGGACTGTGCTGAATTCATCTGGTTTCTTCATTATGATCTTAGTTGTTATACTTGGTTACTCCTGTATTTCATTATGATCATGAGTACTAGTCAAACAAAAACATTTTTTGTGCCATAGCTCATACTAAACACATTTCTGTAAAAGAATTTTCAGAATAGTGAGTTGAAGAAAATGGAAAGCAAACTTAAAGGAATTTACTGATCTTGGCAGTATTCTGCTAATAACTCAGGGGCTGTGCATTCAGCAGTGATGCTTATAAAATGTTAATTTACTTTTATTTGAATTTTGATTGTTTATTTCTTTATTTTTAACATCTCTAGATTCGAATGAAAGGATCTCTTCCTTCACTGAGTCCATTCCCAGAGACTTTGCTTCGTTACTGCAAATTCTGCACTGTTTTCCATGGAACTACATCTTCTGAACCCCATCAGTTTGATGATATTACCTGTAAAATTTTAGGTCTGTATGCAGTAACATAGAATAATTTGGAGTGGGAAGAAAGAACACCAGTGAAAATCCACAGGTGCAAATAAGCTCTTATTAGGTTCAGGTAGTATATTGCAGTGTGTGTAGAAACACATTCCTTATCCAGCTTTTCTGTTAGTTATCAAAACTCTTATTCTGAATTGTGCTCTTCTGGTTTGGGAGTGGGGGTGCATGTTGTAGACCTGACAGGTGTGAAAGAGGATTAGCACTAAGAGATTAAAGAGTTTTAGCTGCCGAGCAATATTGAAAAATCTAGAACGAATCATTTTCTTTTCTTTAAAACTGTTAGGATAATGTTAATCCCTTTCTTCTAGCTAAAAATCCCAAGCTATTTAATTCATTTAAATAGAGTCTCACCATATTGCATGTTTGTGTTGTAGGTTGGTTCAGAGAGTTGTGTGCATTGTGCTGGATGTTTCATGTTCGTGAAAAATTGTCTGATAACTGCAGACGGTACCAAGCTGCAAGGGAAAATACTAACAATAGTAAGGTAATTATATTAGTAACAGAAGTAATTGCATGAAGCTATGAGAAGAATTTTAAAGGTCTGATGTATATTTCTGTGAGAACTTTCATTTGCTTTACATGACGAAATGAACACAGTGCTACAATGTGCAGCATGTACTTGATGCTATGGAATAGTACTGTCCACGTGAACTCTCTTCTCAACAATATTTCTGTTGGGTTTTTGCTTGCTAATTAACTCCAATAATCGAAGAGATGCTGCCAGAAAAGCCATAATTTCTACACTTCTTGTCTGCCTAAGTATTTACTTCCTGGTTTGCTGTTTTACATCAAGTCAAAATATTTTAGGTATTTCCTTACTAATGTGTGGTCAAAACCACACAGATTTTCAAAAAGAATAATGAAAAATATTTAAACTTAATCACATTTTCTTTACTTACACACATATCAGTTGATGTCAGAGGTCAAGAAAGAAAAAGAGAGAAACTGCTAACATATTTGTTCTGTAACAAGTCCAGAATTTTTCACCAGAAAAAACAAGTTTCAGATAAATAGGATGGCTCTGTTTCAAATGGTAGAATATTCTGATTTTTCTGTACTTTGTGTGACAGTGACAAAAGAGATAGAAAATACTGTTTCAAAATAGACTGATCCATTTTAAAAGCGTGTTGCCAGACTTATTTATCTTGATCCCAAGAAAGAATTTATCATCACCTTAAATCACAGTAAAATTATTTTCACCTGGTAATTCAGAGTATTTAATAAGTTACGTCTAGTTAGTCAAATTGTCAAATTTTACTCTTAAGTTATTATGAACAAACTCTTTGGCAGAGTATTGATGGAAGTATTTCTTAAACTGGTTTAAAATACTCTCTTTTTGTTCTTTTTTTTTTTTTTAATGTACCTTGTAATTCAGTACAACCTTGATCTGTCTCCTCAGCTTGTACACTTCTCTGCTTGGCAATTAAGACAGAGATGTTTATTTTCTGTTGGCTAAGGAGGAAGCCTTACTATCTGCAATGTATGAATAATTTTGCTGAAATACATTGTTCATATCAATTATCTTTCTATTGATTTTTTTAGGATCTGAAGAAGAATGAATATGATGCCTCCACAGTTGAGCATTGTCTGAGTGCAGCGGAGTGGGCTTGTCGAATGCTTCCTTTCTGCAGGTTCATGAATGTTGAAGAATTAGTTCAAGATGTCATTTTGAGTCTGCTTGGAGAATTGCCACCAATGAAAAAGGTAAAAGAACTTAAAAGCTAGAATGAAAGCAGTAGAGATTATCACAAATGTTTCTTCTCCTTGGAAAATCTACTAGTTAGATTTTCTAGTGGTACAAGTTTTGTGGGAAGAAGTACTTTGTCTGTATGTTGGCTCCTGAAAAAAGATGTGATTTTTTTATGCAGGTGGCAGAGATTTTTGTAAAAGCATTTCCTAATCCTGAAGATATAAGAGTTCCACTAAGGGATAAATATCGTGCACTTCAGCAGCGACTCAGACACAGTACTGTTAAAGGTAATGTTCATCCTTCTTCAGGAAATATTACACAAACTTTCTTTTTTACCCTACTTACTAACTGGGTATTATTGTGACAATATGTTCTTTCATTCCCCACGTAAAACAATTACTGTAGTTTCTACTTAGACAACTTTGAGTTTTGGGACAAGTTCTGTATCTTCTTTCTGATATGTCTATACCAATTAGAGAGTGTCATGACTTTCAAGTTGTTGGTGTTCCATCACTTTACCATAGTATCTTTGTGTAATTCTAAGTAACTGTAATTTATTATTTTAATTTAAGGCTAATGCATGTCTCAATTGGAGAGACTAACGGAAAACTGAATACTGGACAGTTATGTTCTTTCTTTTGGTAGGTCCTGAAAGTGAAGAAATGATGTCTGTTGTTATACAGGCTACTGAAGAAGTGAGAAAGAAGGCCTTGAGACGTGTAACAAAGAACATAGGCCAAATAGAAACTAATATTTGGGAACCAGCAGAAGAGGGAGCAGCAGATGATGAGGAACACTGTTATGACAGATTCTCAATAGGCACTAGTCTAAGCACAACCACACTTAGTGATCTTGGGCATCCTCAGGTATATAGTGATGCTGACACAGCAGATACACTTTCTGATGCTTTATGTACTGAAGAAAGGAGAGTTCAAGCACCTTCATTCCAAAGGTATGAAAAAAAATAGCAGCAGAAAGCTTTCCATTTAAATTAGGGGGAAAAAAAGGGGAATGGGGAAAAGAAGTTGTCTCCTGCTTATCAAGTAATCTTTTCACCAAACAGGGTAATTGTCACTTTGTGTGATTTAAAGAATTACAGATCTACCAAATCAGAGAACTGTTAATGTTATATCAGTTAGTATATGACTAATATGTTATTGAAGTGTAAATTATTTTCAGCTGTGTCCACATTCATGTATGCTACTGCCTGATTTCTGTTGATGCTAAAACAATGGATTTTGCATTTGATTAATCTGCCACCTTAACATTGTATTAATGTAAATTTGGGATTGTTAGTTTTACCCTTTTTAATACTAAAGAGAGAAGAGGAACTAATGTTGCGTTTAGTTATTTTTTCATGTAATGCTTCTTAAAATGGATTTTGGTGTTAACAGTTCTTGTATTTATTGTCTTACAGAGATAATGAACACCACACACAAAGAGAAATAGGTGGCAAAAATACCACACACGGGATAAAAACCCTTAACTGGACAACATTACATAAAGTATATAGAAGAGACGTGCATAATCAGCATAATTTACCTGTAGTTGGTGCATGGGAATTTGAACGTGATGATGATGAATATGTTAAGTTTTTAGAACTCTTTTTGAGTTATGTTCTTGAGAGAGACCTGATAAAGTACAGTGATGTTGGAATTCCATTTCTTACTAGCTTTTCTGGACTTCTTCGAGAGCATGAATTGAACTCTCTCTTTTTTGATGTCCACACAACACTAAAACGTCGACAAGGCAAAAGTAGAAGTCAGAGTGTGTTTAGAGCTGGGTCTTACTATACTGTCACCCTGGCATCTTGTGATTCTGAAACAGCATCTCTCTGTAACAAAACCCAAAATATTTTGGAAAACCCAAGAGTTGTACAGTCCATTGTACATACAAAAGAACCTTCTGTGCATAAACTAATGAAAGGACCTAATGAAGGATTATTTGGTTTAAAACACAAATCAATTTACAGAGCTCAGACTGACAGTCAAGGAGTCACTGTTGCATTATCAAGCCATACGTTTCCTAACCATACTTCCTCTACCCCACAAACTCAGGCAACTTCTAAATACATTTACAAAACTGTTGATGTGGTTGATACTGTACCAGGAGAAGAACTAGCTATAGAATTGATGGGCAAGTTGAGCAATATTGCAAAATTGCTTGAGTGGATGATCAGATGGTCTGATAAAAGACTGCTTTGTAGTTCCAATAAACAAGATTCCTTAGAAGAGATTCTCCCAATGATACATGTGAAAACATCAGCAGCTGCTGTCCTTACTTCGTTGTGGCTGTTAGAACAGTTATACAGAGACAGATCTCAAAGAAAGAACATAAAATTTAAGGTAAGAAAAAGGATGGGATAAGTATCAATGGAATGTGAGTGAATTATGCCTGTAAAGACTATCACACATGTTTTTCCTCATTGTTCTGTTCTCAATAAAGCCTGGAATACTGATTAGTAACCTTTCCTCTAAGGGTTACTTAAAGGAGAGACTGATTCCAGAAATATTGGAATTCTGTCTGAAGAAATACTTGAGTTGGTGGTGAAAGTTTTGGAAGCCCTGTTCAAAATCCAGCTCACTTATCCAGATAGCACATTATTTGTGTAAATTTCTATAATTTTGGCCATTCTGCCTAGCTTTAGACATCATCTTTGAAGAAACCTGGTAATGGAGATAGAGTATGGCAAATCAAGACACAGAATAAAGTTACTCTGAGGGGGCTTGAGTTTAGGTTCATTTGTCTTTGAGGACAGCGCAGATATATTTTTGACTGGAGTATTTAAACTAGTTAAATATCTGTGAAAAATGACTTGCACTGTTAGAGTTGGAGTATATGTGTGGGTATGAAAGAGGAGGTTTGCCAGAATAACCTGATGAGTGTCGCTTTAGTTTATATTTTGGGGGTAGCTGGATCACTCAGCTTTTTTAATTAACTCTACATAAAATCATAGAATGCATGAAAAGCTCTGAGGGGAAGGAGTTGTGGGATCTTTGTGAGAAGGCTTTTCTCCCATTTTTTTCTTGGTATTGGTTTGTATTTTTGTTTTTTGAACAAGTGTCACCTGTATTTTATTTACAACTTACTGCCAAAATGTTGTGCATGCATATAACTGTGACATTATGTATGGCTTTATACCTTTCATACTGTTTTCAGTGATAATTTCAGAGTTGTGTATTATGTGTGATGAAGACCAAACTGTATTGTGTGTGTTTGTCTCAATTCTAGTATCACACAGTGGCTTCGACAGTTGACACTGACAAATCTTTCTCATGTTTTCTTTGGATAATTCAGAGGATTGTTGCTTTAATTAATGCAAAAAGGGGCAGAACTTAGGTTCCACAGGCAACTGTAAATCCAGGATTTCTCAGCTCTATAATAAAGAAAAGAATATGAGTTTATCATAACCATTCTGAATGAAATCAGAATGTGGCTTTTTAAAAAGTGTCAGATATCTTTTTTTTTTTTTAACTAGTGAATTTGATTATCATTATTTCTCTTAATAGCATCCAGATAATCACGATCTGAAAGAATTTGCATCTCTGTCAGAAGCCCAGTCTACAACAGAGAAAGAAAGTAGTACAGATGAAAGCTTTTCCGTAGTGGCCAATTTTCCTCCTAATGTCCAGAATGTACAAGCCTATGATGAATTTTGTGGAACGGATTTTAGGTAATTTTATTTATTTTTTTTAAATGTAAGAACTCAAGTTGGTCATGATTCCTTTGCTAAGCAGCATGTCAATATGAAGAGTTCTGCTGTTATTGTGTGTTATATACATGTTTAATTTTGAGTGCAAAGTGAAATTCGTGCCTATCGTTAACAGCTGCATGAAGCAGATAAAATATTCTCCATCAACAGACATACATGTAGGCAGAAAACAAGGTGGCTGTTGCATGTGAAGTGAATTGTACATTGTTGTTTATAAACTTAGTGATGTGGAAATAGAATCTAGATTTCTGATTAAACGGATATCACAATTTTCTCAAAGAACTCAAATAAATTCCACTCTCTTTAATGTAGTTTTCCTTGAGTTGCAAGGTTCATGATGTTCATTTATTTTTCCCTGAATCTGTAATCTAGCTACATTCATGTCTGTGCTTGTCAGAAAAATAGATGGAAAAGGCAGTAAATGTTTTATTTGTTAGTATCTCGCACTGTCCTGAAGATAAAATATCCTTAACCTGAACTCCTTTCTGGCATTTCATCTTCTGTTGCACTAAAGAAGAAATAGATCTCCAGTATTAGGAGAGATAGATAGGTAGATAGGTAGATAGACATAGATCTTTAGTATTCTGAAAATAATCTCTGGTGTTCTGAGATGTTACTGTGTGTCTTCTCTGACAACTTTTTTTTTAATATAGGAAATTTCTGAAAGGGAGGTAAATGTAACCTCAGCCAGATGATTTTGAAGTCGTAGCACAGCTTGTGTTCCATTTTTGATAGATCGTGTGTTGGTTACATTTTTTTGGAAAAAGCCCGCCTGAAAGAACATACCATTAAAGACACTAAACTATCACAGCTGTAACAAAAAAAAAACCAGCTTGGTTTAAATGAAATTCACAGAGAAAACTTACATGAATGTTGATTGTATCACAGCAGTGTTTATTTTACAATTATGCACTAACCTGCAATTTGGAAGGAACAGCATACTTAAAGTAAGCCAGATACTTACATTGTTAAATACGTTTTTTAATTCCAATTCCCAGAATGTCTACAAAGTCAGAATACTTTGATAAGAAGGAAATTAATCATGGAAATTATTCTGTGCCTCATGTGACTGAATATCCTAATGAAGTGGTACCACTTGTTCAGCAGGAGTTAGATCTAACACCAGAACGAGAAGGTTTGTCTTAATGGTATATCCTTTTACTATGCTCTGACATAGAACAGTAGGAGTTTTGCATTAATATGATTATATGTCCCTCTATTTAATCAAAACTGAAAATAAGTTTTTATTGTTCTATTGAAACTATTTTATTCAGTTTATATTATAACTAAGTTTTATACAATTTCTTCATCAAGACTTCCTGGTCTGTTCATCACTTACGTACCTTTTTTTCTATAGAGATAGAACAATGTATATTGAGATGTTCTATTCTTTCATACACTTTCATTCCAGAAATATTTGTGCAACTGTGCAAAACAATTTGAAAATTGTGAGAGCTGAGTATGCATAAGTTAAGTTTAGCATATTAGTGCCATTTAAATAAGGTGATTTTTTTTTTTTCCTCTCTTCAGGTGCATGTGTCATCACTAGTAATAACAAATTTTGACCACTCTGAACATGTTACTCCTTGCCAGAAAAAAGGTGGACTAATGTGATCTGCTGTCAGAAATCATATAACAGTGCTGTCATTCATGTAGATGTCTGATTTAGAGTAATTGTGTTTATTTTTTAGAGATCTTTGAGAAGCCATATGAAACTCCAAATTGCTCCAATAGCTCTGTCAAGATCAAACCTGTAGAACATCATAGAGAAAAGGCGAGTTACCATAGAATCTTCATAGAGTCATAGAAAGGTTTGGGTTGGAAGGGGCTTTAAAGATCAGCTCGTTCCAACGCTGCTGCCTTGGGCAGGGTCACCTTCCATCAGACCAGAGTGTTTGGAGCCCCATCCAGCCCAGACTTGAATACTTTTCATAGATCCACAACTTCTCTGGGTAACCTATTCCAGTGCCTCACCTCCCTCACAGTAAACAATGTTTTTCTGATATCTAAACTAAACCCACTTTCTTTCAGTTTGAATTCATTCCCCCTCCTGTATCACTATATGCCCTTTTAAAAGGTCCAGCTCTAGCTTTCCTCTAGCCTCCTTAAGGTACCGAAAGACTGAAAGACTGCTCTAAGGTCTCCCCAGAGCCTTCTGTTCTCAGGCTGGACAACCCCGACTCTCTCAGCCTTTCCTCAGAGAAGAGGTGGTCCAGCCTCCTGAGCATACTTGAGGCCCCCTCTGGTCCTGCTTAACAGATCCATGTCCTTCTTATGTTGGGGGCCATAGAGCTGAACACAGTGCTCCATCATGAAAGATGTTCACATGAATCATTAGGGTATCTCCTCATTTCTCATATGTACTGTCCTCTGATAAGTAGGTAATTGTGATTATTTTGTGTCAGATTTTTTCAAGTGGATGATTAATCCTAAGTACTTATGCCATAGGCAAAAAAATGGATACTTTATTGAAGAAGAAAGAAATAGAAAAATATAAGTTTGGATGCATCTTTTTATATGCCAGCAGGTCTCCATTTCAGATGTAGGTAGTCAAGAAGATCAAAACACGGAAGAAACAAAGGAAGAAAAGGCTGAACAGAATGAGTGAGAGACTTTTTGTTGGTTTTTTTTAAAAAAACTTATTTATTTATTTAATTTTAAAATCTCTCTATGTTTATAATACAATATAAAATTATAGAAACAGTTCATAAACCTGGTTGTCATCATCTGTTTGAATAGATGACTGCTCACTTTGATTTCTCTGAAGTTTTGCAAGGGAAGAAACTTTATTCTGTAAAGACAAGACTCTTTATGTTTGGCACAAGGAATCTTGGTCTTTTGAGACATTTTCATTTGTTTTAATGACAAAAAAATTAACCTATATTTAGTATATTTCAATTAGATCTCTTTTAAATGACTAAAATTTAGAAGGACTTTGAATCCTCTACTATTTTAAAATTGCATAATTTTGTTTTAACTGAACATAAGAGGCAGTTAAAAGAATTTATGAGGCATTGCTTTTTCTCTCTTCGAAGTGCAGATTATAGTGATATTAACAGTATTGCTTAAATTGGATTTTCTCTTCCTTTGTTCACTAGAAGCAACGTCTTTTTGGCCTGCTGTTTGTGTTGAATGGCCAGAACTTTTTCAGTGCTTTTGTTGACTCAGTTTCTGATTGCTAGGGAGACAAAGCATGAATGTCAATATTTGCCAGCTCAGATTGCAGTGTAATGCAGTAATTGAAGCAGTGCAGATCAGTATAATTCTGATCAGAGGGCTTTCAGGTATTTCATCTCATACTAATTAAAATACTTTCTTGGGAGGTTACGTGTATATTTGTATACACAAATGTATATAATACGAAAATAAACAGCACAACAAATTATTGCAGTGTTTACAGTACTTTTTCTTTCTTTACAGTATGACTGAGGTTGTTACTACCAGTGTTTCTCATTCAGTCCCTCTAAAACAAGGTGCAGAAGTTCCTAGGTAAGAGAAACCTATACTGTTTTATGCAATCAAAGATGGACTATCCCTGTTAAATTTTCAGTCTGAAGTAATGTGGTGTGTAGATTTGCTTACAAAATATTTGCAGGTATAATATATTGTACCTGCAAACTAAGTAGCTTTCCTTGAAACCTTTTTGTGCTCTAATCCTTGAGTATCCCATATACTTGTGTATTGTCCAGAATTCACAGGAATCAAACATGTTATTCCAGAGCAACTAGATTTCAAGAGATGTGATAGTTTTGCTTTCTGGTTCCACACAGAAGCATTATACAATATTACTGTAGAAGATATATTGTTACATAAAACACCTGAACAATAATATTTTAAACTTACATTTACATTTTTATTAAATTATTAAAATATATGTGTCCTGCAGCAACTGATAGATTCACATAAATATATACTAATATTTCTGTAAAGGGAGAATGTTGGAAAAGGGGTCAGGAGTCAGTATTAGGCTTTCAGTTCTAGAACAATCCTCTATGAGTTTTTTTGGTTTTTTTTTTCAGTTTAGAGGAAGATAAGAGCTACACATCCTTTTGGATTCCGTTTTCATACATCTCTAATCTCATTTCCTTCTTGAGCTTATCATGCCAACTTATTTTTTAAAAAAGACTTTACTCCAACTTTAGGGGTTTCAGGCCATGCTTCAGGCACATTCTAATTGTCTTCCAAAAGATTCCCTATGGCCCTTGACACCTATTACATATCCAAAACCTTTTCAGTATTGCTCATTAGCCATTGCTTTATGCTTTTGTTTCTTCACATGCTTGGAGGCCACTCTGTGCTACTGCAAAAAATCCTCCAAAGGTTGCCCGTACCCATAGCAATGCCAGCATTTTTCTTAATCAGAGAAGGGTCTTTTGGGTCATTTGCTGTTCATGTAGGTAAAGTCTTTCAGTTTCATTATTGCTTAATGTAAATCCCAACCCTCCCTTCTTCATGTTAGGAATTCATCTGCTTGATATTCAACTTTTATTGTCATTGTGGGAAAATTTAATGTATCATCTGGCATGTGTTATTTTAATTTTAAATGTTTTTTTTTAATCTGAAATCTTGTTGTTTCTTTTAAGTCCAAATATAAAAAAAGCATATAACTTTAAGTGAAAGTGGATTTGCCTTCTGCTTTATTTCAGCTAATAAGGTCGTTCTTCATTTTCCCTCAGCTGTTTGGCTTTATGACTAATCATGCTCTTTTTCTGTCCTTTCTATGAAATATTTTTTTTCTGCCTGCTTCCCTAATAAAGAGAATACTTCAGATATGCTTGTGGGTAACAAGTCATATAGAATGTACATATTTACTGGTGTTTTTCATTTGGCATTTTAAGAAGCATTAGGAAAGATGTCATGGTGAGGTATGCAGTGTTAATTATTAAATTGTTCCTAAAAATTAATTACTTTTTTTAAAAACAGATACCGTTAAATTTTGTATGGATTGATTTAAGACAACCTTATATAGGTGTTTTGAACTATGAATGTTTTTCACAGTTTTGTTCTTTTCCTTTTGAAGTAATGCAAACATTTCTGTAAGTGATTGCAAGCCATCTCAGACTGTTGTGTCAACTATGTCAAGCATTGCCTCCCATACTTCTGTTTGTGAAAAGAAGGAAGAAGTCCCTGCAGAAGAGAAGCCAAGCACATCAGAAACTGTCAGGCAGATGCTCCAAGATGAAATGTTTAAGTTGGTTCAGGTGAGAGCATCTCATTTTTTAGAATGGTTTTCACATTACGAACTGTTTTTTAAAACAACAGAGGTATTCACTGTTTTAAAGGCATTCTGTGTGTCATTGTTTTTGAAAGAGATTTCTAGCTCCATGTTAACTGGTGTGAAAACTTATTTTAGACTTAACTCTTGGCAAGAAAACGAATGATATATTAACAGAAATGTGAGTGTGTTTTAGTTTACATAACTCAGTGTGCACTGATAGAATACATATGGAAAAATTCTGATGCTGTAATAACTTTGCAGCTATACTAGAATTTATGCCATGTTAGTACACTGAACTAATTTTAAATGACCTTACATTTACTGAAACTTCACAAAAAAAGTAAAAGAATTTGTCTTGCTTTAGTATAACCTGACTGTGGCAGGTATTTATTGTATCTTAAAAGAAAGTCCAGTGCAATAAACAAATCAAGCATTGGAAGTTCAGCATGCTGTTCATTTTGTCACCTGTTTTTACAGGATGAAGAACAGCTATAACATAGCTGAAACAGAATTTTTGCTAAGATTCCCTTTAAAGCTGTTAACAGTGTTGACTTTGTGCATGTGTGTTTTCAGCTACAGCAGATCAACTTCATGAGTTTAATGCAAATAGTGCAGCCGTCCTTTGCCAACGTGCCAAATGTGCAGCAAATGTTGCAACAGCATCAATCTGTCCACCTGGCCGGGATCCAGCCTGCACACACTGCCCAAGGCAATGGTTCTCTGAAAACACAGCTGCCCACTCCAGAAGATAAAGGAAAGCCTGGTCAAAAGAGTTCTGAATTTCAGCCAAGGAATAGAGTCAAAGATGAAAGCAACAATGGCCATGTACAAGTGTGTATATCAAAGTTTTGTTTATGAAAATTATTCTGTATATCTAATATATTATCTATCTTGTTGAATTAGGAAATGTGTTCATAGTGATTGGTGTAGATAAAGCTATTTTTTTGCATGTTTACTGCATGGTTCCTACATAAATGCTGGTTTGTTCACTTTTCTGATTTAGAATCATCTGGATGTGAATGCCTCTTTACTTGAAAGCAACAGCAAAGAAAAAGGATTTACATCACCATCCCAAGATTTGCATTCTTCAGTGCCTAATAAACCACTTCGTCTCCTGGCCCTTTCCTCAAACATCCAGAAAACAGTGGGGCTTATCCCTGTTGAAAAGAAAACAAGTTACTCAAGTGGATTTCCTTTGCTTAGGCTCAAATCAAGTTATTTCAAACCATCATTTTTACATCCAACAGAAATGTCATCAGCTTTTGCCAGGCCACCCCCAGTACCACGAGTAGCTTGGAGTTCATCAGATTCCTCGTGGAACCATCAGTCATCCTACTCACCAGGAAAGAGTAAGGCAAAAGAAGATTTCAGTAGGAGTGAGTGTGAGCCTGAGATCCCAAGAAAAATGCATGAGGAGAGGAGGTGGGCAGAAAGAGTGCATAGGGGACCTCCCAAACACCTGAACCTGGATCAGTATGGAGAGCAGCAAGAAATTCCACCAGCGCAGCAGTTCTCTGCAGATGTGAACGTCTACAGACCACCAGCCACTCAGAACCTGGCTGGTTTTCCACTGTTGCAACTTGACCCAGTACCCAGAGTTCCACCAGCTGTAAAGCAGCCAGTCACTACTACTTTAATACCTGTTGAACCTGCAACAAAGGATCCTGACCCCAGAAAGACACTACAGGATGTGGGAATATCACTACTTCAGGTGAATTTACTTGAGAAAAAGAAGGTACTGGATTTTAATATCATTTTCCGTGTTGTATTGTTTTTCCCATTTCATGGTTTCTTACTCACCAGAAATAGGGTGATGTTTCCAGACTATGGAATTTGGAAGTGTTCAGCAGAGTTTCCAGGAAGGATCTGGAATTAGGGTTGCTGGTTTATTTGCATATCAGTATGAGACAGGCTGCAAGCCTGAAAGTTTTTTTAATGACATTAGATTGATTCCACATTCCACAGTTCATCACCATTCAGCCCATCAGTGATTATTCTTTGCCCATAAGAATGCAAAAGATTTGTTCTCTAAAATAGTAAATAATATTTATATGTTAAAAAGTAGTTCTGTTTTTTTTCAAGAATGATAATAGAGTTACTTACAGAAATAGAATGCAGTGACAAATCCTCTTTTTTAGTGCAAAAATGGGATGCTCAAAGGCTTAATAAGAAAACATTATCTTACGGATGCTGAGAACGTGATGTTTTGAAAAATGTTGTTTCTGTTACATGGTTATAAGCTTTAACATTCCAGTGGAAAAGAATGGAAATGTTTTATCTTGAAAGGTGCTTCTTCAGTCCTTGTCTGCACTGCATGGTTTGTACCTTCATCCTGAATGACATACATGAGAAATGAAAATACTAGAGAAGTTCTGTGGAAAAAATTCTTTTAGTTTGCTTTCAGAAAATGGATTATACTGTACATATTGGCAGAGGTTCTAGTCTGATGCTGTTAATATTACCCTTCCATTTTCTTTACAAATTGCTACAGGAGTTGTTTGTATAAGTGAGATCCAAGCTGGACCTGCTCTTCTGATCTGGTCTGACCGGGATTCCCCTTTGTGTTTCTTCTGTCTTCTTTCTCTCTCTGAAACCTTTCAGGCACCAAGACTCATCCCATTTCAAGATCTCATTGCATTTGAGCAACGCCACCAGCATCATTCTGTGCCCGCTACTTCCTCTGGACAAGACCAAACTGAACCTTTACAGCTCCTCAAAATTAATGTTGAACCATTTCAACTGAGAGGTGTGCAGAACAACAGAAAAAGGCAAGCCAAACTTTTAAATTGGGAACTTCATTTTGAAAGACTAAGTGGTAACCTGTACCTTCTAGGTTTGAGATAAGAGAGGTAGGAAGTAATTATTAGTAAAAACAGAGCACAAGTATATCATTAAGGCATGAAGGGGCTTTTGCTGTCAGCAGACTGATGAGAAGGGGGAATGTTTTCCATACTGCTGCCTGTGTCTGAAAGTCTAAAGTTACCTGACTGTTGGCTGTATACTGTTTCTGAAAAGCTTTGCTGTTTGCACACAATGAATCTTCGTAGGATACTGTCTGTGCTGCATATTGTCACTTTTAGTAGTAATCTTCAGGTAAGGGTTATACTTTTTCGGTATAATTCAATATATAGGCTGGTTTTTAATATAGACAGTGATTAATTAGCAAAATTCCTGCTGAAGCAGTATTTTTTTTGTTACATATGTTTTTTGTTATTAATGAAATTTGATTTATTCATTGTTAACTGATTGCACAAGCACCTAAAACAATTTGTTTAACATGCTTATACATTCTTGTAGAATGTTGATAGAACGTTCTAGAATAGAACACTTTCTTTTGATTATGGTGGCTTTCACTGGCATTTGGGAACATGGGCTCAGGATGGGTTTGTCACTGTTAAGGTGAAAACTTGCTGCAAGAGTAATTGCAGACAGAGTTTAGAATACATGTTTTGATACTATTTACAGAAATGCTTGAAGCCACAGTTGTCTAACAATCTACTTATATTAAAGAAGAATTTTAACTTTTTGTGTAAAATTGTTAATTAGGAAGTTTCTACGGTATCTGAAGTTTGTTTCTTACAGACTCTTTACAGACATTTTGTGTAGCAGTTATTAATTATACACAAAATGTGGAATGTTAAGGGCTTTATAATATTTAGTATAAGTAGCTTATTAAACAGTTGACAGATTTTGATGTGATTGTTACTATTTTTATGAGTTCATACAACAATTTTTGTAGATTTCAGGTAGGCAGAAATAGTGCTTTGAACTAATCTGTATGCAAAAATTCTTTTATGTTTTCCATCTTTATTTCAGTGTATGTCATTTCAGTGCATGTCTTACTCCTTATCTGTAATTAATATGTTGGCAGGAAAAAGAGGCGTAGTAAGAAACAGCTGCAAGAGAAGGAGGAGAAGAAGAACCCAAGTGTGTCCTTCTGCCCAGAGGACTCCATCATCAATATTAGTGACACAGTAGTGGTTGCTGAATCAGAGACTGGGGTATAGAATAATGTTTTTTAGTTTGCCTTTTTCCATTTAGGTATTATCAGAAAAGAAAGAAGTAGAAAATTATAAACCAAAATAATAGTGTACATCTCTCCCAGGCTCTAGCCTAGAGATAGTATACGTACTTTTAATTCATATACTTGCATTTTCTTTAAGCAGGAGATTTATTTTTATAAAGTGTTCTAAGATTGCCGTTGTTTCTCATGAAACAACTTGTCTGTTTTGATAAGATGTAAGTCTGTATGTACATTTATAGTAAAAACATACAGAAATGTTTAAAAGAAAAAGGATTATATTTAGTCTGGTAGTAATGCTAGGAAAAAGGACCCAAACATTATTCATATGAGGCTAGATGGATGGCAATGTAAGAGAAAGGATGGGGAGCATGAGATCTCAGTTCTGTCTCAGCCCAGAAACTGAGAAAGGAAAGTCTTCATCAGGGTAGGTTTTGATTTATGTACTTGTGGTTTTCATTTGGCAACACCTTTTTGATACCTTTTGGGCATTATCCTTGCAAGTACCAGATTTGCAGCTAGAACACTACCAGATTTAAGCTGGATCACTACCCGGAGCAGCAGGCTCTGTTTCTGGTCTGTACCATACCTTCTTTGAGACTTCACTCCAACACAGCAGCTGGAGACCCTCACCAGGCCAGGGAGGTGTTAATTAGGGTACAGCAGAGAGAGCATATGCTTAGAGGAATAAGGAATTTTGTTACTGCAGATGATCCCAAGGTACATGTGCAATGGTTACACAGTCCGTAATTCCACTAAGTTGGAATGGATCAGAAGAATTTAAAAAGGGAGTAGGAAAATTAAATGACAGTTATTTGTTTTTTCCCAAATCACTCCTCACACAATGTATATTGGGTAGCTAGCAGCATCAAGAAAGCCTTTAATCTGCTTTGGAACTATTTTAAAAGATTATTATTTTTTTCCTTATATTAGGATCACAAAACAAAATTGGCATCTTACCCTCAAGACGCGTTTTTCATTTCAATGGGCAAGTACAAGTCTTTTTAGTGCTTTGAATGCTTAAATAAAAAAAAAATCAAGAAACATAAGCTTGCTAGATTTCAAAGGAAAACTCTGTAGTCATCAAGATGTTAACAACTAGGATCATATAGTCTGTGGGCAATATAGTTTAATGGCTTATGGTATCTTCCCCCAGATCTTTCAGGATGGACAACAGATATTCAGACTTTTTAAGGGATAGTCAATTTTTATGGTATTGGTGTGGAGAGAGATGCAGGCAAATTTAAGATCTTACATCAATTATCTGAAAACTCAGAGTAGTTCTCCTGAAAACTATGGAAGTATTTTTTCTATTAAATGAGTGATAGTCTTGTATTTATGATTAAAAACAATAGAGTTAGTGAAATAATGACAGTATGTTGAGTAAATTTCATTTACTATGGTTCACGGTCACCATAGTTATGTTAACTATTAATTTCCAATAGCTGTGGTGCATGGTCATTTTTGCTCATGTGATTAATCAGCATAATGCTGTAAACAATTCTTTTAAATGCTAAATTGGTTTCTTTATTTTCAAAAGGTACTATTCCAATTTTAGTACCTGCATATTCTAATTACACAAAATTTAAGGCTTTTGTAAAAGAAACTCAGTGTTTACAATGTTTATAACTTGCAAAATGAAGACCGTGCCTGTGGAAACATTTGCTTCTTTCTAGTATGTTAATTAAGCACAATATTCAGTCCTATCACAGGACAAAATGCAGTTCGTTCTCTAAATAATGGCTTACAAAGCTCTGTAGAAACATCAGTAAAGAAATAAAAGTGTACATGTCATAAATATTCGCCCCCTTTTGAAATGTGAAGCAGGCTTTTATTGTACAGCATACTAAAATATTGAATATTGAATTTAAAACTCACATACGTAAACTGAACCTTGATTTTAATTCAGTGTAACATTTTAAGTCTCAGTAGAGTTGCATATTCACATAAAACAGGTAGCATGAGCTTTTCTTGGAATCATTCATGACGTATGCTTAGAGAAAAGTTAAAAATACCTGTCAGAAATACATGGAAAAAACTGTTGGAGCCCTTAGTTTTGAGTTAATATCATTACTTTCAAAGATGTCTAATCCTTGCATTATTTGTAGAGACCCATTTTGTATTATCACATTTTAGACATGGTGGGGGAAGCAATTACTACTTCAGCAGATCTGCATTACATGGCTTCTCTAGGAAAAAAAGCAGCAGAAACTCAAGATGCAAGTACAAATACTCACCCAGGTAAGTGCTAGCTGTGTGACCTACAGGAACCAACTGCTCCTGGTTAGTTGTGATATTTGGTCAGTTTTGAAAATGCAGTAAGATTGTAAAAGAAAGAACAGTTACTTGTGTTCTAACTTGCTGTTTCGTAGTTAAACCAGAAGATACTGGAATACAAATTACAAAATATTAATTAAAATAGTGGCAAATAAAAATATTACTGATGCAATTATGTAAAAGTCTCCACATACTTTCTGTAAATCAGTTCTGCTGTGACTTTCTCAGAAAACTTCTTTTAACTTGACTTTTTCTAATGTTTCACATGCGACTGAAATAGTTTCCCTGCCTCACCCCTCCTTCCGACTGTTCTTGGATTGTGGGTTAGCAGATCAGAAGTGGACGTTCAGATAATGCCATTAGTGTCTTTCCTAAAATTCATTCATTTTGTTCTTGTGGTTTTCTTTTTTTCACAATCAAGTGCTTGAGTCATATCAGGATCATGAAATCAGTGGTGGAAATGAGGTTTCTGAAGTTCAAACAAGTGAGCTGGTTCCATCTGTTCCTGTGTCAGGTGTGGCTCCAGCCTTTCTCTACTTCTTTTGTTGTTTGAGAAGTCTATAAAAATACAGCAGTTTTAACGTGGGTTTGGTATGTGAGGTAGCTTAATGCAGGGTGTGGATAACATGCTAATTTGTCTGACTTCTTGAAACCCAATATAAAATAATTATAATACTCTTTATGAAAAGTTTGGCTGGAATTTTTCATGGAGCTGTGTATCTATGCCTTTCTCTTCGTCGAGGAGATTATTTCCTGGATTTTAGCTTGATTTCTAGCAAGGGCTAAAGAAGATCTATTTGGGTTTGGGTTTTCTGCCCCCATTTTAAAAATCCTTAGTAAAATGAAGTACACAGATTTCAGTACCTAAGTCTTTTCCCTGTGTTACCAAGAGAGCATAGTAATTTTTCCATTATTTTAAAATTCAACAGTTTTTCCATTTGAAGATAATTTTACTACATCACATGACTTATTTGCAGCTAGTTTTATTAGACATCTTTCTAGCTGAGTGTTACCATTTCTTTAGACCAAGTCAAGGTGCAGTTTTTTTTTTTTACCTAGCCAGAATGGACTTGAAAATCAATATCAACTTAGACTGCATCTTAGTCAAAACTTTTCTTATCAGCTCGAGAATGCAGAGTTGTTTTTAGATATTTAGTCTGAAGTTTTGTGGCTTTTACCATAAATATAGAATTGACTACTATTATTTTCTCACAGAATCACCTAGTGCCCCTGCAATACTGCCACCAGATGTGTCCTTAAACCTGAGATTCCCCACTGAAGTGAATGAGAAACCTTTACCATCCTTTCTGTCAGATGCACCTGATTTGGTTAGTGATCTAATGTACATATGGTTAAAATGTATTTTAAATCACTGATTGTCTTAATTAATTTGGATTCTTTGTCTCTGAAACAAAAATCCTTTCAGCTTAAAGTCATAAGAGGTGAACATAGGAAATGGTTAGCAATTTGGTCAAAACACATTCTGTATAATTCTTTATAATCTTCTTGTTGTTTAGCATGAGCATGAATATATCAATGTGGTTGACATTGAAGACAATGACATCCTTAACAATTTGCCCATGATACCTGAGTCTACAGAAGAGATAGATGCTGCACAGCAAAATGAGAAGTTTGAAATTCCATCTACTGCAAAACTTCATCACACAGAATCTTCTGTTACTAATGCAATTCCACCTGAGGTGCTTCAGAAACAAGGTAAGCCATTTTGGTTTAAAATCCAAAAAAAAGCAATGTACTTTTGTTATAATACTCCCACAGAAAATCTGCAGCCTTTCCCTGATTAATGTCTGCTTTTTTAGTCTTAAACATCAAGATTTATACATTTGACTTCCTTTGTGATGATTCTGCCCCCTAAAGCCTACTATTAGGTACAGCACAGCTGTGCCTAATTACTTGCAGTATTTAGATGCTTGCAGTTTATTCACTGATACTGGTGCCCTCTTTTTTTTTATTTCAAGACAATCATCAGAAAAATGTATCAAGCCAAGTCCAAAAGGAAGATAAGAAGTCAGATTCTGCTACAGATAATGTAACTTGGAACATAGTACATGAAGATGACAGAACTCTTATTTCTTCAAGACTTCCATCCGAAGTAATCAGCAGAGAATACTTTTCCACAAAGCAGCAGGAAATGGATATGCAATTACAGACACTACAGAACATAATGGAAAATATGGAGCAGGATTTCAGAAATACTAAAGTGGTGAGTTGACTGCTAACTGTCATTTTTAAAGCAGATTATTTTGTGCATTTTTTCAGCTAAAGACTGAACACTGTGCTCTCAAATCTGCTTAGTATTTAAGAAAGACTGAGAATAATGTACAGTTTTTCACATTTAGTGCTGAATTTGTTGGCTGACATGATTACTTACAGTGGACCAAATGCTGGCCAGAATGGCCAGTTTTAAGGATCAGGACACTCCTGACTTATGAAGACTACTGAAATATTTTAGTTTCTCTGGTTTTTAGATAAGATATATTGGAAAACTTCATCTACTTTAAAATTAAAAATGTGGTCAGTAAAACTGTTCACACAAATAATAGAGGTTATATGTTTTTATCTCAAAGTAAGGGTCCAGAAGATGGAATTTAGATAAAATCAATGTGTTTGAGCTACTTTGATTACTGAACTATTTTGTTTGTTTGTTTTGAATTGGGAAACTTCATTAAAATGTTTATAAGTTTCTGAGGAAAAAAAAGTTTATTTAAAGTAGGTTTTGCATGAATATCTGTGCTGAAAGTCTCAGACATACCTTGAAGAAAGTATCATTACTTAGTTTTTGGGTTTCATTTACAGTTAGTGAAACTAATAGAAGATTTTGAAATGGCCGCTGATTCAGACCTTGGTGCTCGTCCTTCATTCTCTGGAGCTGCTGAAGTCATTGACGATGGTATGTGTTTAGTTAACAGCTTATCTGTCTACTAGAGCAGGCATACTGAATGATTTATTGCTTATATAACAAATGACTGTATAGTACCTACTTAATTTAGCTACTGTACTGTGCCAAGAACATAGGCTAATCTACTTACAGAGTTAACACAAAGCCAAGTGGTAGGACCACATCGTGGCTATATCTGTATTCACACGTAAAACAATACCTAAGATGTTCCTTGGCCTCACACAGAGCAACTCCTGGTTCAATCACCCTGTTCGTGTGTGCAGGGCTGGTGCACACACCACTGCCCTGAATTGCCCTTTCCTGGGGAGGCACAGCTGACCTGACTTCAGGTTGTTGTAGGTTCGACAGATGAACTAAAGGTGCCAGTAACAAATACAGGAGTGATAGTTTTTGCATTGTGAGGATTTTCCATTGGTCTAGACTGATTATTATTTTTTTCACAGGATCAGAACGTTATTTGACTGCCATGATTCTTGAAGATGTTATAGACGACCAAAAGGAGGGCTTGAACTTGGAATATCCCATACTGAATTACACTGCTGTGGAAGGACACACTCCCACCTCTGAACCCCCAGCTTCTAACCTTCCCACTGGCATAAAGTCATCTTCTGGTATAATTTTTATTATATATTTTTCCCTTTTGCACCCTTTAAAAATGAGGAAGCCTTTTCTTCCTGGTGTAATACTTTTTCATTGCTCTTGTACAGAATGTTACATAATGCCAATGAGCTCATTAAAGTCAGTCATCAGTCTTTCTGAATTGCATTATTTAGAACGGCTTCACTGATGTGCACTGATAAGTTTATGTTACATGACAGAAGAGTATCACTAAGCTTTGAAAACAGTTCAGCAGTGAATCATACTTGCAACTTAAATTCACTGTTACTAAAAGAAAATAACTTTGGGTCTGTTTATCGAACCCCTCACTATGCTGATTTGTACTTCCTTAGTTGAGTGAATGGGAACAGTGTCACAGAACACTCAAAGTTTCCTCCAAAAGCTGGCTTTACCATCTGTCATTTTTCTGTGTCTGGAGAGGTGGAATCTTAGTTAAATCCAGACACATCAGCAAAATCAATTGGTTTATTTCACTATAAAGTAATTGCTGTTTGTGTCCTAGAATGTTACTTTATGAGGTCTCATTTCATTTTGCAAACCGAGAGCAAATTGATTTTTGCAATTGTGAAGACTCTGATAGCATTGAAAGAGGGAGGAAAAATTAATGTTGTTTGAGTTCAAAAATGTGGAGCGTCTTATTTTGTCTGCATATTGCCTGCATTATTTGCAGTCGAGCTTGCAAAAATGGTACATCCTTCGTAAATGTGAACATGCATTTGATAGCTGCATTTGCAGAAATCTGTCTTAAAAGGTGTCAAAACATGGTTCCTGTGTCTGCATACAGCACGAGTGAATCCCAAGTGGTATACACACCCAGATAACTTTTGAAAATAATAATGCAGTTTGCTAAGTATGAACTTGTTACTTGCAAGCTTAGAAAACTATAGATGACACTAAGTTACAACTGTAATTTTTTGAGGTGTAGAGTTTAGTTTAGGAGAGGAAGCAGTGCTTTTCCTTCCAAGACATCCATACTGCTCTTCAGTTGCATCTCCTGAATTCCAAGCTCTTTCTGAGTTCCTGCCTTCTTCAAGTAAGTGTCAGTTGTTATTTTTCCATTAAATTAATATAATTAATTGGAACACAAAATTTCCAGTTATTTGGTCGTGGCAGAAAACTGACAACAGTGATATCATCATCCTAGCAAAACTACCCACATCAAGCAGAGAGTTGTTAATGTACTCTGGAGACTGTCCTAACCTGGCAGTCAATCACATGTTCTCTCACAGGCCATACAAGCCTATGTACAATATGAATTTATTTTTAATGTCAACATATTCAGGTTGATATGTTTTTGTTTCCCACAGGCTGTTTAACATATATATGATTAGTTTTTTTAGAATTGCAAGAATTTTATTTAAAAGGACTGTTTCTATTTCAGGCTCTCACGTGAGAGATTTACGTGATAGGTATGTATTTTGAGATTGGTTTTGTTGAAAATCTGTTTACCAAATAGGGAACTGTCAGGGTGAAATCATCACTTCATAAAAATTGAGGCATTCATTTTCAAACTGAATGAAAGCCTTTCTCTGAACTAATTTCAGACAATTTTTCTGCCTTTGGTAGTGCCTGTTAGATTTACTTTATGCAAAAGCTGCAGAAGCATTCAAAGTTCAAGTTACAAGTAACAGAGCTGTTAATGTACATGGTGCTATTGTCTGTGTGTGTTTATTTCTCCTATTTGCAAACTCCTTTTTCAACAAAATACATGCAGCTGATGCTAGTCGTTGTCTGCCAAGGCCAACTATCACCAGAAAGTTTTTAAAATGTTATTATATGAAAACTGTCAAGCAATGGACTGAAGATTTTAAAACTGGAATGCATCTATGCATTAAATAAAGTAGTCTGACATACATCTTTTTTTACTCTTTGCTGCTGTTACTCTTCTGGATCGAATCATGCAGTAGAAAACAGTAGCTGGCTTTTCTTCCTGATCATTCTGCTACATTACACATCATTACTGTTTTGCTTGAAACATAGCAGTAAACTGGATGTTTTATCTTATTGTTCAAGTAATTTAAGTGGAACTCCTTGTTGTGACAGAAATAATTAGGGAGTGATTACATAAGCTGGAGGACAGGTGTGAGGCAATAAACTTAAGCAGGCAATGATTTTTACCCAAAGGAGCAACTTGAAGCAACTCTAGCATGTAGTTGCAAACTGTGAGATTTGTTTTTTACTGAGAGCAATAAAAGAGGAAAGAAATGGGCAGAATTTAGGTAAAACTATCCTCTCACTCACACTGATTCTTTCTCAGAAGGTCATTGAGGTTTGGGGTTCCTGAAACTGGTAGCATGCCATAACGTTATCAAGATGGGCAGCAGTGGGTGCTCCTGACTGCCAGGCTCAGCCCTGCTGGGCCAGGCATGTTCACACACCCCAGTGAAGCTCAGGCATTTCAGCTCTGGATGGGGCCATACTTGGGGATGGTTTATTCAAGGCCCCCTTGGATGTTGGTCACGTCTTGCTCCTCCTGTCCTGTTCAAAGCTGGCTCCAGTGTGCGTGATGACAGCAAAACCAAGGTGATGGCTGGTACCTTTTTAAGATGGTGCACCTACACACATTGTCCAGATATTGCTTGTGTGCACTAACACAGTAGAGATGTGGGGAAAGAAAATCCAGTCCACAGGCTTTATGTAAAATAACCTGATTATTCTCGTTTTAAGAGTAAAAGAAAGGATTTTAGTTTGCTGTTCTTACAGGCCTGTTCTACGTTATATTGGTAACATCTTTTTTCCCCTGCCTAACTTCAAGCTCTTTAGAAGATCCCCTTCAAGTTACTGGTCCAAGCGGTGTTACTGACATCAGTAATGATCCTGTAGAAAGTGATGTCTCTCTGTCAGAGCTGGACTTTACAAAAATACAAGCCAAGAAAATCTCTAGGTAATATCGTGGCTGGGTTTTTTTACGTGTTTGTTAAATTGTTTTAACCCTAGTTATTCTCTTAGCTCACACCCTGTAAACAGTGGAAGCAAGTATGTGGGTTATGTTAATGGGACTAGTATTAGAACTGTTTAATAGCCACAAATTTACTGGCTTGTGAAATGTGATGATTGTTTTCTATTCTATTCTATTTCTGTTATTTTGGTTTTGAAATTCTTTTTTTGTGATTTCTTCTACCAGGTGTGGGCTGGAGCAGAAATCTCTATATAGAGGAGATTCAGTTCTGCCAACAGTCTGAGGCTTTCTAAATAATTTCTGAAAGACAAAATAGAAACTTCCTATTAGTGGCACAGCAGCTTCAGAAGCTTCCAGCCCCAGGCTCCAGCTTGTTATGCTTCCCTTCCTGCTGGAGGTTTCTACACCTCCTGACTCTTAGTTGTAAAATCAGCTGTGTTCTCTCCTGAGGGAGGTCAGAGCAACAGGTGTTTCCTACTCCTGTTCGTGATATCACCTGCTGACAAGGCACAGAAATACAGCTGTTCAGGATGCCAGTCTCTTGCATTGGTGCCACAGATCACACCACTTTAAGCTCTTGTCCTGTTGTATGAATGCAGTTGACAACTAGAAAAAAAAAATTTAGGAAACGTCTTGGAAATTACTGCTCTGCCAGGAGTTTATAAAGTAAAATTTTGCAGAAGAAATGTTCCCCATTTGTTCATTACTTCCAGCTGAGTCAGAATTTTAAAGGGTTTTTTAAAGTATTTTTATTCTATCATGTGTAGTTGCCATTATTACAGGACATACTAGATTGTGTCTTGCATTTGTTCTCAGGGTTCGTGGTTTTGCTACTGGACGTTCTCAGAAAACAGAGAAGGAGAGGAAAGAGATACAAACATGGATGAAAAGAAAGCAGAAGGAAAGAATGAGAGAATACATGAAGAAACTGGAAGAACAAAGACAAAAAGAACGTAATCCATTCAGTCTAAGAAAGAATGTGGTAAGAATAATGGAAACTTAAAGAGTAGATGTCACATATTGTACAAGTGTTAATTATTTAGGTTAGATATTATAAAGGCTGGCAGTGATTTTTTTCTGTTTTCCCCACTTTAAATATTGGGGTTTTGTGTGTATAATTTTATTTTATTGGAACTGGTGGGTTTCAATCAGCAAACAGTCCTCTCACAGATTTTTTTTTTTAACTTTAAAGTATAATTAGTAAATACAAGTTTATGGCCTCTTAAATATTTTCTGATCTGTACTCTGCTGCAAATAACTGGTGGTGGAAAAAAAAGGTACAAAAGCTGTTCAGAAGTAATTTTCCAATATGTAAATATTGAAATATGCACTTGTCATCTTGATACCTTCAGGACCTGAAAAGGACCTGCAGAGTTAGGGGCAGCTCTGGGCTTGCAGGAGATGAGACGCAGTAACAGCAAATACATCCTTGTACTTTTTACTTGTTAGTTGAATTCTGGGAGGCAGAAGCTCTGCTTGTTTTAACTCCCAAGTAGCAAACATGTAACACACACAAGTTTCCTGTTAGCACATAATTCTATTGTATTCACTTCTAGAAAGAGTAACAGATCTCATCTATGTGAAATACATTATTTCCCCAGATTTCAAACAGCCTTTCAGAACTGAACTGGGCTGCTCTTTTGTCCACCTATAGAGAGAAACGACTCAAGAAGAATAGGTCCTCCTTCTCTCCCTTTCCTGTGTTGCCAGCCCAGAAATATATACTTGATGCTTTTGTCATAGGCTTTTCTCCTAAAGTCATTTGTGGAGGGATTCCCAGCTTTCTGTGGGTGGTATGTTATGGGTTTTGATTTTTTTTTTTTTAAGAAAGTATTAAAAAATTCAAATTGTTCTCTAGCAAACACAGTTCTAAGTGCAACCTTGACCTGTTTTTTAAATTAGTTATTATTAGGAACATCATTGATTTCTAGCAAACTTAAAGATGAGGCCATTTGAAACTTTGAGCTTGATAGTGAAGACATCTCCCTAGGAATGTTAATATTTTAGAGCATATGACCTTATGGAAGATATGACTGCAAGCTTCCAGTATATTTTTAGAGCTGGAAAGTTAGAGAGACAGTCTTACCTGAATTTTCTGGTGGGCCATATGCTTTCATCTTACTTTTCGTTCAGAAAAGTGTATTAAGCAGTAACTTTGAAGTCAAATAAGTAAATTTTGAGAATGAGAGATTGGAATGAGACCACAGTATATAATAAGTTAATGATTTTTGTACTTTTTCTACACAGCATTATAGTCCTACTTCAAAAGATATTAGAATGTTCCAGAAGAAGAAAGAAGAAAAAGACAAGTAAGTTGCTGTAAATATAACTTGCGATATCCTTATTTATATATTAATCTTCCAGTGTTAAGAAAGTGGTAGTTTTAACTATCTTGTCTCTGAAATCTCAGATATGAATGATATTTCAACCAAAAGCATAAGGAATTGATGTTTGCTTTACCATTTAAGAAAACCCTGAATATGTTTCATGCTTTGACTGTATTTTTCACTTCCCAAATACCATTGTTTCTCTTTTTTTAACCCTGACACTGACTCATTCATTCTGTCAAACCTATTGGTAAGAAATGTTTTAATTTTTTTGTAATGATCTTAAAAGGCTTAGTATATGTTCTGTGAAATTGCAAAAAAAATATTTTTCATGTAGCCTTAAAAGACTGACCAGCCAGCTGCAATGAGAGGAGTGATAGCCTGAGGTAATCTGCAGTGTTATTTCTTTCTCAACAGAGCCCTGCTGTCTGAGCATCACAGAATGAGAATATCACAGGCACTTTCTCTGATGAATGAAATGTTGTCTGAAACAGTGGTGTCACCAGCAAGTGGTCGTAAAACATTGTCCAGCACAAGGTCACCTCAGGAGTACAGAAGGCATGTGGCATCTAGTACAGGGTAACAACTCTTTAGCATTAAACCTGCACTGGTGTATTGCTGTCTTTACCATGCTTCAGATTTGTCTGCAGTTTGCTGCAGGATTAGCGTGGCAGAAACTTCTTATGCTGGCAGAATCAAAGATGCCATTTGTTTGGATCACAGGAATCTCAAGTTCCTGTATCAGTCTTGTTACAACCAGTACTGCAAAGCTTGGAGGGACCATTAAAAATGCCTTTTGGAGCACAGAATAAGCCGGCTCTGGAGTCAGAGCTGTAATCAATGTCCTAACCCCATTCCACTCAACATCAATTCCTTCACAGAATGGTTGTTAGACATTGGAACAGGCTGCCCAGGGACGTGGTGGAGTCACCATCCCTGGAGGTGTTCAGAAAAGGACTGGACATGCCACTTAGTTAGGTGGAGGTCAGCCAAAGGTTGGACTCCAGGTGTATATTGCATTATGGTTTTTCTTCTATATACTGTTTTATGCTTTTCAGAATAATAGGAGAAACTGTATTTCAGGTATTCCTGTTATTTCCAGTCTTAAATATTTCTGCTTCTCTTTTTACGTACAGTACCTTTTTTAGGTACAATTCCAGGATACAGCATTGAACTAAATGTAGACAGTGCTGTCCAGACCCTGCTAGTGGTGTCCAAGGGAAGCTTAAGCGTCAATGTCAGAGTCAGGCATGCTAAGGAATACCAGGCAGGAAGCCACCTGGGGGGTGGCAGTAATGTCTAAGTTTTGTTGGACCTAAACTGGCTCTTTGAAAAGCCAGCTTGATATGTCTTCACTGTAATTCCCAGCAGTTCTGATTCTGGTGAGACTTAACTGGCCCCAGAAGCAGCGTCTGATGCTGATCCTCCTTCTCTGGCTTTTATGCCTCATCTGAATCAGCCCTGTTAGATCTAAGTTATGTGGAGGAACGATATGTGGTGGAGAGTATTAAGTATTTAAGCTTTGTTGCTGTGTTTGTGGTTTTTTCCTGTTGCAGAGGGCATCTGAGCAGTCCTGTTCTGTCAGAAAGGAGCAGAACTGCTGCCAAACCCAGCTTTGGTCAAAGACTACACCATTCCACCCCAGCTCCTGGTTTAACACAGTACAGGGGTAAGAAAGAACTTTCTTGATGAAGGCCCATATTGAAGATGATCTTCAGGTTACTTCTGGATTTTTGGGAGGGAGGAGCTTTAATAACTGTGTAGAAAATTAGTCTTAGAATCCTGGACGTTTCCTGTTTTGCAACTGTGTTGTCATTGACCTGTGAAATGATGAGAGCTACCTTTCCTTATCACCACTCTTTAAATCCAAAGTAACTTAAATTGCCATAGCAAGAGTGCTGTGTAATCCAGGAAGCAAACTTGTAGATGAAAAATTTTAAGCATCTTTGAGTAGATTTGATCTGCATTTAAAAGAAGAAATGTTTCTTTGTCTTTCCAGGAAATGCCTTTATGGTCCTACAGAAAAGTACTTCCAGAGGAAGACTGAGAAATGCTACAAACTGTCCTGTTAGTTCTAGACTCTGTAAGTTACATAGAGCAGTGACATAATGCTGTTCACCTGCCCTGCAGGGGGAAAATGAGACACAGAGAACACACTTCAGAATTGTCTTTATTAGCCCTATATATAGTATCTATATAAGATATGATTTTGTCATAATGATAGCATAGAAAAATTTATGACTTGAAAAAACAACTTTGGATTTTATTGGTACTTTTTCCCGTGCCTGTCTGTGTAGGTCTGGATCCACAAAAGTTTCCTCTTATAAATGTTTTTTCTAATCAGATTCTTTAACTGGTATAGTACTTGTTAACAGCAGCAGAATTTCTGATCAGGCAGAAAAGAATGAGGAGAGAATCAGTCTGAAACTTAAGAAATACTGTGAGTTGATTCCATTCTGCCTTACCCCAGAGTTATACTAGTGACATAATTTGGTCAGTCAAATGTCAGTCTATTTGAGTTGGCAATTCGGGAAGTCGAGAGACGCAGTATTAAGCAGAAAGGCACTTGTCCTAAATCACTCTCCTCTACACACATGGAAAGTAATTTTCCTCCTTCTTTCCACACATTCTCTTTTTAAACTGTATATACAGGTTGATCTTTCTCTGATTTCTTGGCATGTCCTCATATCTTTTTCTCCAGTATATCCCATCACTGCTAAGGATTTCATTAAAGTTTCATCTCTTCTAAGAGGCACAAATCCAGGATTTGTTTAGTTTAGTCCTCAAATAATGAAGCAATGTTTCTCTTTTGGGGGGCTGAACTACAGAACCTGGTTGCTCTGGGCATTGAGCACGGTCCTCTTTGTTCTGCCCTGGGAAGGCAGTTCAGAGCATGAGGCTGGAAAGGACCAGCAGCCTTTTCCTGTCATCACCTCACATCAGTTCAGGATAGCAGGACATGCTCCTTTCACATGGATTTACACACAGCGTCAGTTCTTAGAACATGCAGCTTCTGTTCTTGGACAAGTTTAAAGAGATTCAGTAGAAAACAGCAAGAAGTGTTACAATGCTCTGGTTGGCTTGTTTTCTCCTCAGCTGCTGAGTGCAGAGTCACCAGAACCTCAAAACAACAGCCCCCACAAGTTGCCACTGCAGTTCAGACTGAAGGTGTTGATCAAGAGTCTGATCGAGACATAGGAAGTCCTTGGACGGTGCCTGATGATATCCAGAGAATACTTGGAGATAGTCACGACTCCTTGTTTCAGGTTGTGTAACTATTTATACAAGGAACTATTTGATACTTGCCACTTAACACTTTGTTTACTTCTGCTTTATTCAAAATGTGGTTCTGTGTTCAAAGTGTGTGGGTGGGATAGATGCATTAGGTGTAAATGATGGTGCTTCAACTGAACTACATTTTATCTTTACAAGCAAAGTCATTCTTGTGAGCCTTGACCTTGGACGTTCTTTTTAACAGCTGCATAGGCACATTGTCTGTCCAGGCAAGACACTGGTGGGAGCACATGAACAGGAAAATGTGTTGCATTTGTCACAGAATAATCACATAACTTCGTTAGGACATGTTTGAAAATAATGGGATTGTTTCTGCTGTGATTGTTTCTAGTAATGATGCACTTCCCAGCTCATGTTCTGTCCCTCCAACAGGCCTCTGCACAGCATTGTGCGAGTTTCTCTCCTCTGGGCAGTGTCAACACTGACAGTGTTTCTGAAAGCACAGGAAGTATCCTCAGCAAGCTGGACTGGAATGCAGTTGAAGCTCTGATAGCAGATGTGGAAGATGTGGAAGATCAGTAAAAATTTCTTCAGCCAGTGTGCATTTCCAAACAGTTGTCGGTGTTTGGTTTCACTTTTAAAGACAATAATTGTTCTACTTAAAACGGAGTGAGGATTGCGTTGGCTTCCTTCTTAAGCCCCGTGGAAACTCACACTGCTTTCAGTCTTGTCCAGATGAAATTGAATTCCTTAATGTGTGGTTTGTTTTCCATATGTCTTCAGGTCAAGAAGAGCTAAATATATTTGGTAAAGGCAGACCAAGGGTCTTAAACAGATCTGGGTCAGCTACTTTACACAGAAAGATACAATACAATGTTTTTTCTATTTTAAGAGCACTGCACAACTGTTTTGCCTTTGTATTTAATATTTGACATCATTCTGAAGTTATTTTTGTAACATGATGGTTGTGATAAACTGATTCAGTAAAGGTGAATTTATTAGTTTCTGCTGTAAATGATTTCCACATGGAGCACTTCCAGTGCTGAGTCCCACTGGGACTGTACGTGTGCACGTGCGCTGCCCTTGTTTTTTATGCCCAGCTTACTTGTGCAGTTGTTCAGAGAAATCGTAGAAGAGTCTGAATGACTGAAAGATGTACAAATAGTCAGGCAGCAGTAAGTGAAATACAGACTTTTATTAGGAAAATCAGACAGCAGTGCAAGACACAAAGGACTATCCATCCATCTCTATGATGCTGCTGTTTAGAGCTCCTCTGGCAGCCCCCAGAGGCTTGTGGAAAAATTTCCGATATGTTCAGTGACCATCAAGGAGTTGTGATAGTCTGAACAGATGGAGCTGTGATGACTCCAAACGGCAGTAGTTTTTATTTTTGTAGTGAAGGAACCTGAATTTTTCATGGAAGTCAAAAGTGTGTTAACTTCCAATTACTGTCACCCAAAACAGTAATAGTTAAAGAAACCTAAAAAAACCTGCATGTTTGTAAGTGAGGCTGCATCTTGGCAAACTCAAAATACAAGGTTCAGAGAAAGGCTGTTACAGTATTGCACACATGCCAGGATAGGATTGACAGTTCCTGTAGGCTCAGAGGTCAAAATTGGCTATGTTTTATTAGCAGTCCTCAGAACTTGTATCAGCTTCTCTCAGAGGAGGGACCAGAGTGCAAATATCAGTCATGGGTGTGATCTTCTCCAAATGGAAAGGGCCAGTACCTTCAAAGAGTCAGTCCAAAGCATGAAACTGTGACTTTACTCAGAGTATCACAGTGTCTTTCTCCAGGCAGCAAAGAAATCATCAAGAAGTACCTGTGAAAAATACTGTTTTAACTAAGTGTGAGAGTCTCCTTATGTCCACAGCCAGCTCTGAGAAGGAAAAGGCAGTCAGTTAATTTCATTTTAACAGTGGTGAAGGAAACACTCTTACGTGCCTCCTGCTCCATAGCATCACAGATCACCTAAACAAGGGCAGAGAGGCGGCTCAAAGCCTTCCCTGTCAGGATGTCAGCGCTAAACCCGCGCTTTGCCTGAGGCGGGAGGGCAGCAGATGCAGTGAAACCCATTGCCAGGGCTGGGTGCCGTGGAAACCAGACAAAGGCTGAGGCTGCTGCAGACTGCTCCGGGACACGTTGCTTGGATGAGGTGCTGTGGGAGCCGTCAGAAGGTCCTGTTGCTGGGATTGTCTCCCACAGCCACAGCACAGGGACTGGGTGCCGTGGCAGCCCGTGCTGGCACCCTGTGCAGAGTTTGGGTGCCATGGCCACCATCCTTACAATCTTTGGCGAGGGTAGGGTGCCATGGCAACAGACACTGATACCCAGTGCCAGGTTGGTGCCATGACAACAGTCATGTCAGCCTGCTGTTAGGGTTGAGCTGCAGAGCAGCTCCCTCTGAGGCCCCGGTGCTGTGGCAACCATGCCTAACACCTGTTGCAAGGATCGAGTGCCGTGGCAACGAACATCAAGAGGCTTTGTTGCTAATGTCGGTTGTCCTGGCAACCATCCTAAGGTCCAGTTCCCGAGGTGCACCCGCAGGGAGAGAGAAGAGCCACAGCAGGACCCAGAGGAGGCTGTGCTGGAGCCTCTGCTCTCAGGCAGCTGGGGCTCAGGAAGGTCCCTGGGGGGGCCCAGCCCCCTAAATCTAATTACTGTGCCATCAAAGAGGTAAAGGCAGGCAGACTGCAGAGAAAGTCTCAGCATTACCAACAAGGTGGGTGGCATTGCTGTCCCCACCCTCTCCCTGGTGCTTGCAGGGGCAGCCAAATTGGGTATGTTATGAAAGCCAAATTGGGTATGTTATGAAACATCAGCTGCAGAAAGATGAGCGTATCAATGAGTTAAGAAAAGACATAGAGTAGGGAAATGTGGAAAATAGCATATATATGATCTCAGGCATACTTGGAGTAACCTAATAAAAAACAAGAAATAGAGGAAAAGTGTTTTAGAAAAAAGGGCTGCATTTTAAAACTACTCAGGAAGGACAACCTCTAGCAACCTTCATAAAGCACAGTTATGCTTTTCTGGAGTCTTACCCAAAAAATCATCAACTTCTTTTAGCAGTCTAGTAGGATGACTGAAAGATACTGAAGTTTCACACATTAAATAAGTGGTTATTGGCTTAAATCATATATAGAGACTGCTTCATACATCATGAATTTTGCAGTCATATGTTTTGATCTTTGACTTCTATGGTGTTTTCAGTCAGAAAGCATTAAAAAGCAAGCAACTTATTTTGAGGAAAACTTTCTTGCAGAAAGTTTAAAGAAAACCCCAAACCAAAAAAAAAGAAACCAAAAAAGAGAAACAAAAAAAACCCCCAAACCCCACAACAAACCAAAAGCAAAAGTGAAACAAAAAAAGCCCCAACCCACGAACCAAACCCTAAAAAGAGATATTCATCACAATACCCTCCACCAACCTAAAAAACCCAAGGAAATACAAGAATTTAAATACGAAGATGACAGAGACACAGCTGCAAAAGTAAGAACATACCACTTCAACAGTTTCTGTTCTTTAGTATGAATCATGATGATTGAGGGACCCAATGGTAAAGTAATAAAGAAAATGGTAAAAATGGTACTTCCCATTGGCTGACATGAGATAGGCACCTTCAGCAGAACTCTAGGCCAGAGCTCTGGCTGAGGTATTTAAGCCAAGAGACTATTAAAAAGATGTCAAAATCTGTGAAAAGACAGATGAAGATACACAGGGCTGGAATTTTTTATTATTTTCAAAAGCAGGGGCCAGTAAAGAAAGAAATCTGTGTTTCAAGGGGAACCTGCAAGGGAAGGTGGGTTCCTTTCAGGCTCCTTAGCTCCTCAGTCTCAGCTCACACCTTCTGAAGCTGGAACAAGAGATTGTGTGTGGCGTTGGAACATGTGCACAAGCTAAATCTGCACTATGATTTGTAAGATTCTATAAGAAAAAGAAACAAAACTTCACCAATACCCAATACCCAAACAATAAATCCAACCCTAAAACATGATTTTGAAATCATCTTTGCCCTATTCAGGTAAGACAGCAGAGGTAAGGCACCAAAAGACTGCTCTGATCTGCAACTGGAAATTTTTTTAAATACACTAAAATAAGGGAAGGTTGTTTGCTTTTTCTGATTTAGAGGGACAGAACAAATAGATGGAAGGGAAGTTCAGAAAATACTTGAAAAGGGCCTGCTGAGAAATACATGCCTTGTAATGGCCAACTGTGTGCACCCTCCTAAAAATATCTCGTATGACATTTAGGGACGTGGTCTAAGCAAGTTTGTCAGCCAACACTTAAAAATCTGGTTTAAAACCACTAACCATGGGGGATGCTGTATTTACCAGTTTCCCAAGGAGAAAAAGTGTGTAGAACCCTGTATGTGGTTGGTCAGGAAGGTTTGGTCCAGGTGACTTGAAGGCTGAACACAGACTGTCAACTTCTGCAGCAATTATTTCAAGGGGATGTCAATATGAAGGTAAGGAAAGGAATTCCCTCCCTAGAATGGGGCAACACCTGCACTTTTGGATAGCAAATGGGTTGGTGAGGAGTGATCCAAATCACACAAAATTTGAATCTGGCCTGCAGATTTGTACGTGGAGGTGAAACGGTGCCAGTCAGAACTGCAGGGAGGCATCACATGGGAAGTCTTTGAGGCTGACCTTAAATTTGAAAATCCCTCTCCACATGGGACTGTTCAAAATAAAAAACACACGCATAAATATGAAATGAATGGATTTTCTCAAGGAATCATTACACTTTGCCTGCGCTCACAGAGTACAAACCCATTGAATGTCTCCCTCCACTCTGGGTTATAGGAATTTCAGTGCAGTAAGGAATATTTCGGTAGAACCATAAATCCTAATGAGAACAAAACACCCAAAATAAGAGACTGAAAAAAGACTGTTGCCCAAAGAAAAGCTGTCTTCATTCTGTGCTTGTGAAGTCAAAATGAGAAGTAGATGATCAAAAATGTCTCAAAAATAAATTACATTTAGTGCCAAAATCGGGCTGTTTCCATCAAATTTTCTAGCCTTCTATAACTGGAAACAGAATTATAAGAAAGGGATAGGTATAAAAATTGAGAATCTATTTTGGGAGAAGGGAAAGGAGGAAGCACATTGAAAGTGGGTTGATCAGGTAACCATCGGTGCTGGGGGGAGGTTTACAGCACACACTGGCAGTCTGAGTGGCACCCACCCAAATGGTTTCAGTGCTCGTACCTACAGCATCCTGTGCGAGACAGGCTGTGTGACAGGCACAGCAGCAGGATCCTTTGAGTAACCAGTCCCCTGGCGAGGCAGGGGTGGGAATCAGCTAAATCACCATTCCAGGTTTTAGGAAGCAGGATCTTGCTTCAAAACAGAAGTAGGAGCTTTTCAATACAGCTGCCCGGAGAGCAGGGATGGAGAGCAGCTCTTTCAAGGTCAAACCAGATAGTCACTTGGAATAATGACCAGTATTTGCCACTCTGTGTCAGAAAGTGTAACTGGGACAGCGGGTGACTTGGTGACCTCCTGCAGTCTCCACTGCCTGGATGGACAATTGGCAAGTGCTGGCACTGGTGGCCTGAGCTCAAGCTGTTCCACGTGGGACAAACCCTCCGCTCCCACCCCATCGGTGCCCCCAAACCAACCTGCAGTCTAAGGGTATTTTGAGGAGGGTGTTCGACCCAAGAACTTGGGTAGCTGTGAGCAGTGTATGCAGCTGCACACCTGCCAAGAAAAGCTATTCCTTCCAGGGAACTCCAAAATTTGGAGGGAAACTACCTGGATAGATAGAAACTCGAATGATGTAGTCATGTCTGATAGGATGAACAGAGACCAACAAGGATTCTCCCAGAGTAACCCAAAAATGTATTCCTTGGGTGATTTAGAGATGCCCCAGGCAAAATTTGAGCAGTGTGAACACAGTGAAAAAGGGATCAACAAAGTGCACATGTACTCTAGGATAAAAACTTGCAAGTTTCATTTTGGAAGGGTCCAAACTGAACTCTTAAAGCATTTATTTTAAATAAATGAAATATGAAAATACTATGAACTTATTTGTATATAACAATAACACTTTAATATTTAGTCAAGGAACCATGAAATCTGAAAACTCACTACTTACATTAAGAACTCACCCATTACAACTCAGTACTTCAATGATAAGATGACAAATTCTCTCAGGGATATGGAAATGCTAAAACGATCACGGTGTGGCTCTTTGGTGAGTGGAAGAAAACTGGGATAAAGGAGTCGTGCTATTGGCAGGGCATGAGACTCAAGGAGTGTCGGGCGCGTGGGAAAGCAGCAGGAGTTTGTTCCAATTCCGCATCACTTGTCCCTGCCCGGGCCCGGAGTCCCAGCGGTTCAGTCGGGGTCGGCTGAGCTGATCCATTCCTTTCCCTGGAGCACCACTGACACCTCCGGCCGGCAGAATGTCCTGCTGCTAACCAGCACCAGACGAGTCAGACTCCACTAAAAACTTGGGTTTTTTTGTCATGAGCCACAAACACAAACACATTTAAGAACTATTTTAGTGCTACAAGGTATTTCATGTTCGAGCTAATGTTTAGCACAACCCAATTGTTCCACAGTAAAAATGTTCTCACTAGTGACACCACAACAGCAAAACAAAGGCTAAAGTTTGACTCAAATTTTAAAAATTTAAATAGCTTTTTTTAATGGCCACACCTCACTAAAATATTTATGCTGAATGTTTCCCAAGCCGACTTTATACACGTTAGAGCTGTTAATATAAGCAATAAAGAACCTCAAAAATACAAAAGGGAGTTACTGAATCATTTAAAAAAATACTTATTTATAATTACAGTTTTGTCAAAAACTATTGTGATCTTGTACAGCTGCAGAGACAATGAAAATATTCAAGAATTATTCTGCAATTTTACAGTACTGAAGTGGAAGATTAAAAATAATAATTTCATTCTTATTTAGATTGTGGAAGTGTCTGTGTTTTCTTAAAAAGTACAATATGGCTAGTGCTAATGCTAAAAGCTTGACAATATCCCCTTTTTAGATAAGCTACTGCAGCAAACTCCACGTACAGTCCTGTACTGAAAGCAAGAAAGCAGGAAGAATAAAAAATTCAATAATCTTATAGTTATGTACGTAAAAATTGGTAGCCATACAATGAAAAAATACTACAAAGCTTTGTCAATACAAAGGAGTAAAATTGTGTCACTGCATCAATTACTGCACTGCAGCACTTAAACAAAAAGCAAAACAAAACCAAACACACTTTTTTTTTTTTTCTTTTTTCAATATAGAAAAATTCTGATCCTGCCATGTGCTGCTGCTGCTGCTAATGTGGTTCATGCTGGCAAAACTGCAGCTGCCACTCAGGCTGAGCAGGGCACTGATGCCCCTGCAGCCTCGGGCACTCGGCCTCCCACTCCTGAAAATCACCACCCGTGTCACACACAGCAGGCAGGACTTTGTTTCCCAAAACCCAGCACTGCTACCTCTTCCTTTCACAGCAGGCAATTGGAATATTTGTCATTGGCAAAACAAAACTGGATATTACTCTGGGTAGTTCAGGAGGGTAAAATTCAACTCTTAACTAGTAAGAATCTTACTCAATTTATTTATTAATCTATAATCAGTTTTTAACCATAAACTATGTAACAGCCATCAGATCCCATCAAGGAGCGTGTATGCCACTTGGCATATCACACAATAGAGCAATGGTCTAAATCCTCTCAACTAAGACAACTTCAGCCTTCAGATTTCCATTGTTGAACTGTAATTTCTTTCTGCTAATTTTATTCCAATAAATACCACACAAATTGAAATAAAACCCCATACTTGCTTTTGGAAAAGCCAGAAAAGTGTTTATGAACAAGGAAATATTTGCATTAAGTATTAAAAATATGATGCTTTAATATAAATTGCATCAGAAATGACCAACACATAGCTTCAATTTATACTGCAACTGTATAAAATCCTTGTTTTTATCACTTGAGAGTTTCCTTGTGAAGTATTTTCACCTCTTTTTAGCAGTAACACGTGACATGTTATACAACTCCTCTACTCTGATTTTCCCACTATAAAAGCTGCACCTGCTCCTGGGAAATAGTCTTTCATTGTTTGATACAAAGATGTCCTATTTCCAGAGCTGCAGAGGAGTGAATTCTGCTGCTATTTCTTCCTACTCTAAGAATATCTATCTTAGCCCAAGAGGTGGCTTTTCATACAGTGAAGAAAACACTATCAGCTGTGAAAACAAAGAGGTGCTAAAATATTTCTGTTCAGAAAAATTCCAGTGGTGAGAGAGCAAAAAGGCATTTCCTAGAGTAACAACTTACTAACTGGATTCTGAGGAGTTAATAATTTGCTAATGTGAGGGTTTTTGTACATAAAAATATTCTGGAATACTGTTACTATTCCTCACAAATTGACTATAATATTAGAATTCTGCAAGTTAGTTTCACAAAAAGAGCCTCCTACCATATATTAAATTAATACAAGAAACAAAACATAATTGAAAAAGAATTGTGTGTTGAGGAACGTATGTTTTTGATAAATACATTTGAAAAGACAGCAGGGTTTAACAGTCCCCTAAAAACCTTGGCTGTTTTAGATTTTTTTCCTGGTGGCAAATATGCTGCTTTTCTCACTCTCTAGGAAGACCAACTGCTTACAAAAGGTTGTGGCAAGGCAGTTGAAGCAAATGCTTCTGGAAGATTTCAACAGCATTTTCTTTCAATTTACAAAATGTGAAATATTGCAATTAGTAAAAAAAATAGTCTAATATACAAACATTTAAAAAAAAAAACTTTGTGAAGGAATGTAGTGTAATTAACCCAGATTCATACCCATTCACTCCTCAGATACTGGTAAGGATCTCCTCTTGACACAAACCTCTCTATATTAACCCAGAGATATGCACACATGGCCAGTTTGCCCATGCAGAATAGTCATTCAGCTTTCCCCAAATCTGAACTATCATAAATTACCATTTGGACAGCATTAGAAAGAAATTGAAGCATACAAGGAATAAACTATAGTTTCTTTTTATATCAAAATGTACTCTTGAAAATGTGTTTGGCACAGTGCTAAATCATATAGTTAATACTAAATATTGCAGGATACAATAAAACCTTGGAGTTAACTTGTGTTTTACACCCTTTTAGGGATAAAAATAAAAAGATACCAATTATTCAGAAGTCAGCCTATACAAACTGTATAAACAATATTTTATGTCTTGTTTTGAAAACCACTGATATAGTAAATTTTACATAAAAGACTGCAAAATAATATAAATGGATTTAAACAGATCTTTACAATAAGAAATTCAAATGGAAACAGACAAGTAACAAAGAGAAGTAAAAAAATTTATTGCAGTATTCGTTCCACCAGATTTGCTGGGGATCCCTTTTCTTGTATTATTTCAGGGTGACCTAATACATCAAAATCTACATTTACAAAAACTCCTCCTGCAGATAGGTCATAGATACTGCATGCTTTTTTTCTTTCCTTTTTTTTTTTTTCTTCAACAGAATAAATTATATATCCAGGAGATTCTGCCATTTTACAGCCTGGAAAAACAATGCTTTCCTGGAAACTGGGCTAAGCTAAAGAAAGCCATCCGCTGCTAGGTTAAACTCCAAGAACACTTTATTAAGAACATTAACAGACTAATTTCCAACATTCACTTGTTTATTTTTTTAAACAGGTTTTTTTTTTTCAAGATATAAACAATTTTTTTGTTAAACTATAATACAGTGGGAGTAAAAATGAACTGAGAAGTTTCTGCTGCACAACAGCGAAGGAAGCTCCCACAAAAATGTTTACCAAACATTTCCTTCTTTTTTCCCCGCGTCCCAGGTTCCATTCTTACTCTTCATTTAACTGATTTTTTTTTTGCCAGAAAGTTGATATTTCAAGTTTTTCTGTTATTTCAACTCATGTAAATTTGGCTGCATGTACAAATTCATTAGCTGGAAGTTCCATCCTTGGCGGCATACAGCGATCGTAAAGTCTGCACAACTTTATTAGTCAGCTTATTAGCACTCGTTAGAGCAATTTTTTTGTAAATAATGTCTGACTCTTTAATAGTGTCTACCCAAGGCACCAGTTTGCGGCCATCACGGCGCTTAGCCTCAGTCCAGGAGCCACTGTAGGAGCCTGCCATCCACTGAACACTGAAGCCATTGCTGGTTTTCTGTACTACTCTTGCAATTTGTGGTCGGTCTTTGTACTTTGGACAGCAAATAGCGATGACATCCATGACATCAACACTTTCATTCATCTGTGCTGCCAACTCCGTAGAGTCTGAATTTCGTTTTGACCTTCTCAATGACTAAAACATTGGGGGGAAAAAAGACCAAGTGTTACACAAAAGAACTTTAGTGAAATTATTGCTTTTATTGCTTTTAATCCCTTGACGCCGGGAGTTGGGATTTCCCGGCACACATTCCATTGCCGGCAATGAGACGCACCGCGACCGCCAGCGCCAAGGGGTTAACATATCCTTGTAAAACCACATACTCTTAATTTGTACCCGTGTCTTTATCTCTTATTGATATATAAAATTATATATACACATGAATCATAAAGCTACATAAAAACTTGGCAACAATAAAAAGGATAACACACAGTACATTCCAAAGGAAAATTAATAACTTTTTATACGGGATAAATCTCATTTTCTAGTTTGGTTTTTTTTTTTATTGTCTTTTCTGTTAAACTTTCTACAAAAGTTGTATAAACGGTTAAGTAGAGAATCTCTATCTACAAAATGATTTTTTTTCATGTGGATTACATTACTTGGTGTACATTTAATATAATAAACTGACATTTATAAGCACATAAAAATCATTTTACGTAATACGCTGCGAAATACGTTGACTCCTCCTCCGCCTCACCCCTGAAGTGCCTCCTCCTCTATCCTCCCCATCACTTTCATCGTCCTCTGTCTCAGCTGCATTGTTTTTAGGGCTGCCTCCTCCAAGCAGCGAGGTAATTGCTTTGTTCCGAGCATTTGTGCTAGCTGACACCTCTCCATCTTCTTCCTCTTCATCAGGATCCAAATGTTCCATAAGGAGCTTGAACTATTAAAAAAAAGATTAGTCCACATTGTAACTTTAAAAGTAGACATTTATATCACATTACATGATGTGTGAAACAAATAGCAACATAAAGAAGCAGGGTAAAACAAACAGAAGGCAACTTCAAACTTGAACAACTGAAGTTTTGGTCCACAAACTTGACTTTCCTGTCTCTCTTAAGTAAATACAGAAATGCTTTCTTTCCTGTGTTTTCTCTAATTATTTCTGGGAGGAGGAGCAGCTAATAAACTACATCCAGTCTCTGTTCCCATGATGGAAACAGTTAGGGATAAAGTGACCACATTATATGGGAGAGGTATACAAGACGGATACCAGACATTAGAAAATACTCTATTAAAGGTGAATACCCTTTAGCCGAAATTAATTTCATTGTATTTAAACTCATTAGAAGTGTTTGAAATATGGTCCTGCTAAACATCCTGAAAGGAAGATCAGCATAATCATGTAAGATGATAAGGAACTTAAAATTTGGAAATGTTCATCCAATACATCAGCAGGTACTTTCAAGTTTATACTGTTTCACCTAGTTTGAAAGGATTTCAGGTGTTCTGCAAAGCAACTTTACTTACATCTAAGTACTGTTTTACTATACTCCTCTTCACTTCTTCAGTGATCTTGGAATTAGCCATATCACTCCGCAGAAAATCCAAAGTTTGTTTTGGATGGAAATGCACTCCCGTCTTCCTGTTTATAGCTTTATCATAAACTTTTGCAGATTCAGACGGAGAATATTTTTGAATTTTACTGTTTAAAGAAAACAACAGAGAAGAGCTTCTAAGCAAAGTCCAGAGTCATTTGAATGAAAAGCTTTTAAAATCGTCACGTAGTTGTGTTTTAAGAATTTCAAATCCACTAGACAACCTGGTAAGAAATGAAATAATTGCTTTTTCTAAGCCAAAGTTTCATCACCTTGAACTTAACATTTGCTTTGTCTCTTACAAAAACCTATTGCTTAAACAAGTAGTTATGAACGACTTGAAAAAATGAAAAAAACCCTCCCAAACTTAATTCCTACAAATAACTCACTGGATAACAAGGGGCCTATTATCTAAATAGCCTTACCTATCAGAGAATCCACAGAGGTTCTTTAAATGCTGTTTCAGCATCAAAAGTAATAATATGCCTTGGGAGACATTAGCAAATTCAATTAAAGGAGCTGAATTTTCAGGTAAACATTTCATCACAGCATTTATATCGTTTTCTTCATCAGAATCGGAATCAGAGTCCACTCGTTTTCGTAACCTCCGAGGCTTGGAAGCTTCCTCCTCACTTTCACTCCCACTGCCACTGTTACTGTCACTCTCAGTCTCCTCATCTGATGAAGGCTTTCGTTCCTTTTTTTTGTCTTTCACCATAGACTGCAAGGCAGAGAAGTGAACACACATTCCAAAATTAGAGTAAGAAGCATCATGTATGTTTTTAAAAAAAATCTTTCCAAAATAATTGCTGGGTTACATTAGCAAGAATTCCCTGAACAAGGTTATTAATTTACAACTTGATAATTTAAAAATTCTTCATGGCAAAAAGGTACTGAAAAATTTAACCAAAGCTCAGATTTTTTTGCAAGGTATGTAGAGAAGAAACTAATACAACAAACACTTCCCTGGCATACTATCAATAAAAGACTATCAAGTTCATTAGCAGTTACAGTAAAATACGGTAGAAGGTCAAATACAATAAATGAGGAAGAAAATCCTGTTTTTCTTTCACTTGGATATCAATACTGTGTGTCATGGAGATTTCCACATGTACTTTGGCACAGACTAGTCCAAGCTGGTTTAAATCCTTGTCTCTTAAAATTCTCTTACACTAACTACACTGCTGACCAAAATGATCACAGACATCATAATAATAATAATCAGTTGCTCCACCCCTGGATATGTTTATGCCATCCCTGGAAGTGTTCAAGGCCAGGCTGGACGGGGCTCTGAGCAAGGCAACCCTGTCCACGGCAGGGGTTGGGAACAAGGTGATCTTTAAGGTCCCTTCCAACCCAAACCATTTTATGATTCTATTATTAGTTCTACTACTTGTAGAGCTACAGAATTTCACAAATGCATTATTACTGCACATGTAGGACTTTTCACCACACAGACCATAACATGTCCTAAGCAGGATCTCATCCTTTCTGTGCTGGGTGCTACCCACTGGTCCTCAATCTGAAGACTGTACTGTCTCTTTCTAGCAGGTTAAATATCAACTTTGGTAGGGTGAGAGTTCAAAGCACTGTACTTTCCAGGCACTGTATTTTCAAGCATCAGCTCTGACTTGTACCTATTAGTCAGACTGGACATTCTAGAAACAGGTTTGCACCTTCTACTGTTAAAAGTTGTTGAGGAAAGGAAGACACTGAAGTCTTTAATAAGCAGAGGCTTTTTACATACCGGCTTGTGTATTACTGTAACAACAGATACTTATCATGGTTCAGGTTCTTATGTGCTGCCTTAGAAAATATTGCCCACACTTCTCTTGCATTCTTGTATTTCAAGTCTCTCAGGCAACACAAATGTAACTGCCATCAGCTACTTGATAACAAAGTGTCAACTGCATTTTTTTATTAAAATTATACAAACAACCACAAAAAACTGGTACTCCACGGTGATTCTGGGTTCATGCACTTGCAGATGCATGCAATAAGGTATTATTCAGCCATATTGGGAAACTATACAGAATTAATGTCAAAATTCATCATTCTTTTTAATAAAACAAGCAGCAATACAAGTTTTTAACTAGTGTCTACCAGATGCACGTCAGAACAGACAAGGTTGCTAGATTTTTTACTAGTGGTTACGTACAAAGTAATGCTACTGGTCCACACCATAACAATGGTATTGCATTCACTGAAAAACTGAGCATGTTATAGAGAAGCTTATGTTGCCACATAATATATATTTAAAACATAAATGCACATACCTCTTTAAATGACTGTAGTAAGTTGCTACCAGAAACTGATAGTGTAATGTCTATGTGGTGCATTATAAACAGTGGCTCTTCCTGTGTTTGGTAAGGAAAACAGGCTAGATTGTCTGCTATGTACAAAAGCATATTCACCTCTGTCTTCTGTAAGTTAAAGGAAAAATAACATGTAAATACGCATACAAATATTTTGGATTCATATACTTATCCTGGGTTCCTAAAAGTCTAGAGCAAAAACATGATCATAATTTTTATTCTATATATCCCCCAAACCCAATCCAAACAACATTTATACCTGCAAAATTTAGTCACACCTGAAGATACACTATTTCTGATGAATCCAAACTGAGTATAAAAAGGTACAGAGTGATGTAAAAATAAAAATGCATTCTATTATATAGATAAATACCTTATATTACTAAATAAAAAAAGTACATTAGGGAAATAGTTATCAATAATTATGTCACAAAGACATTGTAAAAAGAGAATATAAGCTTGTACTGGTGCATTTTACATTCTTTTTAAGTGAGTAAAAAGTGGTGCTTACCGCAGTATCATCAAAGAGGTTGAGTAAAGAAATTAAAAAGGCTCGTCTGTGTTGACGGTTCCCTCGGATCATGGAGTATAGGTGTGAGCACAATGCACTGGATGATTCATCGTGTCTAAAACCTCTTACAGGATCTTTTGGGCAGGTATTAATTGCCTGTTGTACCTGGTAAGACATCTTCATACCAGCCACTGCTTTCATCTGAAATGGAAAGTATTTGTTTTTATTCAAACCACTGCTTTCAAAGCATTACAAGTCACTCCTTTCAAAGGGATGCTCATCTGAAGTTTAAATTTAAAACATGTACTGAGGCAATACTACCTTTTGAATTGGCAAACAGATTTGTGTTGGCAAACAGAACTTGTGACAGAGATCAGAACGTTTTGTGAACTGCTCTGATGGTAAATTCTGCTAGAAAACATACAGCCAATCTGTTTAATCGCTATAGCTCAGTATTCCAGTTTCAACATTTTTCAAGCACACTGAAACATTTCATACATGAACAGGACATTTTACCAAATGTATATGCTTGGTATCACTTGCAGTGAAACCAACAACTGAATCCATATGAGTGCAACAGGACTAACAAACAGAAAATGAGGTGGTTTGTTTTTTTTTTTTCATATATCCTACAATTTCCAGTTGATTTAACCTACTTCAATGGTCCTGCTTGAGTTTCAGAACAAACTGAATCTAAAGTTAGGCAGCACATCCAGCTCCCCTCATACTACCTCTGCTGCTGTTTAGCAAAGTTGTCTCTGCCCTGCCTTAAATTCCAGCTGCCTAACATAGCAAATTCCATCTGCTACCTTTCACCTAATGGATTAGGTATCTGTTTGGATGCCATCAACAATGCAACGCTCCACTTGCAGTGGAACACAAGCACTCATGAGAAGTTCTACAATGCAGTACACACACAGGACCTAGACTGGGACCTTCTAAAATAAGGAGAATGCCACAGCTTAACTCCAGACCTTAGGCAGAACAGTTGGTGCTATGCTGCAACTCCATATATCCTCCCATAGCCTGTGGGTTTTCTTTCAGCGAAATTCATTAGATCTAAGCAGTTTCCCATGCTCCTCCTGCTTAGACTACAATTTATACAGCCTTGGTGCCCTGAACCTGTTCACCAAGGACTTCACTGACTGCTACATGGTGTTCTCTTCCTACTCCACTGATAAAGGAAAATCACTGATAAACATTATGAAACACTTGTCCTTACCTCTTACCAAATAAATACTCTTAAGTACTCTTCAGTGTGGAAAATAGTACTGTGAATTATAATAAAGGAAATTTTGGACTAGAAGAGATGCTTCTAATTACATTATCTTGTTTCTCAGAACAGAAATATCCAAACAAGATAATTTTTGCAGCTGCTTACAGTTATTGTTTATTTGTGACTTTACGTTCTCTTTCAGCAGCTGAGGCATATTCAGGTGTTAAAACACTGAAGAATACAACAGCACTTTGTAAAATATTAAATTAGAATTACTTACGTGAATGAACCCAGCGTATTTTTTGTCTATTTCCACCAACTGCTGGTCAGCTTTATTTCGCATAGAGGGCTCTGGATCTGTGCCCATAGCAATTAAGTATGGCACACACTTGAAAAACAAATGAAATGGTTATTCAGAGGCATTGTACCTTCTCTTTCTTAGTCTTTGTTCTTTGTTTCTACTGCAGAAACTAGAATACAAACCTCTATGCATTTTATTACCTATTTTTCACAAGTTACTAGTACATAATACTATGAGACACCAGCATTCTAAAGAAGTTATGTGAGGTTTCAGGCAGCATTTCCCTTTACCTTAAACTCTAAAGTAATTCAGAATGCAGAAAATTCCATTAAAAAACCCCAACAAGCTACCACTTATGACTGAACATGTGCAGTGGCTGCAGTACCAAAAATTAATTAAAAAAACATTAGGTAAGCAAAGAATAATGGAGATGATGACTGAAATTGACTGTGGACTTTCATGGCATTTGGAGGATATAGGGACTTAAGTGGAAGCAAGATGACACAGGCTATAGAGTTAAGAAAACACCTTGGCATACACCTCAAATTCATAACAAAAATATGCTCCAATATACCTTTCTGCATGCTCTTTAGGCACTGCCTGGGCTTTTACATCTTAATACAAAAGTAGATAATACAGCATTTGGAACCTCACTGTCTAAACAACACAAAGAAAATTCCAAAACACACTTTCTGTAAAGGCCTCTTGCTATAATAAGAAATTACCATAACTTAAGTGGAAGAGAAAAAGTGGAAATTTATGTAGCAAGTGTAAAAGCCCCATAAAACATGAATACCAAAAAGTCTCACCACAAAATCTTATCCTACCTGCACAGGATGGATGAGACCCTGGTTCAATGTCAGTGCAATGACATTTAGAGCAAAGTGGCGTACACTGGACTGGTTATGAAAGAAAGCCTCAAGGACCTGTTTGAGATACAGCTGCATGATGGAACTACTCATCCCTGAGGAAATATCACCCATTTCTTTCAGGTCTTCCTGCTTTGCTACTTTTTTCCCTGTTAAAAAAGACAAACACAACAGCACACTCACCACAGTATAATCACATATTTTGCCATTACTTGATGTATGCTGATCTTTCAGTTTCACACATTTGAGCTGTCTTAAAATGAGTATAGTCCCACAAAACACAGAACAGTTTAACGTCTAAATAGATATTAGAAAACTGGAGAGAAACTATTTTAATTCAAGATGTATTCCTTAAAAAAGGCCTTTAATTTTTTTAAAAAACTTGCATTTATTATTTTTTATCTGCAAATTAAACTTAGAGGGTTTTTTGATAAAAATTATTACTACCATCATTACAGCAATTAACCATTTTAGATGGCTTCCAGTACTTACACATCTTGAAAGTAAATAATATTCACACCTATTATGCATATACTGCTTTTCAAATTATTCTAGGATACTGATCTGATCACAATTTTAATTGACACAAAGCAGATATATAGTAACTGGATTCAACAAAGTCAAGTTTTGCAAGCCTCATTACAACAGAAGAACTCAGCACTTACAGTCTCTGTCTGCCTGCTGCATACGTGTATCCTCCTCCTGCAGGTAGGTCTGGAGGTTTTTTAACACCTGGATTTTTAAGTTTACTGAGCAGTTTTTATCTGAAAGAATGCTGTTATACAGAGTCTTCACTTCCTGTTCGAACATTAAACTTGGGTGCTGTATAAATGCAAATCCTAAGGGTGCAAAAAAGAGGAAATAGTTCTCATTATTATAATCTAGAAATTGTATTTCTGCTTTTTAAGTCCTTCAAAAGAGACGTATGAAATTTATCTCCTCTCAACAGCATAGCTTTTTCTAATCCATAGAGGATTGCACTTCCTTATGGACATCATCCATAGCTTATAAGGAGTTCTGACAGCGATGATAGTTCCATTAACCATGATTTGGTTTGATGGATAAAAGGGGATGCTGACCCAGAGCAGCTGCACTAAGAAGTTATATGGGTCTGAAACCAGTCCTGTGCAGTGACTACATCTCAGTGATCAGGAGCTCTCAAAAAACAAGACAGAAACATTACCAAAAATTACCCGTTATTTTTCTAATACATTTGGACACGAACATTCTGCTGAAACTGTAGAGTGTAACTCATATGGAGGCACAGAAAATGTGTGAAAATTGATAAATATTACAAGTATTTAACATCATAATAGAAAAAAAAGTCACCAGTGACACACCAACATTTTTGCCTCTTGCTGTCATTATTCATACACCTATTAAGATCTCCTCTTGAAAACTATGTGAAGTGTTCCCAAGACTACATGTGTTGGAAGATACACACTACAGAACTGGTTTGAGCTGCAGCTTTACCCTTGCCAAGGAACTATCTGTTCTTAAGTTTGTATTTCACAAAAACTTTTCTAAATTAGTGGTAGTATATACCATTTTAGATTGTGTATGTAGATTTAAAAGTGCTGATGACAAACTCTTACCGAGTATCATAAAAGCCAGTAATGGGAATATAACGCCCTAATTTATATTTACATGTAGCTACTTTATTTTTTTAAGACTGTTGAGGAAAAGCACACATTAAATGTCTTTTTTTATGACCATAGGAAACTTAGATTTTGCATGAACACACAGAAAACACAGGAGCATAAAAGAAGAATGGGGGGTGGGGAATGAAAGGAAATAAAATAATGCAAGAGCAATGTATAAAAATAGCTGTAACATAGGGAAGACTGAGTCATGTTTTTAAAACTGGCTCCATACACACAAAAAGACAATGTAGGTAAAAGCTAAGCCCAAGGAAAGACTTCAATGCGTTAAAATCACATTTCAGTCCCAAAACAAGAATCAGAGAGGCAGGTGGGAAAGGAAGAGAAAAAGGAACTATGATTGTAATATGGTATGGCTGTGCACTCTATAAAAATTGATGTTTGTAACTTGACTACCTCTGTGCAAGTCCAACCCATCTTTTAAGGTTAATTTTAAAAATGAAAAGCACATGGACATATGTGTAACAACCCATAACACTTTTTTTCTTAATTTGCTTTATGGAGTCTAAAATACCAGTATTCTCAGGAAATTCGCATTTCTTTCATCTCTGGTTAACTGGGGAAGAAATCTTACTTGGTGTGGCTCTCAGAAGAGACAAAGAAAGGCACCTGCTGTGTTTTCTTAAGGACTGATTTCTGATTTCACATCTCAAGAAACGCCGTCACACCATTTCTCTTCATACCTTTGTTTGCACCCCATTAAAAGTATTTAGAGTAAGCACTGAACTTGGCTGACTAAGACATTAACTATTAGGTACTTACAAGCTACCTAAATTTACTAAAATTTTATATCCTCAACTTGTTGTGCAAGTACACATTTGGAAGAGCAGCACAACCATAATTACTAAACTTAAGGTTAACCTTAGTCCCTCAACAGCAGTGGCACATGCCAAAGCAAAGGTTAAAACTGTTGGGTGTCCTTACTGAAATGACAGGTTGCTAAGAAAGTACACACTCTTCATGTGACACCTTTCACCATGTGCAGATGTTAAATTAGCTTCCTAGTCCTTTTCACCTTATTGCTGCTCACAGACATTGGATGACTTTGACAAATTTGCTTAATTAACATCCTATAAGATGGAAATTTACACTGTTTACCAGATCTCTATACATCCAACAGCTACCCTCAAAATGAAACCAGTACATGAATGAAATCGATATAGCACTGAAAAAAGGAAGGTTTCATTAAAATACAGACTTAAAAACAGAGAAAAAAATAATAAATATGAAGAATGACTACTGACAGCCTTTCCTATTTCCCCCCTTGCCCAAAACCCATCACAGGTCAGTCTATCACTTAGAAACATTTTTGGCAGGTGCAACATGGTCTATATCCATGAAAAAAAAAATCATGTCTACCCCACATGCAATATTATGTAGAGTACAATTAAGTTGGATTGGAGTATAGTCAAGTGTTGCACACACTGATGTCATGCCTAGAAAAACTCCCAGTGTTTCAGAGAACCATAGTATTGCTCCTGTAACAGAGCAACTCCAATGCCATTAACCCTGCTCAGCTGTCTGAAATGGTTTCTCATAGAACATGAAATGAAGATTCAGTCTTAGTCCTTATCTTCAGACCCCTAGACTGAATTACAGTAGAATACCTCAAAAGTTACCTAAACAGTAACAGAAAGAGGCAAATTCTTTTTCACAGTTAAATCATACAATGGAAGCTCAACTGCCTGGGAGACAACTTACTTTAGACCAAGCAATAACCATGAACTGAACTCTTCCAGAAATGAAGACCTATCTGCCCAAACAAGATTCCCTCAGATGTATGTTTTCTGTGCTTAAGCAGAGAATGAACATGATATGAACCATTCAGTGGCAGTTCATTTACCACTGAAAATCACTGATCTCACAAAAGCCACTCAGCCAATACAAACTGCCAGAGTTCCCTTGACTCCTGCAGAATGCTCCTACACTTAAAATATTCAAAGTTTTTCCAGCACTTATTCACCTTGTAGACTGAGAAACAAGGTTTGGAGTTAAAACATACTTGCTCTTGGAGAAAAAAGTAACATCTTCATTACCTTGGAAATCTGCAGCACTTTACAACTTGGTCACACATCAAAAGGCATTATTCACTGTCAAAAGCACCCAGTCTGCCGCAGAATTATGCAACTAGCAATCTTTCGACAGCTTTCCTATAGCCAGTTCTCAAACAAAACATGCAGTAAAGTTTGATTTTAAACAATTTCTTTTGTTACTAAACAAATACATGAATTCCTACTGATATGCATGGATTTTTACTAAAGCAGAATAATAAAAACTATTAATATTCCTTACCAAGGCCAATAATGGCTTTTGTCTGTACTTCTTCATCTGAATGCTTTGTAAAATACATCAGCAGTTCAAGTACTTTATCCTTAATGTTAACCTGAGCAAATTAAAACAAAAATAATAGCTATTTGAAGATGAAACGGATGCTTATAATCTCTTATAAGAAGCACAAATATAAAAAAGAAGAGGAGAAACACAATCTTACTTCATAGCCTTTTCAAAACCATGTATTTGAAATTCAAAAAGCTATACTATATGCATTACAGAAAAATACAAATGCTCTGAGGAACTAGGAATAATATGCTTTCAAATTAAAGTGCAGCATTCAATATACCTAAGACATGGAGAGCAAACAGAAGTTATTTTACCTTACTGTTGCCCTTAAAATCTTCCTGATCAAAATCAAAATGCCGACACAGTGCTCCAACAGTGAAAAGTGACCTAAGGAGTGCTGGTTTATTGGCAGTTAGTATTGTACTGTTGGGGTCTTCTTGGTGTTGGTTTTTTAATTTAGAAAGTGCACCTGCAGTAAGACAAAAGTTTTTTCACAATGTTTAGTTGAGGTGTATCTCTGAGATAAGACTTGCAGTCAAAACTGAAAAGTGATGATTACTTGCTGTGATTTTACTTACCATAGTATCTATTAAAACAGGCCCACACAAATTTATAGTTCTGGGTGACCTTGTTCACAACAGCCCCAAGACAGCTAACACAATGCTGTACAACCTAAGAACAAGGAAGAACAGATTAATTGTATATTTAGAAGTTAAAATAGAGATTTTTGTGAAGTTGTCAAGGAAGATGCTATATTGAACTAAAACTAACAATCTAACAGATGTAATGTATGTCTGTCTTCTAGGCCAGTCATATAAACATGCACAAACTCATTAAACTATAGCAACACCACATACAGAGCCTAGTAAACCCAGTACACTGAATTTTTATGGCTCAAAAGTTATTTTCTTAAGGAACAGAGGCTGTCTTTAAACAAAACTCCTGTGAAACAGGATAGTAGGAATTAAAAGCTTACTGTCATGCCATATTTGATGATAAGCTTCATTAGGTCTTCCTCAATAGTGGCAAGAAAGGTCTCACTTGGGTGCTCCATTAGTGGCACTACAAGCTCTAAGATTTTTGCAACATTGCAGATCACCATGAAATCATTCTGGGTCTGAAAACAACAGCATTAAGAGTGTTTAACATTTCTGGCCATGTTATCTATAAGCTAAGTATTATTACTATGCACAGACAGTTAAAAATCCCAAATATTTAAGATATTTGGTAAACATCTAAACCAATATTTATATATTTATATCTTTATCAAATTGCGTATTACCATGAAATCTAGTTCTGTTTACTACAGAAGTTCTGGGAAAAAGTAGTCTAGATGATTAGAATTACAACTTTCATTGAGGCTGTATCAGACCTTTGGGTCTGATAATTTTCTGGAGTGCTACAAGAAATCTAGGAACTCTTCCTGACACATGCACACTAGAGAACACACACCTGGAAACAGCTATCAGCAACAAAATCAAGTATGTGCTACTTCTACCAGATCTGCGGGGCCAGATCAAAATGGCAGAAACCACTGCAGGGTTTCAGAGACGAGAGCTGGGAAGGGTTTCAGTATCAGAGCTCTCTGTAATCTTACAGGGGAATACAAGAGCACTACAGCTAGAGAAGTGAGAGATAAAGTCTGGAAGAGGATGAATGACAACATTTTCCTTCTCATATATTTGATATATATCAGATCTCTCTACCTTATGGAGCCTCACCCTTAGCCTTAGGATTCTGATGTTAAAGATTGACTACTTTTAAGACTGTGACTATAAACCAAAACAATTCTAAGAGATTATTTCATAACAGGAGAAAAACTGGAAATGAGGCAGCACAGGTTTCAGTTTCATTTGGCTGTAAAATGTGGAGGTAGAACGTGAGGAAAAACATCTTAGAAGCTGCAGAGATCTTCAAAAGGACCTAGTAACTTTCGAAGCTATGATACCCACAAAATAAACCCACAATTTTCAATTTTCTTTTCCTACCTTCAATTGCATCAAGTATACAAGACAGCTGTTCATTTTTACACTCAAATATCTAGGGAAAAAGAAAGACTGATTTTCTCTACTTACACTACATTTAGTGGTCAGGTATGGCTGCATCGTCATGGCATGTTTGACCATTAGCTGGGGCCTTATTTTACTGAATAAGAACAGAGTGGTTATGCAAGCAACCAAGCGACCAGAATTCACACCTTTGTTGTCAGAATCTGCAAAACATCAGAAAATACTGTTGCCTGAAATCCTGCAAAAACAGACACACTGCACAAAATTAATGGAGATAAGATATTACCTTTAATGTAGATCC
>JAWMRC010000089.1:61528520-61630449 GCA_035584755.1 Thripadectes ignobilis
GTGCCGGGTCCTGCACTTTGGCCACAACAACCCCCTGCAGCCCCACAGGCTGGACAGAGTGGCTGGAGAGCAGTCAGGCAGAAAGGGACCGGGGGGTTTGGATTGACAGGGAACTCAGCAGGAGCAGCAGTGTGGCCAGGTGGGCAGGAAGGCCAGTGGCATCCTGGCCTGTGTCAGGAACAGCGTGGCCAGCAGGACCAGGGAGGTGTTTCTTCCCCTGTGCTTGGCACTGGTGAGGCGGCACCTCGAGTCCTGTGTCCAGTTCTGGGCCCTTCAGTTCAGGAAGGATATTGAGGTGGTGGAGCAGGTCCAGAGAAGGGCAATGAGGCTGATGAAGGGTCTGAAGGACAATCCCTACAAGGAGCAGCTGAAGGAGCTGGTGGTGTTTAGCCTGGAAGAGGCTCAGGGGAGACTTTATCACTACAACTCCCTGAGAGGAGGCTGTAGTCTGGTGGTAGTTTCTACTCCCAGGCAACCAGCAGTAGGACAAGAGGGCACAGTCTTAAGCTGTGCCAGGGAAGGTTTAGGTTGGACATTAGGAAGAAATTCTTTACAGAGGGAATGATCAGACATTGAAATGGGCTGCCCATGGAGGTTGTGAATTCACTGTCTCTGGAGGTGTTTAAGAGACTGGATGTGGCACTCGGTGCCATGATATAGTTCATAAAGGTGGTGTTGGGTCATAGGTTGGACTCGATGATCTCAAAGGTCTTTTCCAACCTAACTGATTCTGTGAAAACAGCTAATCCCTTTGATAAGATTTTTTTATTTTTAACTTTGCATTAAAGTCTGCACTGACTTTGACAGACAAAGTAGGTAGAACTCTAAAGCTGGAGTAGGATATTTAAAAGGTGGTATGTTTATATCCCTTAAGCTTGGTTTGATTTATCGGATAGTAGCAAGACACCTCAGATCTCAGTATTATGCCTCACAAAGTTTACAATTAGAATGTAAAAAAACCCTAAAAAACAAAACAAATCAAATCTAGGTAACATACCTGATAATTTTTGACTTTTATGTGGCATCCCTAAGTTTAACAACATCAGAATGGTGCAGCGAGATTGCTAGGTGGCTTATTAAATGTTTTTTTGGCTTCAAGTGTAGAAATTAACACAATAAAAACCCAAAGACTTATTCCTTGAAATCCTTCGGTTATTTAGTTGTGGTTTTTTCCCCTTTTAAGCTATTGATATTGCTACATTCAGCTAAATTAAAATAATTTTTGGGTTTTTTATATCTGTTGACTGAATCAAATATGGTTTCATGACTTATATATAATATTGAGTAAATATATATATATTTACTCAACCTTCTTTTCCAGGCTTCAGGTAAGTAACCTCTAATAAAGGAATCCTACATGAACTATCAAACAGATTCTTGAATATATAAAGAACACTCTGTAGGATTTCTGTTCCATAAACATTTTTGTCTAGACGGGAAACTCTTAAGCATCTATAAAGTATACTGCTATAAATAACTTTATGAGTAGGTATTTATCACTATGCAGTGGTCAGATTGGTCTTGAAGCATGACAGACTTCATCTGGAAGTGGTTTCATCAATATGCTGAAGAGTGCAACAGTACTTACTTCTTTAGGAAAATAGAAAGGAAGTTTTGTGCTGTTCTCATGGCTGTTTCATAAGAGTTGGTAATAAGCACATCTTGATCCACCTAAAAATAACAAGATACATTTGTCTATTCTTTTAGCGTACAGAGAACTCTGATTTCCAGATCAGTATTTTTCATGCATCAAAAAATTATAACAGACATAAAACTACAGTATTTACTACAGCACTGTATTAAAATATAAAATGTTATACCTACACACATAAGTAATTTCTGTGTGCACACACACACACACAAGAAAGGCTTTTTAAAAATATCTTACTTTCTTGTTTGATTCCTCCTCTGAATTAGAATCTTTTTCTGCTGATGGCAAGTGCACCACACACTGAATAAGTTGCAGAACTAGTGCTGTTACCATCTGAATATACATAGGCTCTCCATCAGTGTCACTGCTATTTAATCTGTTAATAAGAAAAGGCAACATTAACAATAAAAGTAAACAAAAAGGACAGAACACAACAAAAAGTTTTGGTCATAAGCAGCATTTTTCAAAAATTACTACCACATCTAGAAATCCGTGTTCTAGGTAATTATCTAGTTATTTGCTTCTTTCTTATTCAGTGTTTCCTCTAAAAAAGGAAGTATTGTTCTTGGAAAGAAGAAGGGAGCTGAAACAGCACACAGACAGGCTATCAGAGAATATCTGAATTTCATAATCTGAAAAAGCTACAGCAATGTTTAATAAATGAAACACCTACATGCTAAAACACTTAATAATACGCTTATTATGTATAATGCCATGTCCTCTTGCAACACGACACAACAAAATACACTAAATCGTTGCCATAATGATTTGTTATTTCTATAGACTTTAATGTATGTGAAACATGAAGGGCTTTTAAACATGAGAAAATAATGGCCACAACTTGAGCCGACTTTTACAAGAGTTACAGTAACATTTGGTAGCACAGCAGATTATAAACTTCAGAATGCCAGTTTCTAAGTGTGCCTTAAGTTGGTAAGAAGACTATAAATACACTCTATGTTTCTGCTATGATATAATCTAAGAAACAATATGATGTTTACTGCCCATACATACATCAACACCACCTATTGCTACCCTTAACAATATGAAAAGCTGATAATCCCTAACACAGGAGATGATGTGTATATGAGACCAATTCCCTTCCCAGAAAGACTGCTCTGCCTCAAAGAAATTCAGCCAAAATTTCCTATTAAGCTTTAGAAATGAAGAGACTCTGTAACTCAAAACAAACAGAACCAAAAAACTGTCCAACAGAAAAAAGTCTGAATGCACACTAAAATTACACTCATTCACATTCTCATGGAGAAAAATAAAAATAATAAGATTATTATTTCAATTATTTTTGTAAGCAGGCAGTAATGTGATAGCATAAAAACCAGCGATTGTTGAGAGACATTTGTCACATAATACTTGTTTTGAAATGTCAACCTGCAAAGTGTAGCTTGTGGAGACACAGATGTTGACCACAGTTATTACTGAAGCCTAAAGTTCTACATTTACAAACTGTAAATGCTACAGTCTACAAGTTACTAATTTATGTCAGAAATTACCTGAAGTTTCTCAAACTCCTCTTGCTAGTCGGTAGTCTCGCAAGGGAAGTGAAAATTTCTTCTAGTATTAGCTGTCTGTGTTTTTCATACCGGGAGAACACCTATTTAATAGTTGCGGGATTATAAGAAAATTATTCACTGTTACACAAAATATCAATTGATAAATATATTGTTAAAAATTATATGTAGAAATGTACACTCTACATGATAAATAAATTATAAATCATGTAACCTTATTTTTAATGCATTGTTTTTACAATATTCAATTATTCAATTATTTATTTATTTCTTATAAACACATTAAAACTTTTACAAATAGAGGTTTTTTTCAATTTTCAAATAAACATGTGTATTGGGTCTTAAAATCACCTTCTGTTTTAAAAGTTTCTGTTGACGGTATAATAAACATATAGTATAATACTAAGATTTCCAACTTAGTATTTCTCTCAGTACTGAGAAAAACTGGTAACAAACACAAGAACACATGTAGCTTGTAGAGCACATTTGAGAAAATAGTTTTACTTCATATCCTAAGCTTTAATGTTTGGCTGACCTGACATGTTCTTTCAATTTACAGGGTCAGGACTATTGAGGATGCCTCCCTTCTGTTTGGGCTGAATACTAGAATATATAATCCTTAGAAAGATGGAAAGCTCCTACTTGAACAAGCACATCTGTCTTCCACTGCATTTTTCCTAAAATAATATTTTACCCGTCCTGTGAATTGTTTACATAGTCATGTATTCTGAGGAAAATAATTTATTCTATTATATAGAAATATCATATTGGTTATATACCTTATTCCACTGCCTAAATTCAAATCTTAACATAGGAAATAAGGAAAACCACATAGCTAACATTTCTGAAGACAAAAAAAGGACAGGGAGGTTTGTATTTGCACTTTAAATAACAACCAAAATTAAGAAGCTCTTTGCTTAAGTAGGATATTTCTTCCTATAGAGTACTCTGCAAATAGTGTCATCTCAAGTAGATATAATCCTGTTTCTATATTATGATAATACATTGTAAAAACATGAAAGAATAAAATTAAGTCTACATTTCAGTTCTCTACTGGAGAGAAAATACAGCCTATGTAAATGATCTATAAACTCTCAGAAGCAAGGAACATGAGTGCACAAATTAAGAAATACTTACTGCAGTCACTAATTTGATGGCACATAACTGAAGTTCACTGACATTTTCTACAAAGAAAGGTGTTATTCCCATAGATGATACCTATCAATGTAAAGAAGTTATTGTAAGCATATCTGACTCAAAAGCTGGTATTTATGCAGTTTCACAATCAGCTTATTCATTCAGCAGGTTAGGCATTCAACAAGACATATTACTTCATCTTATTTGCAAATAGAGTTATTAAATTACATCAGGCCAGAGGTCTTGAGAAGGAGCTGAGGGAGCTGGGATTGTTCAGTCAGCTCAAGGAAGCTCAGGAGAGACCTTATTGCATTCCACAACCATCAGAAAAGAGGCTGAAGCCAGGTGGGGGTTGACCTCTTCTCCCAGGTGGAAAGTGATATGACAAGAGGAAGTGGCCTCAAATTGCAACAGGGAAGGATTAGATGGGATATCAGAATAAAATTGTTCATGGAAAGGGTTGTCAAGGATGGGAACAGGCTGCCGAGGGAAGCGGTTGAGCCAATATTACTGGAGATATTTGAAAGATATGTAGATGTGATGTTTAGGGGCATGGTTTAGTGGTGCACTTGGCAGTGTTAGGTTTATGGCTAGACCTCATGTTCTTAAGGGTCTTTTCCAATGTAAATGATTCCATGACTCTCTACTCGAATACAATCAGGTTAAACTTTCCTTAAGCCATTAAAGATTTCATCATTTAAATGCTCCTCTGCAGATTACCTACTACACAACAAACTAGTCACTCTGAAGTTAAGAATTCAAAAGCTCCTACTGGTTTCAAACTTTGTGCCACTGAGACAATCCTACTTTACATTCATTCCAGGAAAAGCAAAGCTAACGTTCTTGGACAGGAATTGTTCTGATAAAATCTACCTGAAGAATAGTTGTATCTGTAAGAAGTTGTATCTCTAGCAACTCTGACAAGCTGCTGACAATGTCACAAACTTTGTTATACAACATCACTATAACTCTTTGCTTGTGGGTGGAACACTTGGCACGTTTTGCTTTTGAACTTAAAACACCACCTAGAAAATAAAAAAATATATTCATTAATGTTTCCAATGTTTCAAACAAAAAATACTAGAAAGATAATTGTCATCAAAAAGTGTCCCCAAACCAACTACATGACTACAGCATTGTAAAAGCAGTTTAGAAGAACTACTTAGTAGCATGAGCTGGAAAGCAAGATTTTCAAATTATATTAATTTTCATAATTGCTTTAAGTTCTGGATCCCAGATTTTTGGAAAGTTTCTTGAAATAAATGAAGTAAATGATTATTCTTGAATAATTAAGTAAATAATTATAGATTATGACTATGAAATTAGTTCTTCCTACATATAATAACTATACACAAAAACTGAACTTCAAACTTCTGAACACTTTAGTCTACATACTTTGGTTATATTGACATTACTGCAATGAACCAAGCTGCTGTATGACTAAGTTCTTCAAATGGGACATTTCATTGTTTTTTCAGTCTACATTTCATCATTCATCTAACATCATGCACTAATTCAGGATGCTGTATGTGGTATTAAATAACTATTAGTACAAACATTATAATCTTATTCTAGAAAGTCATATCATTTACATAATCATATAGTAGATTAAGTTTTTAACATGGAGAGATTTGTTAGTATACTAACCACCATGAGGATCCACTCTATACACAGGATCATACTGAGGATAGAGAGTGTTCTGCAAATGAAATTTTGTGTATTGTATAACTCTTTCTATTACATCCTCAATATATACAGCTTTAGGCATATTTGGTGACGTCATAATATTGATAGCAGTAAGACAAGCATCGGCAGATTTTGTCACTCTTTCCATAATAAGATCTCTCCATAATCTCTCTTCATCTTCGGTGTCATTATTCTGCAACAGGATAGACAAACAGGGCAGTGTGAATGAGAAATCAAATTTTTACTCTTACCAAGTAAAAGAAAATAACATTAACTTAACATACACTCATATATAAAATATTGTATTTTCTTTTTGATATAAAAGTAGTTTGTTTTAAAAATCAAATAATGTTTGTTTTACTAGTAACATGTTGGGACACCTCTGTAAGCTACAGGTCTTCAACGTCTCACTGTATTCTTCTTGTAGAATACAAAAAGCTTTCTGGGTCTCACTGGGAAGGTTGCCACATACTCTATTTAAGACTGACTTATGTTAAACAAAACCTAAACTTACTCATCTGGTGTTTTGTTCAGTGACACTAGTTGTGGTTTGATCCATCTAATTCTTGCCACTAGAGGGAATTCTTACACAAAAAGACTGTCACAAGTCACATGAAATCTCTAAGTACACAAGTTTCTCCCATCCACAGACCAACCCAACTATTATCAATGGCCTAAAACATGTCTTGCCAAATATGTCCATTTAGATTTATCACAGGCTACAGAATCTCTGTATTACTGTGTTTGTAAAAGGTACAAAACCAAATGGATATGGGATCAATTACAACTACCCAGCACCATTTAAACATCATAGTAACATTACTATTGCAAAAACTAGATAGAATTTCTCACAGCTTCTCTGGTAGAGGCAGAGCCTCCAGGGAGAAAGTCTTTACTGCCTGTATGACACCACAGTTCAACACTGTTGGTTTTCCTTGTAAAAATAAGAGGCCAGTGGAACTGTAACGACTTTTTCCTTTTCAAATGAGAGAATCTAAACCAGTATCAGAGTTCATTACACACATGCTATACATAATTGTAAAATCAACAGAAATCTGCAAACTAGGACGTCCCTGCAAATTTCTCACATATAGTGGCTTTAAGTAATTTGCTCCTTATCCAGTCAAGGCCCTAAAAACCCCCAAATAATCTTTTTCCCCTAATTAATCTGGAAAATAAAAAGAATATTAAAGCATCCTCTGCCTCTGAAAAACCTTATTAACATGGAGGTAAGTTATTGCCACTAATAAACACATAAAAGTAGCAAGATTATTACTTAGCAAAGGCTTTCTTTGATACGATGATTTGAATAATTTTTAATAGTTTTAGGAAAAATCCAAAATTCGTTTGTCCAAAGACTGCTTCTTCTTTTTTAAAATCTAACCTTGTCTCTGGACAGTTTCATGAACTGCTTAATAATTTTGAATTTTACTAAAAAAATTATAATAAACATACCACTTTAAAAGCACAAGCATAGAGACTTAATCACAACGAAGTAGGGCAGACAAATCCATACTTTCTTTTCACTCATTAATTGTATTGCTTAAGTAATTCAGAACTGTATACTGAAACTAAAACCCCTACAAACTATCTAGATGAAAGTATTTAGGTACAAATAATGTGTCCTTGGTTTTCATTTGCAGGTTCAAGTTTCTGATCCAAACAATTTCTATTTCTGCAGATCAAGGTGTTTTTTTTCTAGAAAACTCAAAGAATCCAGCTAGAATACTGTTTTGACTAAAAAGTGTAGAGATAAATATATGAAATGTGAAATATGTGATATCAACGTCATAAAACCCCCGAATCTCTGGGTAGTTTCAGGTATAACAGGGAAAAAAAAACCAAGCTAAAATATTAAACTCCCTGTTAATTTTATTTACATTAACAATTGTAACTTTGCAGTGTAAAAACCAATTTAAACAAAAAACTTCCTCCTTAATGCTTGGGAGAAAGATATGCTCCATGTGAACGCTGCAGGATTTCTTTAATTGTGTAAGGGATTTTATGGACACATAACAAAGAAATGTTCAATGGTGGAAATCACAACAGAGTTCCCATTAATATTTCAGGATGAAACTATATTAAAATGAAACAAAACAAAACTCAGTTGCTCCCAACACACCTGTTAGTTATAAACAAAACATACTTAGTACTGAAAAAATTTAATTAGTTGAATTTTACTTCAAATATTAAAATTTGGCCATTTCAATCACATACATGCTACATCAGAAATCCCTTTCACACATAGTATTTAAACCTATCACTCAATAGAATTCAAGTGTAGAAAATTTCATTCTATACAATGTTGTGAAATTATGTGATATGAAGCTCACATGGTTCAGTAAAGTGGAAAGCTTTGATCCATCTTGAATATTCTTCTCCAAAATATTCAGGACTTTCACTGTTTTGTCTGTTGAGAGCTAAAACAAGAAAAGAAACATGTCAAACAACTGCAGGAACATAATGGCTTCCAAAGTGCTGAAAAGAACGTCAAGGTATGATGAGCAGAGCTTGCATAATCTGAATTAAATTATAAGCAATTTGACATAAGGAGAATGCTTATATTACAATTAAGATAGGTAAAATATATTCTAGGATTTCAATTAAACTGCGTTTTCAACCAGCAAAATCTACAGAAACTGATTTTTTAAACTGTCATTAATATTGTACAAGTATACATTTTTACTTCTAGAAACCGACAAATCCAAGTATGAACTATGAATTCTAATTGACCATATGGAGCTTTATTAGGACAAAATACAAACCACATGAACAAGCAGAACAAATTCTCTGATACTTGAGTGCTAATAAAAAGAAAGTGTGCTCTTACTATTAAGAGTTTACTCAGAAGAAGAAGCATGTTGAAAAAAGTAATTAAAAACTCACTTACTGTAGAATACGCTAAACTAGAGGAGAACCAGTTTCTCTCATCCAGATACTACTACTCACCTTTGGAAGCAACAAAATTCTGATTTTATGTATGTATGTATGTGTGAAAAGTGTAGAGCAGAGGTTAAAGAGTGAGAATTATTAGGAAACAGAAATGCTCATAGCAATAATATACTACAAAGGAAGGTAGGGAAACTGAAGAACAGGAAGAGTATCTAAAGTTTGAGTTAAAGAAGCTGGGGAGAGTCCAGAGTAACTATTATAGTAAGTGGTTTCACAGATGCTCCCTAAACATATTATGTGGTCAAGAGCAGGCTAAGAGTTTAATGTAAAGTCTGCCCAAAGCCAAGAGTTCCAGGAAGACAAATGGAAACCAAGAACATTATTTCTAGAGGTATGACACCAACAAGTTTGCACAACAAAAATCCCTTAACTGATTGGGAAGAGTATGGCAAAGAGACAATGCTTTCAGACACATAGTGTGACTCTTGGGGATGGTCATGTGCAGGCCTAAGAGCTGGACTCGATGATCCCTTTGGGTCCCTTTCAACTCAACATATTCTGTGATTCTGTGAAACTACGATATGCAGACTACAGAAAACCAATGTTATATCACCCAGCATGTTAGAATTTCTGAGTTTGAAAGGTCTTTTTGGAGAAATGAAGAAAGAATACAACTCTGTTGCTGGATAGACATTATATATCTACATTGTATGGATGACATATAAGAAAAGGTGGATTTTTTTCACATTGTCAGCAGGTTCTGATTTACTGTTGTTGCCCAAAAACAGCTGTAAGGAGGAAAGCCTATATGTTGACGTGCTTTTGTGAAAGCAGATTAATTATTTTAGGTTTCACTGCTCAGGCAAACGTGTTACACACTGGCATATAGTCAACAGTGACACAGAGCAGGACCTACACAGAGGAGGACCTTTCAAATGGATCTTTCAACAAAAGTGTCTCAGCTTCAGGATGAACAACAGCTGGGATGTGGTAACTTCTTCAACATTTTGGGTAAGTGAGCAGAAGCTCAACTGTTCACACCTGAAGACAGCAGGATTTTTTTTTTTTGCATGATAATCAGTATTTTATGTTCATAAAAAGTTAGACTGTGAAGCTGTACCTTGTCCATAATGCCCATTGCCTTGATTTTGGCAGATTCACTCCCCAGCTCACTAAGCTGATGTTTTCCCAGTAGCAATTCCTGTGGAATCTCATCATCATCACCTTTAAAAAAAAAGTAAAAAAGTAACAATCACATTTCTAATTAGACTTCAAGAAAACCAGTATTTTACATCCAATATGAAAAAGCCAACTGAAGAAAAAGAACTGATTGTCCAAATAGCCAGTAGCTAATGGTTCCAAATAGTTAGAATCGAAGACTAATTAAAGACAATTTCTGATTGTGTTGAAACAGTGACTATTTTTAAATATGACTGATTCTGAAATATCATTTAAGAGCCTAACATAAGGCATGTACTTCTAAAAGTCATGAACTAAAAATTTTTAATATAGCAAGACTAATTTATCGCAGCTCTTGCGCCATCACTTTCAATTCAGTAAAACAAATCTAAAACTATTGTAGTCCTGAAGTTCAAATTTGGTCAAGGACAATAGATGAAAACCAGATGAAATTAAGCACCATGGGATACACTGTCTCTCAACTGCATTTTCCCGTAGAAAAGAATCATGTTATCAGACACAGAAAGACCCAATGACTTCACTTTTAGGTCCAAGGGAGCAGATATTATGGCTTTAAAAATGATAGTGATTTGTTGACTGTGTCCCTCCCCTTGTTCTAATCCTTTGACAAAGACGGCATAAAAAAAATCAGCGAATACCCCACTATTCATTTCAATAGAAAGTCATCCTGGTCTACATGGATTACTTCCTCAGACACTTCTGCTAAGTGGGCTGATTTTCCACTGAGACTGATAAGAAACACAAGGTGATTCAGGGTCTCAGTTATAAATGCATAAAGACTCTGCTGCCTGAATTGAATAATCAAAATCTGTGGGGTCAAAGGGCACAACAGACACAAAATTATGTGCCTCAGATATTACTAGCAAGAGAAACATCTTGTTAACAGATATATTTGACAGAAGATAACCCCTGATAACATCTCAAAGAACAAGTAGCCTTTTCACTTCAGGGACTACTCATTATGATTCATTCCCCTTTTGGATTCCGCAGGGAGAAGGAAGAAGGATCTTCTTCCTGCAGTGGCAAATGAAATTGGACAGGTAAAGGCCACCTCTCCAGGTGGAAGCCATATAAACCCACTAAGCCCTAGCAAGTATCATATGTAATTAATCAGCAAGAAGTAGGCTTGAGAATACTGAGATACAATTTTTTTATGCTTCTTGTGTTTCTGATTGGAGAACGCATTTTGAACACTTCTGATACTTTACCAAAAGCTGTAAAATCCATGTCTTCCAGATTTTCCAAAATATTCTCTATTGAAGCAGTAAACCTTTTGAATGTTGAAGAATCCATCATTTCTGGTAAAAAAAAGAAATTCAAAAATGATTATTTTAAATACAAAACAGAAAATACAAACTGTAGAAAATAAATCTTATAAAATTACCTTCAGGTGTAAGTTTCGGTTCATAAGCTTTCCTCTTCTTCTGTTTTTCTTTTTTCTTCATTTTTCTAGCCACTAATTAAAGAGAATAAAGAGTGAGGCAAATACTTTCTCAAAAACTGAACAAACGATTATTTAAATTTCTTACAATTGTATTAAATATTGCATGTAATGACACTTATTTTAAAATGTTTAACACACCCATTAAAAATGCACTAGTAATACGGAACAAAGTTAAGTTCTTAAAGTGATCAGTTACCCTCACTGAGGCTAGGGGGAGAAGAATAATCATCCATATCAGAGTCGTCGGGGCTGCGATTACGGTAACGGCCACTACCAGAAATCCTCCTTCCTTCGTGATAATGACCACTTCTCCTGTGGTCACCAGAACTTCTTCTGTCATGTTCTTCATACTCCCAAGCTTCATCTCTATCCTTTTTGTGTCTTTTACGAGAAGCTATAAATGAAATGCGTTTTCAATTTAAATACAGAACTTATATTTTTAATTGCTCAAAATTGAACATTTTTAAACATTTGTTAGATGTGTAGGCGTGTCTCATACTTTGGGATACTCTGGGACTGGTTTAATGGTGGACTTGGCAGCATTAGTTGTAGTGTTGGACTTTAGATAGTCTTAAAGGTCTTTTCCACCCTAAATGATTCTATGAATTGCAAGCTGAAACACTCTTGCATAGGTGTTCAGTAAATCCAGCAAACACTCTAAAATGATTATATACAATTCACCTATGGGTTATTCTCACTTTCTTTTTTTTTTTTTTTTGCCTGGAACTGGCAAAGATACCAGAAAATATAAAATAAAATACAAATTTACAAGGTATTTGTCCTTTAAAGCAAAGTAAGGGAAGTGGAACAAATCAAAATCCATCTATGAAAGAACATTGAGATAATTTCTTAAGTTATCTAAATTGTGACTATTTCCAGATGTCTATGTTACAATTCAGTAATTGCTTTGCCCATATAACATCCCAAGTACTTGTAAGACCTGGCAATATATTTTCTTTAAGATATTCTGTTTTGCCAATACAACTAAAATTTTGTCTTGGTATATATTGCAGGAAATTCAAAGGAGAAAGCTGGAGTCACAATTCTGAGCCAAACAGCAAGTCAGCATCACAGAAAGTTATTGTAATTAATTTTCAGGAAAGACTGGAAAGCCCAGCAAAATGAATGTTGAAGAAGCTAGGGTAAATATTGCATGAAGATATTTAGTGGAAATAAAGCAGGGAAGCAGAATGAGAGTTCTCTGCTACTTTCAAAGAAAGCCTCATGTGCTTTGAAGATGAGAGAGTGTTCAGATGTAACAGCAAAAGGGTACGGACAAAGAGGTAGCTTTATTCATGAAATTAGCCAGCTTTCCATTGTCTAACTTAATAGGGTAACTGAGCTGGCAAAGACATGTCTAACACAGACTGTACTGTGAACATTAACAGAGCTCCAAAACATCGCATCCTTGACTAGTAGTGCTTATTGCCTCTAAACCTGCATTTAACAGTCTTGACATCTGTGTGCCTTTGCTAAATGCTCCTTGGACCCTAGAGGTCTCCCAATTTAAAATACGTAATAAAAAACTCTTGTACAGAGGCAGTCAAAGTTTCTAAGGTAATAGTTCAAGATTAGAGCTGTACTGCTTGTGGATCACACTTGCTTCTGTGAAAGTATAGTCATGTTCATGATGCTGGAGCTACTAACACTGTCTAAAATAGTTGAGAGAGTTAACTGCGACTGAAGAAATGGAAGGCCACACTGGACCACTCAGTGGGTGGGAAATTGGCTGGAGGAACACATTCAAATTGTTGTGGTCAATGACTCAATGGCCAAGTGGAGACTAGTGACAAGTGGTGTCCTCAGGGGTCAGTAGTGGGACACCACTGTTTAACATCTTTGTTGGCGACATGGACAGTGGGATTGAAGGCATCGTCAGCAGGTTTGCTGAAGACACCAAGTTATATGATGTGGTCAACACAGTGGAGGGAATGGATGGCACCCAGAGGGATCATGACAAGCTTGATAGGTGGGGCTGTGTGATCCTTGTGAAGTTCAGCAAGGCTAAGCGCAAGGTCCTGCACATCAGCTGGGGCAATCCCAAGCACAAACACAGGCTGGGTGGAAAAAGGATTGATGGAAGCCCTGAGGAAAAGCACTTTGGTGTGCTGGTGTGTGAAAAGCTGGACATAAGCAGATAAAAGTGCATTTAGAGCCCAAAAGCCAACTGCATCCTAGACTGCAATCAAACCAGCATGGCTAGCAGTTCAAGGGAGGTGCTCCTGCCCCTCTACTCTGTTCTCATGAGAACCCACTGCATCATTCTAGGGTCCCCAACATAAGAACAACATGGATCTGTTGAAACAGATCCAGAAAAGAGGCCATGAAGATGCTCAGGGGGCTGGAGCACCTCTCCTGTGAAGACATGCTGAGGGAGTTGGGGTTGTTCAATGTGGAGAAGGTTTTGGGAATACCTTACAGCACCTTGCAGTACCTAGAGGGAGCCTACGGGAAAACTGTCGAGGGATTCTTACAAGGACATGAAGTGACAGGACAAGGGGTAACAAGTTTAAACTGCAAGAGAGTAAGTTAAATTTAGCTAATAGGAAGAAACGCTTTACTGTGAGAATGGTGAAGGCACTGGAACAGGCTGCCCAGAGCAGCTGTGGATGCCCCAACCCTGGAAGTGTTCAAGGCCAGACAGAGCTCTGAGTAACCTGGTCCAGTGTGGCTAGGGAAGCTGGGAATAGATGACCTTTAAGGTCACTTTCAACCCAAACCACTCTACGATACCTACAGTGAACGTACTGGAGAAGAAAGTAAGAGCTTTATGGGAAAAGGCTTTACATCTTAACTGATTTCTTCACCCCATGAGACAGTATTTTGTGTACTCTGCTTACAAATCATCTGAAACATTTTGAGCTTCATATGTTGAATTCTGACCCCACCTACATCTCCGTGAGAAAAGCAACTTCCAATATTGCTTTCTGTCAGAATTTTAGATTGACCACTTTTTAAATGCTGCATGGCAAAACAGAACGTGCTACAGATCTGATGGCTCTACAAGGCAAATAACATGAACATGGGCGTGGCCACTCACAATCACTGCTCTATAAAATGTATTTTGAAGTTGCTAACATTTATCAAAAATGTAAGTATTAATAACATTTCAAGAGTTATTATTCATTTTACACAAAAATAAATACTACATGGAATATAAACACCCAATTTCCTTCCAAATGCTGCTAAGAATTTAAGCAATATCACACTTAGCAATTATTCTAAGAGAAAGATTTCATCAATCTTTAATTTCTTATTTAATGGCATGTCCCTTTTTAATGAAATGTTCAGGGAAAACTATCTTTTTCTACAGCAATTATTTCATATTTTTTAAAATTCAATTTTAGGCAATCAAAATAATTCAGAAACATGTGTTTGTAACAATACAAATCTATCTGTGTACTTGCCACAAATCTTTCACTCTTTTGATCATTTTGTCTCATTTTAAATTTAATTCAGTTCTAGAGTATTACTTGAGAAATATAATTTATTTTTAAACCACATGTACTCCCTGAATTGTTTAAAATTATGGTCAGGTCTCTTGAGTGGATATAATGAAACTAGAGTCCCTTAAAGCATATAATTACTGTGAAAGTTTTTCTTAATGTGTTTTACTTTATATTTATAAATTTCAAATTTCAGCCACTATGGTTACTATGTGGATTAAATCATCTGAAATTCTTGACAATTCTCTCCATTCCCAGCCAACTGAAATAATTTTATTTATTTATTTATTTATTTGAACTCACTGTTCCAAATTGTTAGCATCATAAACAAGTATAAACATATCATAAACAGATATGATATGGTAAACACAGAATATAGAATTCTGAATGAAGCAAACTATCACTAATCTTTTGCCATAATCCTGACTGATTACAATTTACCTCGAGATGTCACACTCACGCACAAAGCATTATTCAGTTATAATTAAAAGGGAAAACAAACTAAAGGACATTCTTTTCTGCTTCTTTGATAAAGAACAGAGGCATCACTATAATATTCTTCACATGTATGTGTGCATAAGAACTGTATATCTGTTGGATGAGATCTTGAAACATATTAAAAAGCAGAACAAACAAATCTTTCTCTTTTGGACCTTAAGACATACTAAACCCCAAAACACTACGTTTTACAAAAGTTCATTAAGACACTTATATAAACAAAGGTGCAAAGCATCTAAATTTGGGAAAAAAATCATTATATGCAATATTCCTTCACCAGTGAGAAGCCACAGGCACTTCTGTAGCCCTGCACAGTTACATTAACTCAGACTCAACTGATTCACTTTGTTGTAACACTTTACTTTCAGTGCTGGCTAACAAGGCACATAGAGATAAATTAACTGTACTCTTATTAACAAGTAGGAATTGCCTTATTAGAGGCATATAACAATTTTTTTGACTTAGGAACTTTACCTGGTTGCACAGCAAAATTCTAACTAGAAGTTTCATGTCTTCCTTTGAAAATAGTTAATTCGAGAATAGAATCATCAGCTAATGGTATTTTAAGAACCCACCAAAAACAACTTCAGTTTTTCAAGCAATATGACAAAGAAATACTAGAAGAAATATTTTAAGAAACTCCTGCGCAGTAAGTTTCTCAATTTATCATATCAGAAAAATTGAAGATGTGATCCCTCACTTTTCTTATCAATAAAACTAAGAATAATTTAAAAACTTATTTAATGAAATTTTTGTTTGCATACATTTGTGTGTCAGCTTTCTGTGCTCCTTTAGAGGATGTTTTCCTTAATCTGATTAGTTAAAAATGTTTAATGCTAAAACTGAAACACCAAAAAAATATCTAGACAGCAGTTTCCAATAAAGTAATGAGGAAAATAAATTCAACAACTAACTCTTTTTCATCTTGAGTGACAAGTGGAAATCAAGCATTTTTCTTCAAAAAGAAAACCAAGGGTTCTTGGCCAAGTAGTTGTCAGGACAGCAAATTTGGTTGTATATGTTTTAGGATAGACAACTTAAAAGTGTACCTTTTGTTAAAACAAAATACTACCTTTTTTTAGCTTAAGGAACAGAATGACATACTACTTACATTCAAAAGCTTCTTCACTGTCATTGTCTTCATCAGAACTGATTTCAGCATATTTTGGTTTCTCATTAACTGTACTACGTTTGCGCTTGTTCATTTTCACACGTTCACAAAGTGGCATGGTGGATTCAATTTCTGCCAGGAGCTCAGGAGGCAACTCCTTTAACACTGACTGATCTATGCTACCTATTAGTGGAGAGTAAGAAGAGCAAATGTGAACCTGAAGACAAAAAAGAGGGCCCGACACTACAGTCCCTTCTCAGGAATCAGTTGCAGGATATCCACTAACAATACTACAGTATCTGGATGTATTTGACAGACCTTTTTCAAAGTTGGACTTACTGTTCACACTACAATTAGAAATTAACACAATAAACTGCAGACACATTTCCTTCAATAAAATATTTTGTCAGGTATATAAAACAAATTCAAACTGCTGAATTACCTTTGTAAAATGATATCCCCCTGCTCAACTTCCACCAAGTTCAGCCTCTTTTCAGTTCATCCTCTGAATTTAACAGATTTTCTAACATTGTAAGTAAATGATGGATTCTTAGCGCCTCATTAACATTTCTGTTTATTCTCATTCAAATTAATTAGTGTACCCAAGATAGTAATACTTCCTTTTTCAGTAAGGAAGGTCAATATGGCACAACCTCTGGGGTCTTATCCCTAAATAGACCAAATCACTGACAACCCGACCTTCACCACAGATGTTTTCTTACCTCCTACTGGTAGTTTTATGATGTAACACAAATTTCTGGTTGATATTATCACGAAACAAAGTTGAAAACAGTTTATTTAATACAGACAAAACAGCTAGCTGAACCATATATCAGGTTTCTTTTCCCAGTGATAAACAGGTAGACAACATCACAACACTCTCATCACATTTTTAAACTAAGATTAGTCTCATATGCAGTCTGAGTGAAGATCTGCAGCCAAAAGTTTTCCAACTGACACAAGGAAACCAAATTAATTCAAAGGTATTTCTTAGGGGTTTGTGTATTTCATGTCTTATCTTTACTTATCAAAGAACCTACTGCACAGATTTGAAGATTATCAGACTAAACTGTTGATTTTTTTCTAGCAACAGAACAAACATAAGCCACAAGTGCCTCTCTCTCCATCCCACGGTATTCTGTATTTTTGAGAAAGCAAATCACCTGCAACTGCTACACACACACTCCTCCCAGAAAATGCCTTCTGTATGATAATACAGTATCTAATTACATTCAGTACATCACTACCCAAACTTTCTAAAATTTATTCCATTTTTACACTAATATCCTAAATTCTAATGCAAGAACAGTCTTTTTATTTTTTTCTTTTTCTCTCTAAACATCTTTCATTTGAATTAGAAGAGCTTTAATATGAAATTCCAGCATCAAAATTTTTAAAGAAGTTTCATATATTACTAGTTTCACATATATCTGTATCCATAAAGACTGCCCATAATCAACAAAATGAAATAATTTTCTGTAGTTCTCAAATATATTCAGCAAGTCATCTCATTTCAGTGCATTTTAAAAAACAATTTAACTTCAAATATTGGGGTTTTTGAAGTGATGTAGGGAAAGATATGCCTTCTAAAGTGACAGTGAAAGTTGTCTCTGCTTCCTTCATGCTGAGGTCACCTATTTGTGTTAAGTGTCCATCCTTATATAATCACCACGTGTCAAAGTTACCTGAATTCTCAATACTGCTTTCAAAAAAGCTAGAAAACATTTCATGGTGCAGTTGACTATGTTTATGTGACATGGTTAATCTCTGGGCTGGGCACTTTACTTCAGACAGGCAGAACTATGCCAGCATGGGCAGACCATCTCCTCTGTGAGTACCAGCAGCTGACTGGATGACAGTCAGTTCTAATCTGGATGCTGCACAGCTGTGCTCCTGGGCAGTGGTGTTCCCACACTTTGTATGCCCATACAGTGCCTGAAGAGCTTACATCCAGCCCCCAGATACAGGAAAATTTGCATATACAAGTCTTAAGGCAGTTTCCACAGGTGAAACTGATAAAGGGCCCTAGATTCTGGTTCTGTAATATGCATATTCAATTTTATGCCCACTGGTAATTTAATTGAGATCAACAGGTCTACACACATAACAAAGTCTACAGTAAACGTGGCCAAACAAAAACATTGCACAAGACAGCTACAAGTAAAGGAGAAAACAAAACTCACAGGCTATTCTCCTGTCTTCTAGGAATATCTATTCCTGTTTTTTTTCCTTATCGATATTTTGTTTTGTACTCAATTTTTAAATACAATAAATTATCACAGTATTCATTACACATCAATTAAAAAAATCTATTAAAGTATTTCCAAAAATAATTTTATTTCTACCTCAGACATTCCAAGTTTTTATGTTCTTCAGCGTTAAATTCAACTGACACGAATTGCACTCTCTCTCATTTCAGATGACAGTATAAGCTTAACCATTTCTCACTTGTAAGGAAATACACAAAACTTACTTTACTCAAGTAGGGAACAGCAGAAAAGAGAATAAGTAGAATTACCTTATAGTTTCAAAATATTTCATATAATTTCTTTTTTGTCCTTTGCCAACACAGCGGCTTGGGGGCTGGGAGCCAGAACAAGATGGCTCCTTGAAGCCCAGCTCTCTCCGTACCTGCTCCCAGAGTCAGCTGTCTAAAGCCTAAACCAAGGGAGAGCTGATAGCTCTGCATTCCAACGTGATGGCTGGGGAGTGGAATGGGGGGAGGTGTTTTCTTTTTTTTGGTGGGACTTTACTTTTTCTTCCCTTCGCTTGTGAGGCAGAGAGGTTTCTCTGCTCATTTTCTTTCTGTTTTTTGCTGGTCATGACTAAGAGATCAGTAGCTGACTCTCTGCTACCCCTTGTGGGGATGTTGAAAACTGCAGTGAGGTGTCCCCTCAGTCTACCCTTCTCCAGGCCGAACACACCAAGTGCCCTAAGATGCTCCTCGTACAGCTTTCCCTTCAGACCCCTCACCATCCTCGTTGCCCTCCTTTTGAGTTCAAAGTCTCCTTTATATTGTGGAGCCCAAACAGCACCCAGGACTTGATGTGAGGCCACCCCAGTGCAGAGCAGGGCAGGACAATCCCCTCCCTCACCCAGCTGGCGATGCTGTGCCTGATGCCCCCCGGGACAGGGCTGGCCCTCCTGGCTGCCAGGGCACTGCTGACTCATGTTCAACTTGCCATCCACCAGGACCCCCAGGTCCTTTTCCATGTTTTCTATGGAGCTGGTGCTCTCCAGCCTCTCATTTCCCAGCCTACACACACATCCAGGGTTGCCCCATCCCAGGTGCAGAATCCAGCACTTGCCCTTGCTAAACTTCATACGGTTCGTGATTGCCCATCTCTCTAATTTTGTGGGTCTCTGTGCAGGGCCTCTCTGCCCTTGAGGGAGTCGACAGCTCCTCCCAATTTAGAGTCATCAGCAAGATAATTCAACAGTCTTCATCTTCTACTGAATGCCCACCTGATCCTCAAGATAATGTTTTCTTACCAAAATAAGTAAAGATCAGCCAGAGAATTTCAGCTAAAAATGAATTTAGTCTGTAAGCCTCTTCCCAATATTCTATCAGTCTGAAGCTTTTCAAAGAGTTTTGCTTGTATAGTGGAAAGAGTTCTATAAATATCTAGACAATATAGTATTTCCCTTCTCCACAAAAGGCTTAAAAAATGAACGGAAATGCATATATCTGATTCAAAGTTCAGTATTGTTTTTCATAGCTTAACTTTGTAGAACACCTTTAACTTTAACTAACATTTATGAATATCTCAGAGGGATCCAAAATCACTTTGTCTCGAATTTGCAAGTCAAATAGCTCTTCCTAACCCAGGCACATCATCCTTTAAGAGAGGTTAAGCACTGCTGAAAGGTGCCATCATTATGGATCCATTCAATATGGACAGCATAATTACTTTTTGACACAACAATCAGTATGTTCATATTTGTTTCACCTTCTTGATATAACAACTTCCAACAAGCACTTATGGAAAAGCGGATGATGCTTGCTAATGCTCAGGTCAGAGAGACTGTTCCTGTCATAAAATCAAAACCAACACCAATAAACTGCTATTTTCTTAATAACGATTTAAATTTGCTTACCATATTAGGAAAAATAGATGTATAGTTTAGATCTTGGTGCAATTTCCTATGTATTAGCAAGCCATCAAGATTTAAATACAGGAATCTAAACTCTGGATTGCTAAGAGACAATTACTTCAGTGGAAACAAATATTACTGTTCCCATTTCTGTGTGCTAATAGTTTGTAAAAAGCAAAACTGCATTTAAGGTGAATTCATATTTGTAATCTCTCTTTTTATATCTATCTATCTATCTATCTATCTATCTATCTATCTATCTATCTTGCATTTTAAAATGCAACCTTTTCCAATCATGAAGACAATTATACAAAAGAAAACCCAAGGGTCTAAGTGGGGAAGAGTGCTTTCTTTTTGGGTGAGGATATGAATATTTACTTCATATTTCTCTGTTCAGAAATTCAGGTTTAGCCACTCCTCACATTGTTGAACTTCTACACTAATGAACAATCAAACATCTTTATTTGGACGTTAAAATAAACTCCAAACTTGCAGAGTAAAACTGCATCTCAATTTTGTCCTTTTCTTGCTTTTTTTTGTATAGTCAATCTTGCTCTTATTACACAGAGGCCAAGTTCACCTTCCTTAAAAGTCCTCTCTGAGCATTTGATAAAAGATATTTCTCCCTTATGTAATAAAAGCTTATAGTCTAACTTTCCTCCCATGTCAGGCATATACTAAGGAAGGAAAGCAGTTTCTTTCTGAATTAGCTCAAACAACCTTCAAAGGCTGTGCTAAATGAAACAAAATACACTCTTACTCCCTATGAAGAGTGCTGCCTTCTTGTTGAACAGTCATGTCACAGTAACTACAACAGCACAGACTCAAATCTACTGCAAACACTCATGCAGATAAGGTTGGATTTTAGATAAGGAACTAGAAGAAAAAAGATGGAATATAAGTACTTGCCTATGCTATAAAGCTGTTTGGAAAATAAACACCTTTCCAGAATATATAAGTACCATTACAGTATAACACTCAGGAACTGAAATTCAAAGGGCCAAATATGACTAGAGAATAACTTGTTGGTTAAAGAAGAAAATCTTTGTTTCTTTCTCAATTGTGCACATTTAATTACATTGTTTCCATCAGATCATCTCTTTAAATGCTCCAGTATGTTCTTTATATGGCACACTGAGTCCTCAGTGATCAGAATCCCCTGCCACCAGCTTCACATTCCTCCAAATACTTTTGTGCCCTGAACAGTTTCAAGAACAGAAAGGAAAACACAGGGAAATGTCAAACGTTTTTTCCAGGGAATTTAAATTATGAGGAAGGTACACCTGCTCATAAGACAAAAGTTCCACTTTTATCTCAGTACCATATCATCAGCTGAAAAACATGCTATCAAATGAATACTGCTGAAAATAAACTGAGCAGTACATTTACTCCAGTGGCTTTCCTTTTTCCTCTCCCCTTCTCTGCCACACACCTTATGGAAGGGTGTATGGCTACATCCTATAAACAGGATATAACCCTCTATTGAACGCCTTACCCTCATCTTCAGACTGCATTCATGAAGTGTTAACTCCTGATTTTACCTCACACACACTCATGTCAAAAAAGGGCTGGGAGATTGAGATGCCCTCACACTACTCAAGTGGCTGAACCCACAGGATTCTCTGCTGCAAGAAATTTAGCAAGAAAAGTATGATTAAAAAGAAGTACACCCTACATTCCATTGAGCCTGCTTGAACATATCTCTTTTCAAAATAATTTTTCCTCATCTGCCCCAATATTTTCACAAAGGCTCCCAGCCTAAACAAAAAACAAACAAACAAACAAACACAACAATAAAAAAAATAAAAAAAAATAGGTTCACACTCCATGCTTTTACTCCAGTTCTTAGCCCTGGCCTTGAATGGGAGCCTGACAGGCTAGTCAGAGAAGAAACTGGACACAGCAACAGAATATTTCTGTGATACAAAAGAGATCATCGTTAACCACAGCTAGGCAGAAAAGTCTGAAAAATAATTTTACAATAGCACAAAATACTCTCAGAAGAAAGAAACATTTGAAGGAGGGAAGAGATTTCCAAACTGAACCCTGAAAGACAGGCAAACAGCAGATAATATACCTAACACACATGCTCCCACGATGCCAAGAGAACTCACATTTACACTGGCATCAATGATTTCTTCAAGCTATCTGACTGCTGTAGCAACTAAAGCCATGAATTATTTTGTTCCTTGTTGCTATTCACTATAGAAATTGATAAAAGGAGGCCAGAGCAGTCTAGTTCTGCAAGACACTTTATAAAAAATAAAGAAGTATTTAGAAGGAAAAGGACCAAGATTGGCAATGGAAATAAATGCAATGCTGTACAAACTTCCTCACTTTAATGAATCAGTGTTAGGAGCTGTTTTTTGATTTTGCTGTTAAACACACCTTTGTTAAGGTGTTTTATACAGTTACAAAACACAGCACACAATTTTCTGTTATTATTCTTCTATTAAAACTCCTTCTAGTACTTGAAGGGAGCTTATAACAAAAGAGGTAGAATGACTTTTTACACTTTCTACACAGGCAGTTAGTGATAGGACAAGGGGGAATAGTTTTAAACCAAAATAAGAGATTTAGATTAAATGTTAGGACAAAGTTCTTTACTGTGAAGGTGGTGAGGCACTGGAACAAGTTGCCCAGCAAAGTTGTGGCTGCCTCATCTCTGAAAGTGTTGCTCTGATCAACCTCATCTAGTGGAAGGTGTCCCTGTCCATGGCAGGGACTTGGAAAAATGTGATCTTTAGATTCCTTTCCAACCAAAGCCACTCCATGACTCTATGATTAATGTTTGGGAGCTGAAATTTATGATTGATGTATTTTCCCAGCCATATATTCTAATCAATTTAAAAACTGCGCCGTAAGAAAACTGAGCCTAAGAAAAAAGACATTAATTAAATAAAGATTGCTCCTCAGAACTTTTCTTCTAATAGGAGGAAAACTTCTGTATAAGAAATATAATACAACCAAGACCTTTGCAGAAAATAAGCAAACAAATCCAATTACTTACATCTCATCTGTGATTTAGAGTCACACCAAGAAGACCTGGTTTTTCCTCACTATATCAGGGACAAAAGTGCAGCCCCTGGCACTGAAAATATCATGTGAAGCTACTTGTTTTGCTTCTTCAAGGTAACTTAATGACATAAGCAACACAAAGGATTTTTGATGTCTTACGCTTTAAATATAAAATACTACAGGGAACTTCCTCAGAAGTTAATTAAATAGTATGTATATTTAAGGTAAAGTTATTCAAATCAAACAACAGTTCACTAATTTGAAGAAAAAAACCATTTTTATCCTCTTCTTCTCTGTTTGTTGGTAATGTTCCCCTGGAGCAAAAAAATAAAGTCCAAATTTCAAGTAAACAGTTTGAATTTTCATACACAGAGAGAGTCACCTAAAGCACCTGAAAATGTTGAGCAACAGGAAAGAAAATTTACAAGAAGTAAATGTGAGGCTCTCCTATATTTATATGTCATCAAAGTTACACTTTGTTTAGAAGAAAATTCAAACAAAAAATTTCAAGCACATATCCCTACACATAGGCCAAGTTTAACATCCACATTTAGATCCTCAGACACAGAAAAAAATCTGCACTGGATATTGTGATAGACATCAGACAAACTGTTGGTCCACATTTTTACATACTGCAATGCATTGTTGCAAAAATTATTTACACAAAATAGCTGTAGCTATTTACAGGAGCAAGAGGAACCCAAATAAGTATCCACATCCATAAAATAAAGGCAATTTCAGACTTTGAAGATAATAGGTCAAGAAATTGTTCCAACAAATTAGACAATAAATGTCTATCATTTACATCTGCCAAAAGTAACTTTCTGGGAATGAACTGATTAAACAATGCACTCCTACACCTGCAAACAACTCATAAAACTGCGCACATCTGAAATCATATTCCAGATGAATCAAAATACAATGAAATTAGTAGGTTTTGTCAAGTTTATTGCTGCTGCTAAGAACTTGAAGAGACACATGCAAAGTTCATCATTATTATCCAGAGAAAACTTAAGAGTAACTGTAGGAGCAAGAATTGAAATATTTACCTTAGTGGCAAAGTCTAAAGTAGAAAACAATTAGGAAAGCAGCCACCAGGCAAAGCCCCATGTTGAAAATATCACCTACATTACCAGTAACAGATCAACATAAGAAATTACTCCAGTGTGCAATGGCCGAATTCCTGCTGTGTATCAATACCAGTTTATCCAACATCTACTTCTGAAAAAACAGCAAAAAAAAAAGAAGGCTCCAGAGAGTATGTACAATGCCTATACAAATCCCAACTACTTTCTGGAATGGGATCAACAATCAACACACCATATCTTAAAATTCCCTCCAAGTAGGAACAAACCATTCTAGTACAAAGCATGCTAGTGAAATAAGATCTTCCTAGACTTTAACAAGTTACATGTAGTTACATATAGTTTAGTTTTGGCTTTTAACTAGACAGTGCTTGTAATACTTTTCAAACCATGAACCAGTGTGTCTTTCCCCATTAGGAAATTGTTATTCTGAAAGTGAATTTAACTGAACCCTAAAAGTCAATGTATTAGCATCCATACGTCAATTTTGTCTTTATAGAAGCCCTACACAAGAAGGATTTAAACAACATTTAAAACTGATACTTCCTTTCTGCCTCCAGTTTTCATCTGTACCATAAATATGCAGACCTGCTGTGCTAACTAGAAATCTGTGAGAGGCATCACAAGTTCACTCAACCAGGCCCACACAATCTGGATACAAATTTTCATTCTGAAATACTCTCTTGCTTGTAATGGCTGCTAGAAGATAATCACCTAACTGTGCTCTGTTTCACAAGTGAGACTCTTTCCAGCTAGAACTCAAAGGTGGATCACCATAAAAATGCTAAATTATAGTTACTATAATAACTTCGGAAAAATTTACTTGGAATTAAAGCCAACCAACCAAAAAAACCTCAAACCAACAAACAACATGAGCACACAACACAGAAAAAAAAAATCATAAGCACTGTTTTAATGACATGAAGATGATTAAGCAGTAAAACTTTTAGCTGACCTTGTAAAGAGTATGTAGGAAGAGCACCTTTGAAGAAATGGCAAATCTTCATTCACATTTCCGAGCAGAGCAGCAGAGAACACAGTTTATTTAGGAAGACTTGTAGTGAGCAACAAAACCCTATGTTCTGGGTTACACAGATAATGAAATTCTGTAACAATCTACACAGTGGAGGAGTAGCATTCAGATCAGAATTTTTATTTTTTTTTCCTCAAAACCCAAGCACTTTTTAGGTGATATTGCAAGACTCAAAAGGTGCTTCTATTGGAAAGATAACTCTTCAAACATATTATAAACCTATTCAGGTTATATTATAGACCTTACACAGACAGTTACAGTTTCTCTCATTACTCATATACCTTTCATACTTTAACAAAGCAAAATTTGTCTTGTTCAGAATGTAGTAGCTGTGAAACTGAACAGCTCTCATCCCAACACAGCTGATCAGCACAGCTCTAAAAAGCAGAAGAGAAGGTAGTCGCTAAAGCTCTGAAAAGAAAGGACAGCAAACATAACCTCCTCACTGCAGGCACAAACTCAAATGGAAAAGTTCCATGGATCCTACAACAACATACATTTGCATCAAAACAAAGATAAAAGGCATTCACAGATGTTTAAAAACAGATGAAAAAATGTCACAGTTCATTTTGACCTGGACAAAACAGGCCACAAGACTTCACCATAAGACCCTTTAACAAAAATACAATGAAAATAAATTCTGTAACTTTCCTCTGAGATAGAGTGAATTTTTCAGAAAATTCCTCAAAAATCATGAGAGCAAGAGAAGCCGCTTCTTCCTTGTAAATGACAAAAAGGACTGTTGGGTGGATTCAACATTAACAGTCACATACAATGGCTGTCCCTCCCATTCATAACTTGACAAAATTTCAAATTTGTCTATAAAATTTGGTGAGAATGTTACTTTGTCTTTTTGAAGTACAATGCAAGGCTTATCCAAATCTAGAAATAAAGGAATGATTTTCAAATCCAAAATTTACTGAAACAATGCAAAAAGTTGTATTGACTTCCAGTTTGCAAAGAATTAATTGTAGTTTAAAATGAGTCAATTTCATTGAGTTTTATAATGAATGAGAATTAGTCCCTTAAGACAGAATGATGGCATAACGGTGTTTTGAGCTAGCTGAACAATCCTATTTTAAACTGGATTTCAGATAAATCAGCAATGATGTTGTACATGACAAAGTCATGAGAAGACATTTTCTTTGGGGAGGGATGGATGAGAAAGCAAAAAAGAAAGGATAAGAAATACAAGGGAAGTGAATTAAGAGAAAGTAAAATATACTAAGCTACATGGAATAAGAGGAATGTGAGAAGTGGAATAATGACACTAAAAGGCAACACTAGAAAAGAATTGCTACAATCTACTAAGTAATATAGGATGAACTAAAAGAAGGTTTATGAAAATTACATTTCTTAGCATATTGAAAAGTTTATAACTAAAAATGGCACTGACTGGGACTGTGAATACTATTTCTCTCAGCTGGAGTAAGGATACTGTGACAATGGCATGAATATTTCTGTATGAGTCAGCTGCTGACAAACAGACTTTGACTTATGAAGAGATACCTTTATAAATTATGTACCTTCTCAAACACTGGAGTTCACCTGTATCCTAGGAAGTGAGTTACTGGGAAGTTGGGAAAAAAAATACAAAACTAAATACACACATGAAAAATCTGAAGTTCAAAGACACTTTCTCCAAAATCTGCCCATGGAACACTCAAAACCTGATTTGTAAGATAAAAATACGTTATTCTTTCCATGAAACCTATTTCTAGTATAACTGTAAAAACATTATTCTGAATACAATAGCAAAAAGACTCATATCAGACTCAAACAACTTTTCCCTCAGAAAATGTGTCCTGAGTTATTTGACAGTATGCAAGAAATAGATGACTTCAGAAAGAAAAAAAAAAAAAAAAGCAGAAAAATATTGCAGAGAAGTTATAAACCTGACCTTAAAATTAATGCATTGCTCATGGCAGCTGATAGCATCACACCACAAGTCATTAAAACCTTTACACATTACTAAAACATTCTACAGATAAATAACCACATGTAATACAGACTACAAAAACAAGTAATTTAGAAATATTGCAGAAAGCCTGCATGCACTGCATAGAGGGCTTTATTTTCTGCACACAGAATTGTGGGAATTTAAAATCTATCAACTGAGACTAGAGCTGGTTCCATCAGAAAGTTTTTAGCATTCTCTATCAAGAACATAAAAAAGTTTCATCTGAAATCTTCTGTTTAAACTTACAAAAATTTTTTTACCAACTGTAGATCCCTATTATTATAAATGGAAATTTTGCCCATTTTGAACCTCAAAAAGGGACAGGGACAATATTCATATTTCCAGCATAAAGAGAAATCCCTAACAAGGAGGCTAATATTTTAAAAATAAGTAATAAATGTCATGAATTATTATTAAGTCTTTAGGAGTTAATATAAACAGATTAGTAGACAGAAAACAGGCAGAGTACAGTAAATTCATTATACAGACAACACCTATGCACAGGTGTAAATAAAATAGTTACACATTCACAAAGATGATTTCTACATTATTTCTTACCAGATCAGCTCTGTAAGAAAATGCCTTAATCTTGAATTCATGATATACCTAGAAATGCATTCATAAATCATTCTGCATACAGCTGTAAACCTCTCCTCTGGCATTTGATTTGTCTGTTTTGAGATATGACAACTCTATAAACGTAACTATATAAGAAATAAATTCTGTAAATATTAAACATTAAGAAAAGGAAACCTGACCAGTTAGCAACATTGTTTTCACAACATGAAATGACCTACTTCAGTCTGAAACCAAAAACGCCAAAATTAAAGCACCAAGAAGAAATGCAATTTTATTTTAAAAAGTGCTAGATGTGCAGAAGAGACAATTAGAGAAAATATCAAACCTACAAACTACTCTGAATTATGTCCTGTCCATATGAATAATTGGAAAATGCCAGCCAATTGTTTGGCTTTCTTCTTTTCACATATAGTGGACCCTAGAGACAACAATGCCTGAATTCTCTTACAGACAAAATGTTTTTGTAAGCTTATTGTCAGACAGTCTCAAGTATAGAAACTCCTCACTGGACTTGTATTTATAGTGTAAAAGAGGCAGATGGGACTTTGCAATTATGCCCTTATTGCATCATGTCAAAATGTGCCTCAGAAAAGCCCATTTCACTTCAAATCAAAATACGAAATAATCTTAGATCTTGCATACATGGTATTTCCTGCCACTCCAGCTACACTGTTTAGTTAGAACAGTGCCAGTCCCTTATACAGACACACTTAAACCACTTAAAATTGTATACAGAGCAGTTATATTTCACCAGATAAATTATCAGGTTAAACCAATGCAGCTGAAGCACAGTTTAAGACCATTTAACGATCCCACATTAGGTACTTGCATTGAGTAAATTAATCATTTCAGGTACATGCGTAGCAAGACTTCCAATAATAAGTCCTTATATTAGTTTTACTTTATTCCCCAAAATCCCTGTATAAGCAAGCATATAATCTAACTATGAAATTTTTGTATTTAATTTCTGACAGCAGAAGTAGAACATCTACAGGAACATGAGTGTAAAAGATACAATGCAATTAATATTTAAAGAATCTTACCTTTATTGGATTTGGATGACTTGTTCTTGTTAGGTTTAAAACAAGAGCCCCTTGATTTATCTTCTCTGTCCTTAATAAATTTCTGCACATCATCCAAAGAAAGCTTTTGAAGGACAACTACAGGTTTAGCTCCTTTATTTAGATCTTCAACTAGCCCAATCTTCTCTACTTTGTCCTTCTGTTCACCTCTAAATTCAGATTTCCTTGACTCCTGAGTAACATTGCCATCTTTGTCACGCTTGATTTTTGGAATGACAAAATGTTTCAATGCGCCAGATCTTCCCCCCAACAAATAACTGGGAAACTCTGCTTTATTGTCACCATGTGCTTTATTACTATCTACTTTACTCTTATTACCATCTGTCCTTCGTTCATCCTTGCTGTTGGGTGACTTAAAACCAAGTTTATCAGGCCTTGATTTACTAGAATCTCCTTTACCTTCCTGTTTAATACGAGGGCTGTCAGGCCTTGATTTCTGATCCCCAGAAGAAAACCTTTCCCTTGATTCACCAGACTCATGCCTATATTTCCTTTCAAATTTCTCAGGTTTTGAACCATCAGATTTAATACCATGCTTAGAATCATGTTCATTTTTGTTTGAGGATCTCAAATATTCAGGCCTTCTAATCTTGGATGGATCTCCTCTGTATCTCTCTGAGTCCCCCCTGTCCTCAGATCTTTGTTTAAGGCTATCATGGTCACGCCTTGGTGTATCAGAAACTGAACGCCCATCAGGCCTTTGTTTTGTTGGATCAGATCTACTTTCAGGCTTTACCCTTGAAGGATCAGACTTCATATCTAGTTTATGCCTAGATATTTCAATTTTCTTGTCTGACAATGGTTTACCAGAGTCCCTCCTATTATCATGTCTATGTTTTGGTGTTTCGGGCCTCCCTTCACACTTTTGTTTTGGTGTTTCAGGTCTTCCTTCACTCCTCTGTTTTGGTGTTTCTGGTCTCTGCCGTATTTCCGGTTTGCCATTATTCTGTCTTCCCTCATTTTGTTTCATCTCCATTTGCCTGCTCTCATTTTGTTTTGATTCTGTCTGTCTGTTCTCATTTTGTTTCACATCCATTTGTCTGCTTTCAAGCTTGCTTTCATGTTTCACTTCTAACTGTTTGCTCTCGTTGTGTTTACTTTCCAACCGTCTGCTCTCATTTTGCTGAAATTCCATTTGTCTGTTTTCATTTTGCTGGATATCTGTCTTTTGACCTTCAAAGTCTGACTTTTTCCTAAAAACTTCTGGATGGTTTTCAGATTTAAATTTAAGAACTCCAACAGGATCTTCTTGGGGAACCAACACAAACCCATCATTATACTGCTTAATTTCTTCAGGTTTTTTGATGGTGTCCAAATCCTGAGTTACTGTTGCCTGAGAGTCTGCTCTTCCTGCTTGTTGTAGATCAATACTAACCATCAACGCAGGCCTTGCCCCATTTCCTGCAGAACCTGTCTCCTGAGAAGCTGCTCTATTTCCTCCAGTAGCACCTCCAGCCTCTGGTGGTTTGTTTTCTTGTTTTCGCTTCTTCAGAGGCTTATCTGCAAGTTAAAAGAGAAAAAATCACAAATTACATGTAAAGGCTGATAAATGTCCAAACAAGAATGTCCATTTCCCTCCACTCCCACCAATGAACCCTCCTCAGTATGTATAAGCACACACACAAAAATCCACTGAATTTAAAAGCAAGAATAGGACTTCTCTAGCTAATACTTTTTAATATATTCAGACTATCATTCACTGTCAGTCTACCAGAGATGCCAATTATTCATTAAAACCTCCATCCTCATAACATATGAAATCAAAAGCCCTGTGTAACATCCAAGACAACCACCTAATAATGCAACTGCAATACAAACAGGCCAAAAAAAATCCACTTAAAAAACCCCAAACCACTAAATTACACTTGAAGCAAAAGTTGATAAAGACAAAGTTAACATGCACCTCCACAACTACTTTTTGAAGAACACTGATATAAAATATTATCTTCTGCAGATTCAACCTGCTTCATTACATATTATACAATGCAAGGATCTGCAGTGATTAAGACAGAGGCTATCCCTACTTTGTTCAGTGCATCAGATGGACTTCACACATATTTTAGACAGGGAACACACAAACAACAAAAAGAACTGACAGAGTAACTCCACCAGTTCACACTTCTTTGAAGCAAAGCAGTATACCGAGGGCTGGAATCTATATCTGAATACACACCTATTAGCTAGGGAGGGCACTACACACTTAAAAAGTTGAGTATTTTCTCTTTACAATTATATTGATTTTCATAGAGGAAATTAAAAGTTCAGTGATAATTTTCTGTCAAGAACCCGACTCCACAATAAGCCTTTCAGTTTACACTAAAAAATCACTAGGAGCAGAATACAGAAAAATAAAGTGAGCCAACCACACACACTGTAATTTGATATAGTTCAAAGAAATGAGAAGGACATGGAAGTATCCAAAAGGGTATATTATACTCATTCAAACTACAACCTGTTTTTATTACCAATAAGGAACTCTAAAATTAATTTCTGCCATAAAAGCTAAAAGCCCTACCTGCACTACGGCTTACATTCTCATTTCTGAACTATCATTTTGCAATTTGTCCAAAAAAATTCTCTGTAATCAGGGAGTAAGATTTTAAGGCTAAGGAATGATTAAACATTGCTATATTGTCAAAATGCCTAGATCACAAATGCATCTTAAGAAAAATACCATATTTTGTGCCTAAATTTGCAGTGCCTTATCACCAGATGCAATGAGCCAGTTCTGTTTTCCAGGGCAGGAGAATGAATGGCAAGGAGGATGCAATCAAGAAATAGGAGAGAAAAAGCCAATTAAAAAAAACCACACACTCCTCTGAAATTGTAAACCAGAGTTATAACATATGACTTCTAATTTCTTCTAAATTTTTAGAAGATTCTTAGAATAATTGAAACTTTGAAGGATCATCTCCAAAATTAAAGTAGGACACAATAACAAGTACTAACACAGTCAACTCCAGTGATGTGAATAGGCTTTTTTCCCCCATCATTTGCATCCTCAAATCTATTTTCATATTTCTAACTTCCCAGAATTTCAAAATTTTGTACAAGATTTAATGGCTGGAAGACAGTAAAGACAAATATAATAAACTCCATGCAGAAACTGGTCAAGTGAAAATAAAAGAACTTTGCAAAGTTCAATCAAAACCTGTGGGAATGACTGCTAACTTTATGACAGACATGTGAAGCAAAATAAATTTGCCAAATCAGCTTTTTAGCATGGAGATTCTTGCTTCCTCTCTACTAGAACAACTAATGGATTCATATGAGGACTTACATGAATTAATTTCCGTACACTACTGATTAAAACAAATATGCATACATCCACACGCACCATTACTGTATTTCTCAATTGAAACTTCTTAAAATTTTGAAACACAAATGAATAAACATGTATTCTTAGGAGAAAGTTGCTCAGCTTTGTCATGTTAGTCCAGAAATTTCAGCTGCACTGAAAAAGTCCTGTAAAGCTCTGAGAGTGGATCTAACAGAAGTCTTTAAGACACTATTGCCTTTAGCTGAGGTTGTCCCCTGTAGCACAAGGGAATACACATTCATATTTCTAAAAGTGCATGTCAGTGTCCAATGCATCACCTTAAGGCACTAGTGGAGGTGGTTTGCATTAAACTACAAGGCTGAAGGAGCCAGAAACAAGCAAGAAAATGTTTCCCTCTCTTACAGCTATTATAGAAGCAGATGGCCACAAGCTGTGATGCCTTAAACAGCTGTGACTGGATGAACCAAAACTCACCTTTCAGAGCCCTCATGCTGAAGGCTCCAAGATTAAAAAATTAGAACAATTCAAGTAGGATCAATTTTCTTGCTTGGACTTCTGTAAGTGACCAGGTTCAACATGCTGCTGTTCTTCATCATCCAAAATGTCAAATTGTAAGAACACACAAGTAGATGATCACACCACAACTTGGCATACATATTCCCTCTAAATACATAGCTCTTCTGATGCACCTTCTTCATTTCTCTTGATAACAGAATACTGATGTTTTAGTAACTTGACATCTTATTTGAGAAGAAAGGGACAATTTCAAAACTTTATTTTCCTAGATGGCAAGGTGGCTGCAGACAGAGTTACGGATCACTCAGATTTCTTCTCATTCCCAGTGCATCTTGAAGGTGAGCCCAAAACTAGACTTGATCACTACTGTTTTGCCTCTATGAGAATTATGGATCTAGGACAAAAATCTGTCCCAAGTATACAAAAATATTAGGTTGAACTAGGGCATAAAAGGTAGGATGAGTACATAGTAACACTACCTTCATCAAACATACTGAAAAAACTCCACTGAATGAGCACAAAAACTTTTTAAGTTGCCATGATAGCTGCAGAAATCTGAAAACTGAAATATACCACTGGGCTTCGAGGGTTTTATAAAATCTTGAACTCACTTTCAACATGAGATTTTCAATGTGAGAGTAAGAATCAGAGAGGTGAGGACAGAGTAAACTCTGGAAACAGATGTCTTCATATCTTCTCTTTTACAGTCAAATATATGCAAATTTGCATACATCTACCTTCTTAAGTCAAGAGACGAACAGATGAATTTAGGAACTTCTACAATATCCATTGAAATATACTTCATATCCTTCAGGGCATCAGTATCCAAGCTTCATCCGCTTCATTCCATAACTTGTAGAATTTCTTTTTATTATGGGGATCTAGGACCTCGCCAAAATATTAGGCTAATATCTTTCTTTCAGATCTAAGAGACCTAAACTCAAAGCTTGCTGAAGTTCAAACACATAGGTTCACAAACTCTTGAGACCAATAAAGTGTGATCAGGATCTTTCAGTCTTTGTAATAGTTTTCATAATAAAAAGAATGTGTACTAATAATATGTAGCAAGCCACAGAAGAGCCTTGTGACTCTAACAGAGATCAGGTATACATTTTTCTGTTTTCAGATTCTTTTCAAAACCATTATTCTCTCCTCTACCACTCTCTGAGGATGTAGATACATGCAAAATAGATCTACATTTTGCCAATTAACATATATCTACATTTTGTACATTAACAAATTTATGACAGTGTAGAGCACAGTCTGATCCCAGTTTTTCTGCGCATACATCCTTTTGACTTCATAAATTCAGAAGGATGCTCTCCTTACATTGCAACAGGCTCACCAAAGGGCAGTACTTTGCAACTCAAAGCAAGACGATAAGCTACATTATACTAAAAAATAGTAGAGATGTTATTTCAAATGAAATGATTCACTGTGGTACAAACCCCAAAACATTACAGGAATCACAAGGTTGACAGGGTAAAAAAAATGAGTGGATTTTCAAGTGGTTGTCTCTCATCTGTCCTCTTACAGTGTTCCTGGAGACAGGTTGTGGCCTTCATCTCTGGAAATATCTGCATATCAAAATTATGAGTGCTTTCAGATTTAGAAATTACTTAATTTCTGTGGAACCTTTGTGCAAAAAAACATTGCACTGGAATAACCACAGATACCTTGAGCTACATTTCTGCTGAAAGTATGAGTCAATAAGAACATCCATCCTGAACACAGGTGTGCTTGGAAGCTGAGAAGTGTTAGAAGCACCAGCTAGATGAGGTGAGCTGTATTAAAGAAATATCGCTATTCTTATATTCCAAAGCAGCACCCACAATACCATTAGTGAGGAAGTCTCCTGTGTTACTGCTTTCCTGCAAACCTAATGATTGCCTTAAATCCCAGATTAAACTCTTTCAACAACTGAGTATAATTGGATAATAGCCTAAAAACTTCTAGAACTGCTTGGTCTAGCAAACTGAAATGGGATTTTGTAAGTATCTGTGAAAAGGTAACATGTCTAAATAATAAACGTGCCTGCTAAGCTTTATTTCAGTAGAATGGTAACTCCTCACTATATTGTTTGATAAACTTTAAAATAGACATAATAGAAAAATTATCACTTCTCCCCTTACACCTTGCAAGGGATTCAGCTGAACACTTCATATCCAAGATGGCTAAATATGAATGTACTCCTCTTCAGAGCCACAAATAAGACTGATCCTCTAATGCCGAGTTCTGTATGTATCATTTTGATGGTAATTGAAAATACAAACTTCATTTTTATAAAGCATAACAATTAAGAGTTTCCCACCTTAAAGTCTCTTCACAGCTTACTGAACTATGCCCTCATTCATTTGAAATACCATTTATTTTAAATCAGTAATTAATACATTTAACCCAAATATATCAGTTCTAAGAGGTTATGACGTTGTCAAATCTTGTTTTTTAACAATCTCAGGGACAAGTCAGAGAGAGGCCAATTAAAAGCTTATATTATTTAAGATAACAATAAAGATTAGAAATTCTCAACAGGTAACACTTAGCTATATGTCCAAATAACAACCTTCCGTTTACTGTCAAGTGTTTTCTTAGTTATTCTTCATAGATCTCTTCAAAATTTTCTAAGTGCCCTGTCCCCACAACCGTCAGTGCTCTGTAGATCATAAGAATCTAACCTCTTATGAGGAAGGTTTGAAATTACTTCAGTGGTACTGATGGATGAACTTCCAATGTAGTGAGGGCAAATATCCGTTCTCTTCTACTCCATCAACACACACCATTAACAACCATGAGAGTTTGCTCTCATCTGACTTCCCCCCAAAGTTCTGTTCCAATGAAAAAGGAATTGAACAACCAAAGAGAACTCTTCCCATCAGTAGAAGAGATTTCCACAGTAGCAGTTTCTCCCCTTGAAGGAGAGGCTCAGCAAGCACAGGTCAACACTTTTCTGCTTCCTCCCTTACAGAAGAAACCAAGAAAGCACAGCCAGGAACATGTTATAGGAAGCTTTATAGAACTGAACCTAATTCCAAATATCTCTGAAGAGTCCAGAGGGCTTCCAGCTGCTGCTGTTCAAAGGAAAGGATTTGTGAGAATCTGAAAAGCGACAGCTGCTAATTTTTAGCACTCTGTTAATAGACTCTCAAACGTCTGGTCACCGTGCAAAAAGGAAAGCTCATCAGGAGGGATGTCTAAACTCATTCAGGACAAAACATGAAACAGCTAGAGGGGTCTCTAACATGCCTTAGGGTATAGCAGATTTTATCAAAATGAAGATTCTGAAATTTTGCTTGTTTTCTTAAATATAGCAATAACACAATTATTGTATCAGAATGAAATATGACTTTATGAATTTTTCTACTTAAGGATATCTGGTAACTCATTATTCTCCATCAGCTATAGTAACACAAAGGAAATATTACACTAGGAAATAATAAGAATGGAATTGCAGAAAAGTATAATGAATATCTATACTTCTTTAGAGATTAGAAGATGTAACTTAACCTCCCTGAGTTAATATTCCTGTTACAAACAATATGATTTTAAATACTTATGAGAGATTTTTCTGACATAAATGCTGGGTTTTCTTTGTGATTTCTTTGTGCAGAATTATAGTTTTGTAAACTCAAAATATCTGAGAAAAATCAAAAGTGTACTTACTAAAATGCACTTACGGAGCACAGGACCTAATTACACAAGAAAAATGCAATGCACTAACATCAGACTTAATGAAAACTACTTATTTTAAACATCACTTATACTAAAACATCCAATTAGTTTGCAATTAACTTGTATAAATAGAAAACTTTAGAAATAAGCAATGAGTTTGAAATCTCCATTCTAGACATTGACTTTGTTCTGACATCATACCTTGCACAAAATCAGGAATCAAAAATATCTTAAATTAACTAGATATAGTAGCATTTATATTGCATGACAATGGAGAAAAGTCTGTGTCTTCTCAGGGTGATGTCAGAGTGAACTTAGTGTCTATGAACTACAGAAATGCCAGGATTAACCTCTTAATAATTTCCTTCATTACTCATGCCATTTCTTTATCAAGATTTAAATCCATTCTAGAGAAATGACTGCCCCAGAATATAAGTAATTACTGGGTAAGTAATATCATACATAACTCCTCTCATCCAACTAACGGGTACAATCAAGTGTATATACTACATGCAGGTTATACTGAATTGTCTAGTCTTAGTTTACACTACAGACAGGAAAAAAAGGAAAGATGAATTCTTGCTACCCTGCTACATTTTTGTTATTTTCTACACCTTCTTATAAGAACAGCTTTCTGCATTACTCTGTTTAAAGCACAGCTTGGGATAAATGAGGGAATTTTGATTTCATGTAACACATGAGCACAAAAAAAAATGTGCACTTATTAAAAGCACAGAAATGCTGAATATTCTGAGTTGGAAGAGACCCACAGGATCATCAAGTCTGAGGATCATCTTAAGAGAATGGTCCATATGAGGATCAAAACTACAACTTTGTCATTATTAGCACCATGCTCCAACCAAATAAGCCAATATATGCCTCTACTTTTTTTAAAAAAACAATGTATTTTTCATTCAATCAGTATTTAATTCTTCATAAAAACTATAAAAGGAAGTAACTTTTCCTAGACAGATGGAAACATATGATTGAAATTCCTCTGAAGAGAAGAGGAATTTCTTCCCCTTTTCTTAAAACATGTCTGAACACACACACAAACACAAAATCCCTCATCTAGAGGAACTGGAGGCTGTAAGGCTGCTTTTCTTGGAAGAGCTACGTGAGGTAACCAGTTTCATCCATTATGTCATGCTATGAAATGCAGACCTAATGAAAGCTTTTAGACACAAAACACGATACCTAATTCTCATATTGTCCTGCTACACAGACACGCAGTCTTTCAAACTCTCTCATTTCATCTTCTGGTATTAGTGACTGCAATCTGCAAGATTACCATACAAACTACTAGACTTGTAGCTCCACTCTTACAGGAATAAACCCCCTGTAACATATTTCTGGAAATGAATGCTAATATACTGGTTGTAATTACACACGGTGCATTTCATTAATTTGCTACAAAAAAGAATTAGATGTAAACAAACCATTCTTAATAGTGTTCTTCTATTAGTTTCCTCTTTGGGGAACTTCATGAGGGAGATGGGTAATGGGAGAAAGGGAGAGGAGCTGGATAAGAACTTAAAAGGTAAGAGAAAAAGGTTACTTACCTATAACTGGAGTTTTGACAGTTTTGCTCCGGCAGATTCACACTCTTGGGATGTGTGTCTCTGCTGCTATGGGCTTGGAACGAACCAAAAAAAGAAGGGCCCACAGCAGGCATCCAAATGCCCCCTAACTGATCCCATTATTGGAAATAAAGTTATTACAGCTTCACTTCTTCCTAATTCAAAGAATCCACAGTAAGATTCCAAAGAAGTGGGTAAAATGGATCCTTGGGGATAAAATATATAGGGAAAAATACACAAATACAGGCCGGTTTGTCTCATTAAAAAAATTCTTCTAATGCTTTTAAGTTTAAAAAAAATATTAGCCTCCTAATGAAATGGTTAGTGATTAATGATTTCATTACTCTTCTCACAAATCCCAAAGAACATTGACTTTTACAATTACAAGCAGAACTTCTTGATCTGTTAAGACAACAGTATTATACAAAAGTGTCTTTGAAACAGCCTAAAATCTAACTGTGACCACACAATTCTATGTTTGGAAGAACTCAAATTAAAATGTAGCAAACCTGAATAAAATAAAAAAAACTAAATCAGTTGGAAGAATAGTATCTGAAAAAGGATGGCTTACTTTCTGGGGTTTTATGTAATTTTCATGGTTACCTTCCCTCTTCCCCTTGCTAGAAGACTCAGAGCTCCTTTTTGCTTTAATATCTTAAACAGTTTGATTCACAGTGTTTGCAGTTTTTAGAAAAGCATGAAAGATCTTGAGGTATAAACTTTGAAAATTAATTCTGTAGCAGGTCTAAATCTTGCAAAACAAGAACTTAATGTAATGTTCTAGGAAAGACTTGGTCTGAAAGTGACTAACTTTGAACTACATAACTATACACAAAAACAACTCACTGGTACCTGAACAGCAGTAAAGCACAAGTTAATGCAAAGAACTGAGGTTACCCAAATGAAATTTCTTCAACATCCTTGTATTCCAAAAGGAAAAAAAGATGCTTGAGAAGAATAGAAATTCCCAGGATAAATTTTCTGATTTCCTGCACTTTCTTGGAGTAGTCAATTTCAGAGTGTAAAAAAGCACAAGTTCAATTAAGTGAACAACCAACAAAATTGGTTCAGAATACAAACCTCTACTTATTTCAAAAGCTTTCAACAGCATCAAGTAGTACAGGAAATGTGACTACTGGCAGTGGTTAGAAGAGAATAAAATGTATGTGAAGTTTCATTACCTTTCTGAAGAAATTAAATCATCAAAATACCACAACGTACCTAGAGCAGAGGACAGTTCATCTGTTGATTGTTGTGAAAAAAGATAATCTATTTCTGTATTAGCCCTTTTGAATCATTTTTTTTCCAACTCAGATAATCTGAGTCTTGATAAATAATAGCTAGACCTGTGTATAATACTATACATTCTTTCAAAAGAGAAGATACGATCTAGTACAAGATTAACATCTTGTATCCCATGGGGGTATAGAGGCCATTGTGAGGCACAGGGTAGGGGGCAATGGGAACTGAAGATCTGAGGTATGTCATGTTCCATGGACTTATTTAATAGCACTGAGAATATTAAATATATTAGATACATTAAATATAACTTTCAGTGCTAAGTGCCTAGATCTCCAAAATCTCCAACTACTCCTTTCATTAACAGGTAGAGATAAACTACTTGCAAAATTAACCAATACAAAGAGACTTTCTTGATGGAGAAAGTAGGAAGAAGAGAGGAACTCCTGCCCTTCTATACAGGAGGAGAAGCATGAAACCAACTTTTTAAAGCTTTGCATCTCTCTATCATGACGAAGAGACCATACAATCCACTTAATCCAAGAACCAAATAGAGCAAAAGGATAGAATTTTAAAAACATAGGTCCAAAAAGCACCTGGATATGAGGCAGAAGGTCTATATTATAAAATCACTCTTTATGCATATCTGACATACACTTCATCAAATCTGTCAGATTTTGAATTAGTCATTTTTGGCCTAAAGACACCTTTTCCAGAAACAAAAAGCATGAGATTCCAGAAAGATAAGATGCTTTTCAAAGAAGAAGACACTTCTGCAAAACCCTGTGTTAGTTTGTCTTGTGAAACAGACTGCCTCGCACTTTGAGAGGCTTTGTCAGTGGAAGCTAAATATTTTAACAGCTTTGTTAGAAATAATGACCAACTACAGAAAGCACTATAATTACCAAAAGGCTCTAATCTCCATTTCCCACCAAATATAAGAGGACCTCAGTATTTAAAAAAAAAAAAACAAGACCTTAGCATTGCCTTAGGCAAGTCTAGCAGTTGCATAATTCTAAGGAAGAATCCTACTCTCCACCCCAAAAATCTCTGCCTCTCCTCTGAAATAAACAGATCCACCACGACACTGGTTATTAGCCTTATTGTTAAAAAGAAAGCATTGGAAAACCTTTGATGAAGCATACTACTATAGAAATTTCATGTCTAAAAAATAAGGACAAAAGAGATTACTAATTTTCTACCAAAACTTGTGAGTACAACCCTACTGAAAGTAATTTATGGAAAACAATGTGAGTATACACAGAAAATGTAGTGTGTCTGTAATATGCATTCCCATACCTTGATTACAAAAGCAGCAAAGACGCTATCATGGACATTTTTGCATGTACTAGCATCTTGAAAAGGTTTCTAGAGTGATGTTTGCTCATCAGCTGACACTATGCATTCACATTCTAATTAGACAGAACACTTGCTACACCCACACTATTTTCTTTACATAAAGTTATCTGGAGTTGCAGTACACATACTGAAACGCAAAAATGCCAGGCTTTTGTCTAAACACACTAGGCAGCTTTGCAGAAATGAATGACATATTTAGAAGTCACTGAATATGTTTCTAACAGATATATTCCCAAAGGCACAATAGAGAAAGCTTCCTCCTACAGCCACACCTCCTGCAGCTCTAACTAGAACAATCCTTGAGTATATCAACTTCTAGACACAGCACAAACTTAGAAGCAATGGCAAAAGCATTACCAGAAAGTATGAACTGTATTTCTCCAAGTTTTTCAGGAAATCTGTCCCACCACTGCTAAAAATCTTTCTACTAAACACTATGCACTCCTGGCTGAAACCTCAGCAGCCAAAGTGAAATGAGCTGCTCTATCACAGGGACAACTTAGCACAAGTGAATAAATAGTGATCACTTGTCCCAGTATAAGGCAGTAACTGTTGCACTTGATTTATAGCAATTGTAGGAACTCAGGAAGAACTGAGACCTGTCAGAGGAGGCAAACGTAAGATTGGAATCTGCATTTGGGAAGATGATTATTGATCAGCAATGAAGGGGAGAGATCACATTCTACAAAACTCCTTTCCGCAAAAGAAACAAATGAAGAGTCTGCCCATGGCTATGTCATGATAAACAAACTTTACAACTAATGCTTAACATTTTCAGAAAGCCATAACAAAAGAGGAAGTGTGTTTTAGCATTTGAAGGCTGCTGTGCATTTTTCAAGATGCTTATTAGATAAAATATGATGACGATTCTACTTGAAGAGTTAGGACAGCAATGTAGCTTTTGAAGCATTAGATCACAAACCACAAAGTCTCCAACAACAAATTAAAAATTAGTAGAAGATATTTAAGAAAATTAACAAATTCCCCATTTCATTAAATAAAGATTAAAGACAGTAGAGATCTCTTTTGAGGTGAGCACACATTTTCTCCATATATTCACAAACGTTTCCTAAAAAGACTTGATTTAGTTACCAAATAAGAAACATCTCAGAAGTTAAACCTTTCACTACTGCAACAACCACATTTACAAACACACACACACACACAAACTCTCTCCTCCCCTCGCCACTCTGGCATCTTTAAAAACAGTGAAAAACCACTTTGAACAATGAGAAAAATTGCGCTCTCACTGCTGGTTAAAGACACATTGTGTGAAAATTCAGTTGCATATATGCAAGTATATCCAAAATGGACTATTTTCTCCCCTATGAACATCCAAAATCAGAATTTTCCCCATTTTCCAAAAATCTGCCAGATTTATTTTGTATCTAATAAATTAAATTATGCTACAAAAGACTTTTTCCTCAGAAGTTAAACACAGTGCAGAGGAAGCTTCTGAAAAATACTTATGGTAACCTACTGCTATCTAATTTGTAAAATACATCCTGTCTTCAAGATCTACATGTGGACTTTGCATCTGCTTTTGAGATTTCAGAAACTGAAGACCTTCAAATCAGTTAACAACAGAAAAAGAAATAAAAACAAAACAAACAAAACAAAAAACCAGATTCAATTAAATCAGTTAAGACAACTAGTACAGCTACAGAAGTGACGATAAAATGGTTCAGAGGCCCATTTGGTTCTGTGCTAGAAACTGAACAGATATATTGTAGTTTTAAAAGCTTCTAATGCCTACATAATAATTAATATCCAGTTGACAAACATTAGAGACAATATAGTAATATATATTACCCAGTTATTATACTACCTTTAAAAGAACAGATGTGATTTTAATCTGACATCTCCTTCACATTAAATTTAAATGGGGATACGAATAGCAATGGGATAAAAGTTTTCCTGCATTTTCTTAAATTAGGCAACATGGGTAGGTAATAATTCAACTATCAATACTTACTACATATTTGATTTAGGGTATTGCTGGGATTTATATTTTTATAAACAACATCAATTGTACTGCATTCAGTCTCACAGTTCAAAGTGAGAGTATCTTAAAAGAATTTTGAAACACAAGAATTTCTCTTTCCATCCATTAAGACCCCAAATAAAGAATACCAGATATTCAAAATACGCATATATGAAAGATTACAGTTCATTGTTGGAAGGGAATGGAGATGAATGTCGCAGAAGAACCTACACTGAGTAAACAGAACTGAACTATGTGACAATGACAGGAAGCTTTTTATATATATATATATATGGGGTTTATATGCATATATATATATTTATATCATATATAGTGTATACACACACACAATCCTTTTACCTTTATCTTGCACTTCTTTTGAAAATCGCTCCCTTTCAATAGCTGATTCACGTTCTATCCGCTCAATTTCAGCCAATGCATCCAATTCTACTTCATCATATGACGTTATAGCTCCTTGTTGCGAAACCTGTTGCTGTGTCTGTACCACAGGAGTTTGAGGTTGTTTTGCAGCAACTGAAGTGTTCTGTTGTAAAACAGGCACTTGTTGTGCCTGAAGGAAAGCTGTCTGTTCGTGCTGCGGCAAACACTGAGCAGCGTTTAGTGGGCGGTTAACATCCTGTGGAGTAACGGGTGTTTTAGAAGTCTGTCCTGGGTACTGCACATTAAAAGGAATATCACCCTCTGACACACTGCTGTTTTCCAAACCAGAAAGCATATCATCCTGCTGGTCCATATCCGAAGATCTTACACGAGAGAGTCTTAATGTAAGCTTAGTGGAGTCCTTGGAAGGAGAACTAATGATATCATACATTGCAGCTTTTTCAGTCTGGTCTTTTTCATCCTTGCCTAACTTCATTTTCTTTTGTTTCTTTTGCTTTCTTTCTGGAGAATCTAACAATATGTCTGGGGGAACATCTCTAGGTGATGAATAAGGTGGAGGCTGAGATTGTTGGATTAAAGGTTGTCTTGATCCTAGAATAATAATTCAGAAAAACTGAACAGTTATGTTGTTTCATGTTTATATAAAAACACACTAAATATAACCTACATAATTTTAATGTGTATTTCTACATATAACTGTGATCACAAAAGGTCTAAATAAGATTGGTAGGAAGCATGTCATTGCTAGATCAAGATGCAATCCAGACAGTTGCAGTATATTTCCTAGGAATTTTAGCAGTCCATCGCAGGTATAGAAGGGATCATTTCAGAGAAGATGGAACAAAATAACCCACCACCAAAAAAGTATAAATAAAAATAGTACCTAAGGTTCAGAATATAAACTATTAGAAAATGCTCAAGGAAGCAAGTTGACTACAGAAAAAAAGGAAAGATCATAAAGATTTTTAATATGATGAAGACTTAATGATCAGTGTATAGACATTAGCCATTACAGCCACACATTTTTAATTAATTAAAAAAAAAAAAACCACACCAAAAAACCAAAGCCAAAACATACATAATCTCCTCAACTTGGATTTAGTTTTTTAAAAAATTAATTATTTATTTTAGGTAAACTCATTCCTACCTCCCCCACTCATTATTATGTAGAAAACACTTATTGTCTTAAGGCATTTTTCTACCATTCCCTGCCTTATCTCCCACCACCACTTTTTTATAAATTATTAATTTATGCTCCTACATGCATTCTTTCCAGGTTTTGAATGTAACTATAGAAATTTTTAAGAGGACATTTTTAATTAGATACATTCTCCATTTAATCACATTTCAAGTTTTTGTTCCTCAAACTAATCAGCTTCCCACAACTGCTAGCCTAGAAAAGAAGGTCTGAAAAACAGAGCTTTTCAACCTGTCCCAATTGCAATTTTGAGCTATATTTTTGGTTTAAAAGTAATACTGGGTGGTGGGGGAGGAGGAGGAGGCGGGAACACAGAGTCTACCCTTCTTAAAGCAACCATTCAGATTCCATTCACCCATTGGGGAATACTGACCTTTGGAAAGCAGTGACTGAGATTATTGTTAGTCATTTTGGTCAGACCATCATAGGTCAGTACTTCTAACAACAACCAAAAATTAACAGAAATACAGATCCCCATGTGTTTCATTCAAGAAACACCACTAAATAAGAAAGTAGCTTTATTCTGCAACTTAAATTTCTACCAGGTATTTTTAGAAATATTAAGAATCGTTAAGTATTGTACTGACCTGTAGATGACTGATAACCTCTTTGCATAGGCTGCGATACTTATTTTATCTCCCCAATACATTCTGTAAAAAGTCTTTTAACTTCTTGATGTAGAGAGCCAGGTATGACATGGGTTTAACTTAATCCTTGGCCATCAGCAATAAGTCCATATTGTGCCAATCAGATCCACAATGCTGGAAAACTCTGCTTTGACTCAACGCGATTCTCAAAATCTTCTACTGCTCTGCTTCCCCTCCGCAAATCAGATACCACACTCAACCAAAGTTCTGGCTACAGCGTAAGAAGATCTCTCACTTGCATTTCATCACTGCTTCTTGTGATGCTCCTTCCCCCAGTTCACATTTCTTTCGGTAATTTACAGGATTGTCTTAGTGTAATGCGTAGCAGAAAACATTAGCTGCTCATTTTTTTTATGGTAATGACTACCACTCAGAAAATACAAGTTGCATGATAATTTCTACAAATAGCAGAGGCAGCTCAGAACTTTTCAAAAGAAATATAATTCAAGATTAAGATGTCAGTAATCTCTTCAGTACTTTCAAAATTGCAACAATGGGATATTTACTGGTTTTCACATTTACACTTCTTAAGAGGGCACGGATTTGATTCTCCCTTGTCCTAAACTTCTAAGTAAATACGATGTTGTTCTGATTTAGTATTAATTTGTCATGTTGAAACATAACACCTGTAGCAACAGATAAGATGATTCTTTTTATCTTTGAGTAGACTTGAGGAGGTCAGAAGGATTTCAGTGCATTCCATTGTACATACTTAGAATCCAGCAAATGAAGAAACAAAAGTAAAGTTTTGCCTCTCCTAGGCAGCACTACGAATAGGTATTTGAAAATATCTTCCTCCTGAAGGAAATTCCTGAAAAGTTTTGATAGTAAGGACCACAAGCTAAATTTTAAGAGAACATGCTCTGGCACTAACTTCACATATTTCTGAGATATTTAATGATAGTTAAGGCTCTGAAAACAAGGAAGCTTCAAAGTTACAACACAAATGTACTGAGGTGAAAAAGAAACTGAAAAATATGAAGTATTCTCTAACAGTTTCACACTACCACAAACATTAGCAGTTTTGAACAGGTATCACACAATGAACATGTACCACATGCTATTCAATGCTAAGACTTCAGAGAAAAGCCAACAGTGTGCCCCGGTGGCCACGAAGGCCAAAGGAATCCTGGCTTATATCAGAAAGAGAGTGGCCAGCAGGACCAGCAGTGATTGTCACCCTGCACTGGGCACTTGTGAGGCTGCACCTTGAACACCATGTCGAGTTGTGGGCCCCTCAGTATGAGAAAGACAGGCATTGCAGCGTGTCCAGAGAAGGGTACAGCAGCTGAGGAAGGGTCTGGAGCACAATCTGATGAGGAGCAGCTGAGAGAGCTGGGCATGTTCAACCTGGAGAAGAGGGGGCTCAGGGGAGACTATCGCTCTCTACAACCTGAAAGGAGGTTGTAGAGTGGTGATGGTCTGCCTCTTCTCCCAAGTAACAGGACAAAAGGAAATGGACTCAAGCTGCTCTAGGGGAGGTTTAGGTTGGCCCTGAGTAAGAATTTCTTCACTGAAGGGGTTGTTAATCATTGGAATGGGCTGCCCAGGGGGGTGGTGGTGGAGTCACGGTCCCTGGAGTTGTTCAAGAAACAACAGGAGGTAACACTTGGTGGTACAGTTGAGCTGACAGGATGGTGTTCAGTCAAAGGTTGGACCTGGTGATCTTGGAGGTCATTTCCAACTTTCATCATTTCATGAAATCAACACTGATTATAAAGAGAGAGTTTTGTCTATTAATATTGGAGTCAGTCTTGAATATTTCATATGTGAGAAGTCTCGGGCCTTTATATGTCTGAGAATAAAGATCTTACAAGACTTGTTGATAAGAGAAGAAACATGGGGTTTTTTAAGAATACAGAGACAGATGTGTATGATCAGTTTGCTGAACCAGTTGAGATTCCAGTGTAGAGAAGGTTTGTTCTACAAAGTGCTGCCAATGTAGTAAATAACATGAAGATCTTAAAAAATTATCTTTGGGAATGAACCAAACTTCAGAATTTGCTTTTAGAGCAGAGAAATATGAAGGCTGCTTTTGAGTCTAAATCTAGGGCTGGATGGTAATTCAGGAGAAAAAAATAATCTGACTTTCTGTATTTGGTCTTCCACAGTACCATTAAAAGAACTTTGTGCAATCTCTTTTTATATGGCAGGAATATGTACAGCTTGTGAGATAAGAGGAGGTTCTCCACTGGTTCAGTAAGGTCATTGTATCATTAATGAATAGCAAATACTGATGGTCAACCAGATAACGCCACGTAGCCAAGAAGCAGCTAACATCGTAGGAAATGTGGACTCTACAGAGAACAAACAACCATCAACAATACCTCCCTAGTCTATCAGAAACAGTATTCCTTGACCTCCATGATAATGCTGGGACTGCTTCTCTATATTTATTAGTTCTTCTGTGGATATCTATGGTAGATGGTTCTGAGTACAGTATCAGCTGCTGTAGCAACTTGTAATCTCTGACTTTTTCTCTGACTCTACTACTATCAAATCCTACATAATGCAATTAATTACAAAAAGTATTTCATTGCATTGCCGATTACTTAGCCTTCTTTACAATGTAAAGTTTCAAAACCACTTTCTGTTTGTTTACCCCTGGAACAATTTACTTGCTTATTGGGCATCAGTAACTTGGATAGCAAACAAAGAAGCTTCTGTCCAGGAGACCTCACATACCACTGACACCTCCATCTCACAGCTTCTGTCTGCACACTTTCTAATCCCACCAGAGTACTCATATCTTTTTTAAGCACTCATGACACTTTTTCTGATCATCTTTAAGCCTCTTCAGGTCACTTGCCATACAAAGATGATGCATCGAAGTCACATCATGGATCACACTCTTTGCTGTGATCTGCAGGGTCAAGAAACAACTATTAAGGTTACCAGGGACTTAGGAACTTAGGAATTTAGCTTTCCACTTGCATAATAACAACTCCCAAAGGGCCACATCAGGAAGCACACTCATATTCTTTTAATTCCACTTGCAGGCAAGTGTTCTCATATGTTTCATAGAAAGTCTTTCACCCATCCTACATCGTCCTTTGCCAGAAGCATAATTCCTTAAGCATGAAAGCTGCAGAAACTGCTAGAGAACAAATGAAGACTGATGTCTAATACCTGGTTCACAGAACATTGGAGAGAAGTTTCAGGAATGTTCACAGGCTACACCTTTTTAAATCCATAGGAAAGTGATCCTTGAGACTCCTGGAACTTTATTTCAATGGGTACCAAATTGGTGTATAAACCTGGACACTTCATTCCAGACATTTTACTGGAAAAGTCTTTGAAAAGAGAGGCTTTAAGAAATGCATACGTGCTACATGTTAATGATTAAGACTTCACATATGAGTAATTATACTGTAAGTAGGTGCCTAAAGGCAGAAACTGCAGAAGGAGAAGAGAACCAGAGCATCCATACTGTGCTCACAATGATGTTTTTTAATGTTGGAAAAGCTCTGAACCTTGTGATGACAGAATCTGAGGAACACACTACTGCCAACAGATTTTAACAGACTGAAGTTCCTATGTGTGAATGAAGTGTTTTATTTGAATTTAACATGATCCTATTTACCACTTTCACATAAATGGAATGTTTTCATGAAAATTTGACTGGACAAATATACCCTGGAACTCTGGCTAAACTAATCTCAAAATCAGTAATATTCATCTTGATAATCTGTGCCTCCAGCAGACTCAAAAAGGAAAAATCAGTCTCTTCAAAAGGATGGTAAAGGCCTGCACAGAGTATTATAGTTGGTGCAATTGAAGTACATACTAGAAGAACAATTTCTCTGTAAGGATTGAGATAATAAAGAAGCAGCATTCCAAAATGAATTTATTAAGTATCATCACATGCAAATAATTTTTTTCCATATAGCAGTAGGCCTTGTGGCTTAAAGAGAAATGAGTGCCATATCCAGACTTTGTCTTTCCATATAACTTCTCATAATAATTTCACTAATAAACTGAGGAATATTATCTAGACAAAAATATGCTGTTGCAGTCTATCTTACTGTGAAACTGTGTTCATACACTATCAATTGTTCTTAGTAAAAATGGATGTGAACAAGCGCAACTCTTAGGAGCACTGTCCTAAGAACAGCAGTTTAAAATATTTATCTTTAATAATTTTCATGTAACAAAATTAGAGCATATTTTATTAATCTAAAAATCATTACTGATTTTGTAGTCCTTGAGAGGCCCACCAATACTTTTATAAACAGAATCAAAAGTTTTCTTTACTAATTTGAGTAACTTCTTGAAACAGAAGAAATTCAGTGAGAAGAAACACAAATTTCTTATGCATCTATGAGTTGTAAAAACATGAGAAGCAGATAGCTAAGTTCTACAGAAAGACAGTAGTATGTTTAAAACAACTTGGAATATAAATCTAAGCTATCAGTAAAGAGCAGCTGTACCCTCATATACAACAGTAGTATCACCCAAAAGTTGCCTCCAGTACTTTTCTTACTACTCATCCTTCTAAGTCTTCAAACAGACTTGTATCCACGACTTGGGACACTAAAACATCAAGACAATGCCGACCAATTAGAATTCGCTTAAAAACATCAAAGATAATTAGAAGTTCAGAAATGATGACATGTAAAGGTAACAGACAGTGTGCTGTTCAGTTTGTAGATTAGATTAGTGCGAGACATGATAACATTCTTTGATATGTACACACCTGCTACAAAACAAGGATGTGACCTGTTCTTCCTTGCCCTTTGGAAAGAAGTCAGGAACTGTTATGCCCAATTGCAACAAAAATTATTCAGGCTAAGCATTAGGAGAAAAGCTTTCTTGCACTAAGAATCTGAACAGGTTGCATGGCAAAACTAAGGAAACTCCATTATTTACATTTTAAAATACATGGAAGTTACTGGGAGCAATACTGATACAGCTCAGCCAACAGGCATATAAGAAGATGGCAAGTCCCCCAGTCCTTTCCTGCAGTATATTCTAAAATCCTAGAATCTCTCTCTGGAAATATTCCCAAATTTTGCACTAGATGTAAAGAAATTATTATGTATTTTGATTAACAGACAATGTTGGCATTCATTTTCAAAGAGCATAACTTTATTTAAAATTCAAACTTAAAGGGAGTGCATATGAGACAGATAAAGAACATGCATTTGAGAGGCTTTTAGGGACAGGTTGTATTTACTTTACAATAGTTTTCAAATTTTTCAAATGCCTAACAAAAAACTCAGCTCTGGCTGTTCTAGCTTAGAATGGCTGTTTGCAGAAGCCTATTTGAATAAAAAATTAAGACTTAGAGAAAGAAACAAGAATGAATGAATATTTTGACCCTATCAGAAAAAAATCCTTGAATAAATTTCTTCTGCCTTTCTTTTAAAAGAAAGAGGGTAAGATGCTAATTTCTCTTAACAAGTACCTTAGAGAATGCTGAAATCTGCACTATAGCTTTAAGAAGATTCATAACTACTCTTACCACCCACTACACATTCAGAAACCAAGTGTAGTGAACTCTCTCTGGGGAAGTCCTATAAAGCCCTAAGAAAATGAAAGTAACCATTCCAAGTTATTCAGAAAGTAATCAAATACCCATTAACAATTTCTGTAGGGAATACAACTTTTTTCTGGAAAACAGTGCAAAATTACATAGTTGGACTGTTTCTAGTCCTTGTAGATGTCTTCCTAGATGTTGAGGAAACTGTATGGAAACAGGCCTGTAAATCATAAGAGCACTCCTCTTTGGAAACAATGAACTAAAAACATTGTGGAGGGCTTTCATTACAGGGATCTTCAGAAGTTGTCTCAAAAACAAAATTAAAAAGGAAAATAAAATCTGATGTTACAAGCACTAGGAAAGTAGAACAAATGGATAAAGGATTCCGATGAGTAATCAGTCTTTAGTAATAGAATCCACCAGATATTTTATGAGACCAACACAAGGAAAGCACTCCATGACAATTCTTCCCAAACTAAATCAGATAAATAATTTTTTTAAAAAGTGGATGTGGCAACAGATGATAGCATGAAAGCAGAGCCCCTATGTGTTCTGCATAGTTAAAACAAAAAAATTTACATAAAAAATATAGAATAAAAACCAGCCTAGAACTACTGGATTGAACTTCAGATGCTCTGATACCTTTACTGAAGGAAAAGTGAAGCAAAGAGTTATGTAACAGTGAAATTTCACTCCACTGATTAAGTGAATAACCAACCAAGAAACAAATATTTGCCATGGTTGCATACAAAACTTCTTCCTCATTCAGATTCTGTCAAACAGACAACTACATCCAGTGTGCAGGTAATTCAAGACTGCCTCCAAGTCTTCAGAAGTCCTTGCTTACTTCCATGTCCAAAGTACAGAAATGCAGTCTGTACCCATATTTTCAGTAAACGCCTCAAGTTTCAACAAGAACACTCAGACAGCATAACATCCTTTCTGAGATCTCTCTCTGATTATGACTGGTTATGCCTAGTGCCATTCTTTCTGTACTCCCAGACAAACAATTAAGTATCTTGCTAATTTTCTTTATCAAAGTTTGTGACCTGCCAGCCAAACTTTCAAGGGCTAATGAGAGTAGCAACAAAAACCTCAGCATAGATACTTGTTCATTCATCACTGGAAAATTTATCAGCCCAAATTTTGCAACAAATCATGGGCCAAACACTCAGTGTAGGAGATCCCAAGTTCTTGATAACAATGTAATTATTCACACCTCTTCCATACACTTCTAAAATACTAGATTAGAGGCAGCAAAACCCTAGCAAAATTCTTGCAGCATCAAGAACTGATTTTCTCAATCCGGGTTCATTAACCTCTTCAAGAAGGGAAAATGGTAAAACCATTAGTAACAGTATTTCAGTCACGTAACGTATCAATGGGAAAAGTAAAGCCAACACACAGGTAAACAAAAAAAAAAAGCTCCTCTTGCACTTTTTCAGTCCCTCTAATGCTGAAGCATTACAATCTGAACTGTACAATCAGATTGTTCAGAAATAATCTGAAAAGGTATCCCTTCAAAACTGGGTTCTGAGACAGCCAATTGAAATAGCAGCAGCTTTAACCAAAAAATAATTCAAATATTCTTCTGACTGAGTGGTAATCACATATCTGAGGGGAAGAGTATCTTAGGACCACAACATTGTTAAACCTATAAGCTTGACACAGAGCAAAAAATAACCACATTTTTTGCCATTTACGCAAGTCTTACAACAAGTCCTTTAGCACAAGATCTCCTGAAATACTGATGCTATTGGCATCCTATGTACATACTTCTCACTTGGCACTTGAGTCATAGGATAATTCAGTAAGAAGGCAACTCAAGAGATCTTTAGTACACCCTCATGCTCAAAACAGGGTTAGGGAAGGCCACATTACGGTGGGCTTTATACAATCTGATCCTGAAAACCTCCAAAGACAGAAAATTTACAGATTCTATGGGCAACCCTTCCCACTGCTTGACAGTCATGATAGTGGAAAAGGTTTTCCTTAGAGCCAATTAGAGCTCCCATTTAAATTTAAGTCCATTGTATCTCATCCTTCCTCCACAACACTGAAAGGCCTGACCCAGGTCTTCCTGATAAATCTCCTCACAGGCATGGGAAGGCTGCCCTAAGGTCCGTCCCTGCCAAAGATGTCTCTTATCCAGGCTGCATAATAACTACACCTTCTCTGTTACCTCCCCTATATCCCGTTCTCCACCATCCAATCATCCAGTAAGACTCACTTCTTTGTTTCAGGGCTAAAAAGAAAGCACTGTTTCACCTTTCAACTATTGCCATGTAAATATATAATCACTGAAAAAGAAAATCAGCAAGAATATATTCAAACTCCTACCTTGCCAAGTGGATTTTAGTATAAAAACCAACTTTGAGCAGATTTTTCTCTGTTCCCCCTCAATGGATGTACAGTTCATCCTATTGCTTCTCCATACCTAACATTTTCAAGCTTCATTTATGCTATGCGTACTGTGTTCAGTGAACTACTTTTATTTTCATGTTTTTAAAATTTTATGACCGTAATTAAGTGTTGCATATTAAAACAGTTTTGAGCTGGTTTAAGGGTTCAATACTCGTAATGCTGCCTTTAAAATATTTCTTATGAAGAGCAACTGAAACCATTCTTATGAAGAATTTAATCTTCATATTGGAAAGGATTTTAAATCCTTCTGTCCTCCGTGAATTTGAGTGTTAGTTTGAAGGATAATTTTCAATTTTCAGACCATCAGAGATTTATTCTGGATCAGGGCCCAAAACAATTTTGTATCCAAAACATAAAGACATAGTCTCTCGTACTTTCAGAAGGAAAAACTAAATACCTCTTTATACTGTCTGTTCTTTGAAAATGAGAAAAATAAATGGAGATATATTTGACTGCTAGACTACCTTTAAGGGTTCCATCACCTCCAGCTGGAGAGCAGACTGACTGTGGTGACCTCAAGGAAAAAGACGCAGCATTCCTTAGTGAAGGATCGCCATCCTAAAGTGACAATAATAAAAAATTAACATTATGAGCAAGAACATCTGTTAAAAAGTTAGTGCATATACTGATAAAATGGATTGGACAAAAAAGCATACAAGAAATATAAGAAAAATATTTATTTACATTAGCATCTTTGTAATTTAGACTGCTATTAGACTACTATATAAGCAACACTCCATAGCACAATCAGCCTTAAAATGAATCTATAATCAGAATATGTACACACAAATAAATCTTTGTACATGTCTTCTAACTCCATAAGCACTTTCGGTTTACACTAAGATTCCATTCAGAACTTTTTAATGTAAGCACTCAGAGTAAAGAGCTGAGGAGCAGATACATGACTTCTAGCCAATACGACTTGAAAGATACTGAGTATAAAATGCAGATTTTTAAAACAAACTCATCGCTTTTTCATTTAACCTACCCTTAAAAGCTTATCTAGAATGCAATCTTACTTTTACTGTTCAACAAATTAATACTATAGAAAGTCATACAGAGTATTACTATTATACAAATGCTACACAAATTAATCTATGTCCTCCAGCATACACACCTCAGGACTGAACAAAATCTCCAGCATTTCCACTACAGCAAAGACAGTCTTGTGTGAAACACAACTTGAATTACTTTAGCTTGTTATTTCCTGCCTTAAGAGCTAAACAGGAAACAACTCAATGGCAGTATGAACCACTTTCCCAACCTGTTCCAATGCAATTAATAACTTCTGAAAAACTTGTTCATAATATAATATTAATTGCAATGTAATGATGTCCATGCTCTACTTTTTTCAATGTAAACATTACTTTTTTACTTCCATACCATTCTAAAATCAAATATGGAACTCACTATTCTATTTCTCATTCAGAGTTTTATGTGGTTTTATGTGCTTTCACAGAGCCCTCTGCTGGTTACGAGTACACTCATTCTCAGTGCCCTAAATTTAACTACAGAACACTATTTCCCATTCTAAGCTCTGGTTTTTATACAGCTTCTACAGGAATGTTTCGGGAAAGAACAAACTAACAACTCCTATATCTGTGAAGAGACAATTTCTATATAAGCAAATTGCCAGAAGTCCATTCTTTCCAAGGGTATAGTAATACAAAGGAAGGAAGTTTTTAATGAAGTTCTAAGGTTATTTAATGTATCCTAATTAAATTGGTTAATTCAGTAGCTAACGTTCTAATGTGGCCCCTGTTGAGGTATCTGGATACAAGCAACAGTTATTTCACATAATCTCTTCTCACTCTTTTTTTTTTAATTTCTTTTTCTCCCCAGATCCAAACTGTCTGTCTGATACTTTTTATCTTTGTGACCCAATTCACAGAACATTAGAAGGTTCAACTGTAATTATGTTTTTACATGTCTGAATGAAAAGAATCAGCAGTCAGTAGTAAATTAGAAAGCTAAATTGGTATTTCAAGGAGACAGAAGCCTGCAGATGTGGGCAACTATGCACTCCCTCTGATGACAGCCAAGCAGCCATGTGAAGGTGCAGCTGACGCTGCTCATGGAAAAGGAAAGAGTTTGAAATTTTTGGTCTAAAGGTGATTACACATCAAAGAACATAAATCCATGAAAAATCAGATTTCATCAATTTCACCATTCATGGGCAGTTACAGTTGTGTCATTTTTTTTTTTTCCTTCCTATCACAGCACAATAAACCTAAAACTTACACTGGGCTATTAATTACACTTATTTTTGCAACAGTGCTTGCAAGAAGAGTTGTTGCCTCATGTAAAGACATTCTCATGGACAAAGAAATCTAATACTCAGATTATAATCTGATAATAATTTAATATGTTCAATAAAATGACCTGTATAATAAATTTATATGATTTTTTTTTAAAGTCAAACTGAATTAATATCCTATGGGGTTACTAATTTTTCTCCCACACTGAAATTATGGAACTTATTTTTTCAAACTGACCTTTCTTTGACTTGTAAGAAATTTCACACACCAGCTCCCCCCCGCCTCAAAAAAAAAATACCGAAAAATAAGCTTAGTAACTCCTTAGCCAGTATGTTTTATTAGGACAGGATAGGTCCTTTAATCACGATTGTCAAGGACACAGGTAAAAGCAACTTTTACTAAATTAACTCAACATACTAAGCAAGTAGAAGGGCTTTTGGGGAGAAACGTCATTCCTACCAAAGTTGACAAATTTTCAGAAACGTGCATTTACAGACTCCTAGTCTGGAGCTTCACCAAATGATGAATTACATTCTAGGAATGCTCTCATGTTTACAAAAAAATTATCCTTAAATTGAATGTTTTTGGAGTGAGTCTTCAAGAGTACACTTGTCAATTTTGCAGAATCATCTATCGAAAAAACACAATGTTCTGTAACTATTAGCTTGTTTTAAGCAATAAAATACAAAAGCAAATAAAAATAATTAAAGCTTCTAAGTTTTATGATTCTTATAATCCTCATTCATAAAAATCTTCTCCAAAGAAGAAAAGGTTTATTATGATTATGATTAAGCTTGTTATTGACACTCTGAAAACTTTAATCCAAATTCTTCGAACAGTTTTCTGCATAACAGCTTCTAAAATCAGCTTTTAAAGGTGTAATTATAAATAAAACACATGCAGCACATATGCACCATTAAGAAAGAGCACAAAAGGATAAAAGTGCAAGTTTACAATGTTTACTACTTTTTGTTTAGTATTTCTCCAATCAGATCAACCAATAAGAGTATACTTTGTTTTCATAGTATGTCCATTTTAAAAGAGTTTCACATCTACATTTTTATGAACTAGGATATGGTTGCATTGGCTGGATCACAAAATTAGGGATGAATATTTTTAAATACTTAGTCACTAAAACTATGAAATTAATTATCCTAATATGAAAGCTTTAAAAAAAAAAAACCTGTCTTAACTGTTAACTAAATTCTGTTAACTGTCTTAACAAAACAAAGATTCTTTTGATAATTTTCCATTAACATAGTTGGAGGGATATATGTACCTTTAATGCCAAGAACTAGTAGCTCCCTACTTTGAAGAATTTACATCACTGAAGCAGGACAGAAAAGCATCTGATGACTGTGTTTATGAGAGAATCTTTCACTACAACACTCTCTTGTTTAAGATAATACTTCTTAGCAAATATTTTTAATCAGCATAATTGTTACATTTAATAGAAAAGCAAGATGAATAATAAAACTAATAACTCTTTTGGAGTTCTACTGCATTAATCCTGATAAGGGATTTAAGGAGTCTGGTATCAATATCACACTTGTTGAATACAACACTTTTTGCTTCCACAATATCTTTTAAAAGACTGTGTGCCAAACTTGCAAAGAAGAATCCCAACAAGCTTCATCCAAAGGATGAGATGCTTAGGAAGATGAAAATTAATCAGTAGTTAAAAAAAAAAATGGGAGAAAAATGTGGGGCTTTTATGCTTTAGATTCAAGATATCAGAAGGAATTTCTCCCACAAAAAACAGAGCCATTGAGGGAAAGCATCTTCCAAAGAAACCAGCCCATAATAGCACATAAGAGACCATTTAGAAAAAATCTCCACTGGATTCTTGCCTTTGACAACACAACTATATTATCCAACAGGTTAGCCAAATTGACAGTTGCAGTGATCTCCAGAGAGATAAATAAACTACACATCTACTTAGAACTCAGTATTGTTTGCATTAACATATTGCTGTAGTATTTCTAGAGACACTCTAGAATATCTTTAACTCACATATGAGATTTTTTTACTTTTCCTAATTTCATCACAATTAATGCAACAAAGAGCTCCAAAGGAAATAGAGATCTAGAAGAAATTAAATCTAACCTATGGAAGTTGCATGGTTGTGTGTACACATCTGAAATTGAAATATATCTCCAGCAATTTTATACAACCACATCATAAAATATCTGACTTGTAGGGCAGCTACGCACATACTTGTTTATCAAAGTAAATGTTTGCTTTATCATAATAAACTGATTTAGGTAACATACATCACTACTTAGTCTGTGCACCATCTGTAGGTAGTCTTCATTTGAGCCATGTCTAGAATTATCAGCATGATGATTAGCTGAATTTCCAGACAACTGACTCGAAACTTTATTTTCATGGAGATTCCTCATCCCAGCTGTGACAATGGGACTGGATACAGAAGCTGAAACACAAAAAAATATAAATAATTATACTGACACATTCACCTACCTGTTAAATTCTTTAAAAGTCTACCCTTGCAATGGATCTTAATAAGCTGGAAGTCAGAGGTTTTGGAATCTGAACAAGAATCCAACTTTTTAATTGAATCCTTTTGTCAAAAATACCTTGATTAAAAATAGATATTCAAGATTTTTCAAAAGGATTCAAAATCTAAATTCCCTGTAGCCAAGTTTCTCTCCACATATATTCTAATTACAGTCAGTATCTTCCTTACTGATTACAGAAAACCTTCTTTACTTCTATATAATTTGAATTCACTAGGTCGTAACTTTTAAGATATTCATGAGACATATAACATTACATAGAGAAGAGCTATATAAATATTTTAAGAACCATGCTAAACCTTAAAAATATTAAAAAAATAATCCAATGAGAATTCTACTTACCAAAAAATATTGCCCTAGATACTTTAGCTCTGTTCATGTGTTCAAGATTGTATTTAGAAAAGCAAAAAACAAAGAAATCTATTCATTCTGAAGGCCATCTTTGTCTCTTAATGCACACCTTGAGCATAATTCCAGCCAATTTAGGATTAATTTACATGACAACTATGTAAAATGAGTGTAAATAAAGGAGCATTAAACATGAATATGTGTTTTTTCCTTTTCTTCTTCCCTTTTATTTATTTCCTTTTTAAACAAAGTATATACTACCACTGTTTACAGCCAGGAAAAGCAAAGCTTAAATATACCTGCCTCAAAGATCTGCATTAAGCACGTGACTCCATCAAAGGAATTAGAAAGCCGTAAAAGGCACACGTGAAAGCTGACATGAGATAGGAGAATAAACCAAACATCACAGACTTACCTTGCTGCATCTGAGGATGTGGTGTGTAACTTGGAGGGTGTGAATACGGCATGTATCCTGCAGGGCTTTGAGGAGCATATGGACTAGGCACTGGACTGTTCTGTTGTGCCAAAAACCTGTTACCAGAGCTTGTCTGTGGTGGCACAAACCGACTAAAATAAAAGAAAATTAAAAAAAGAAAAGTTTTTAAAAGTTGGAAAAGCAAATTTAGACAAATTAATTATTTCTTTTGGAATATCATACATTCAAAATTTTTCATAAAATTTCTTTATGACAAAAAACTTAACACAATGGAGAACTTTCTTCCAAAGCAGTGTTTCAAGCTATTGATACCTTTCCAACTACAATTATTACTTAATAAGTCAGAATAGAATAGAAAGCATTCACAAGACCTCCACCTAAATGAACAACTACATACTAAAATTGGATCTGCAATTTCCAAAAATTAGTCTTAGAAGTTTGCATGAAAGTGAATGCAAAAGTTTTAATCAACAACTAGATCACTATGATTAACAAGGAGCCATCTACTCTACCACTTCCCAGTAAGATTTCAAAATCTAACAGAACTACACTGCCAAGACACAGGAATGTGACAGGCAATTAGGTAGGACACGAACCAAAGTCCACTGAATACAGCTTTCTCTTTCACTGACTTTTTATCTTACACTCATTCTACACATAGGAAGGGACAAAATAACATTGATTTGTGACAATAATACATGCACATTATTACTTACATTCTTGTATAATCTTTTCAAAATAAAAATAACCAAATAAATACACCAGAGACTACATTACATATTTTCACAACACTCTGTTTTAGACAGCAACTCTGTAAGTCTATAGACAAGTCTATAGACAAGCTTCCATAGAAAGAAACAGCAAAGTACTTAACACAAGGATTTTGCAAGGATTTCAAGAAGACTTTGTACTATTCACTGTAAAATTCCCAGTTCAAAAAAACTTCTTTGATGGCCCTTTTAGATAGAAAAGTTAAAAAGTGTACTGGTTGCTGAGAAGATACAAAACATTTCATTTGCCAAACTTGAAGTGAAATCTATAATCAGTTTATTTTAATAATGATATCTAATAGCTGAAGTTGAAACCCATTAAAGCTCAGTACCTGAGCTGAAACTACACACAGTCTAGTCCAGAGTACTTCATCATATTAATAAAGGCCTAGATTATACGTACATGCTACTTGCAAACACTCAAAAGGCTAAAATAGAATGAGAAATTTGACACGGATGTGGCTGCAAGACTGGCCAAACTACCAAGTCCATCTTTCTCTGAGAGGCCTTTTGTGTAACTGTTACAACATTACTCCGCACTTCTACAAGTCTTCTTTCCCATCATCCTGCTAAACTGGTACTGGAACATGCTGGAACACATTAGCCTATTCTCTCCTGTCCTCCTCAGCCTCTGACACAGGCAGAAAAAAAACAGAGGGTGGCAGAAGGCAGAGGGACTTCTTAGGCAGGAAAGAAGTTTGTCAAAAGTATGGGATAGAGAGAGAAAGAGAAGAACAATGGTGAATCCTTAGAACATAAGCATTAATTCACTGACAGAACTTACCCTGCTGTCAGAGAAATGCAAAATTTGCTTTGATACTGATCAACTTCCACTCACATATTTGCATCAAGAATTTACTGTCCGTGTAGGACAAATTTGAAGGTCACTGCCCCTCCCACCCCACTAAAAAGAAAAGATTACCTGGAAGGGCTATGTGAGATAGTGGTTTGCTGATAATTGGAAGATGCAGGACTACCACGCATGGAATTCTGAGAAATATTAAACTGTGACATCATCATCCCTATTAAAGAGAAGATAGCAGCATTACTTAAAACACTTTTCAATCAATGATGCCTCTCATCTCAGAAATTATTATAATAATTATAATAATTATTATAATAATTATAATAACAATAAGATTACAAACTTTAATGAGATTATAAACTTTTCAGACATTACAATCATCTACCCACAACTGTTAGAAACACTAGAAATTACTGAATCATATGTCTTTTTTACATCGTGACATAAAAAAGTGTTCTCTAAAGCTGTATTAATTCAGTTATAAATACTAACAGTAGCTCCTTCTATTCCTTAGAGCCTTCCAAGCCAAAACCTACTGGTAAATAGAAACATTTTAATACAGGACACATATTCTGCAACCCGGGCTGGTGTGTATGATACTCCTTGTGCCAATAAGTAAAAGATGTGGAAGTTTCACAAGTCAGAAGAACACCTTATCTTCAATTGCTGGAGCAAGCACAGCAATCAATCATTCTGTGCTGAGTGCTGCCAGATATTCTCACTGCACCCATAATGTCTAGTGGTCTCTTTCTATAGAGACAAAAGCTTTCTATTCCACTTCCACTACCTTTGTAAGAAGTATTACCAAAGAAGGTGCTAAAATGTTTCAGTTGCAAAGCAGAGCCAGCATCTCAACTGTAGGCTCCAACAGTCTGTAAATATCCAGAACCATGCTTTGGAAGTTCAGGTGTTGAACCAGCTGGCAAGCCACATGTATCAGTGTTCTTGAAACTAATTTAAGAGGCATTTGGACAATGGTCTTAATTTGTTTGAATTTTAGTCAGCGCTGAAGTGGTCAGGCAGGTGGATTAGATGAACATGGCACGTCCCTTTCAACTTCAATATTCTATTCTATTCCATTCAGTTCTGACTCACATCATTATTTAGGAGAATTTAGAGGAATCCTTTTTTTTTACCCCTCTCTTTTGATACAGGTATTAAGAATACCCTAACAACAGGAACACAAAAACTAAATTAATTTTAAATTATTTTTTGTGACAGAATTTACTGTCTTGCAGCTAAAAAAGTGTCAGAATTCACAAGCACACAGCAGTTTGGGAAGCCACAACTGATCCACAGCCATAGGTAAAAGCTCATCAGCAGTAAAGATATTTTAAACCAAAGGTTAGATATTAGACTGAAAAAAAAAGGCCCCAATCCAGAGTTTTTGGAAGATTTTTGTCAATCCTACAGCTGGTATCACTGATTTCAATGACTGCAATACTCACACAAGCAAAACTAGTTTCAGACACCTTCCCTGACTCCCTCTTTTTTCCTCCACTTTCCCTAGCAGAGAAGAGATGTGATAATCTCGCAGGAATGAAGCCGAAGTGCTGCACACTAAGTACTTGATCACAATAAAACTAGCCCTCAACAGGAGTAAAGTATGTTGTGCTTAAAAAAGTTGGATACTTCCATACTTCAATATAGAGTACATTTCACTGTCGTGAGTAACAGACGGGGACTTCTTGTGTCCTACAGAATTTGCCTAAATGGATACTGGTTGCCTTCCAGAGGCAAGTGAGCATGAAACTCCAAGGGTTTTCTTATGCCAGCAGCTGGGTACAATATTTTAGTCAAATGACTAACCCTTAACATTCCTAAACAGAAAGGTGACAGAATGTACCCATATGAGGAGGAACTATACAGATAAAATTCCAATTTTGTGCTTCAGCTACAGAGTCCTCTTTTTAAATGCTTTAAAAATATATCTATTTATGTTCCCCTCCCCAAGTTTAAAACACCTTGAAACTAGTCTGAGATTAATCACTAGCATTACAATATCTTCTTGTACATTTTTCACATTGTTATATCACTAAGCAGCAGTTTTATGGCTCCACTATGCATTTCTGTACTTTAAATATTTAAGAACTTCTTTAAACACAGCATTAATTCTGAATGTTGTTAATGTTCAGGTTTGAGAAAACATCATTCTAATAGTAACACACTAGAATGAGATTCCTTACATATACTCCCAGTCTTACTACAATTTTTCTTCTTGGAAAAAAGTGATATGTATAAACCATTTTAGCATTTTTACCAAATGGCATAGAAAGCACTTCATAAAATACAGCTCAAGGTCACACAAAAATTCTTGTACAACTAAACTAATACATGTATTACAGCATGCATGCTTAAGCTAGGATGGCTCACCAACAAGTGATTTTTCAGTCAAATACACACTCTTACAACAAGTGTACATGTGCAAAGTTTTTTTCTTTTCCAGGACAAGTGCACTTGAATTCTTTTATAAATGCAAAAAAAATTACTGAAGTCACTGATGTTTATGGAAAGATGCATAAGATTTTAATCTCCCCAAACTCACAAGTTCTGATAAAGAGATTAAAGTGAATATGAAGTTCTTTCTGAACCCTACATGCTGCTATCAATACTGTTACTGCAACAAACTATTTTAGCTAATCTTCCAACACACATTTGCTGAAATATAAAGCCAGAGTGTTGAAAGGCAAAAAAGACAAAAAATAATATGAAAACTGAAATTAAATAGTATCCCAATTTTAAATAGGTATTATAAATACATCAACTTCCCTCATACACTATAAGATTCAAGACAGAAGTAGGTGCAAGATGGCAGAAGCTTCTATGTCATCTGATGAAAAAGGGTTACAATAAAATTAAGATTTCCTCCTCCTACAAAGTTAGGCCTGACACCAAATGGTCATGTGAATCAGTATGTTCAGACAACCTGGTAATAAAGCACGGTCTCAAAAATCTAAGCTGTATTGATGCCTAAAATCCTGCAAAATAGGCACTCAACACAAAGTTAATGGAGAAAGATAAACAATACCTTTACTGGGAGTTCGAAAGGTCCAGGCCTCTGGTCCCCCGAGGGCCCAGGGCCCAGTACAGTCACAGTTTTTATACCCTTTCAAACCATTAGCATATCTAATACATTAATACCTATAACCAATCACCATTTCTAACTCCCCCGGTGGTCCACCCCTCATGGTCCTAGGCTATGCCCCCTGGACCACCTCCAACAGTTTCTGGGCTCTTCTATTGTTTTGACTTCAAGTTATCTTGCAGGTGTCTCTGAAAAACACCATGACCTTCAGAAGGCCTGAGAATATGTGAGAAACTTGCTTTAGTAACTCTCAACACCACTTAATATGTGAGCAAGAAATCCCTTACTTCTAAAGCTCTAAAGATCCACAAAATGCACACCAAAAATACATAAAAATACACCAAATCCTTAGGCATCAGTATGAAGACCGTTTTGACAATGGGTCTGTTATCAGAAGACAGGGAATAAGAGTTGAAGACTGCTAAATATGCCCACAACGGGGAGGAAGGGGAGGCAAAGGGTGCCTGCTTAGGACACTTCTTTTAACACTATTTGATCATAACTAAAACACAATTCTTGTTCTAAACTTGCTCTCTCCTTCACTTTTGCTACCCAGCAGTGTAACTCACCGCACCTCAGAGGAGAATTAGCTGCCAAAACAATAAAATCTGTAGGACACCACAAACAGCTAAGATGAGGAATGGCAGGGAAGAGCTGTTGAGTATGGCTCATTCAATCTTATTTCTTACCCCAGAACTATTAAGAACTATCACTGCAGTGATACACTAAAATCATACAGATGTCCAGTAAGATCAAGGCATATTTTTTCAACTTCTATTACTTACTATGACAAATATGTGAACCTATTAATAAAGAAATCAAACAAAATTGCTTTAAAATTAAATTCAATCACTTATCCTAGAGATTAAACTTTGAGATGAAATGAAACATTTTTTTAGGAAAATGCTTGGTAGGTTTTATTTCCATTCTTATTCTAATACAATTGCTCTTAGACAATGTTAAGGTACATAGCTTTATATCACTATCAAATACAAAGCAAGGCATTATATGCAACAGCCCCATATATATTTGTGGTTTGTGTAAGTCCCCTAAACTTACAGAACAACATAAAATGCAATCAATAAATAATCAAAAATCCTTACCGCTTTGTACCCCGTATCTGTTTTGCATGCTTTTCTCCCTGAAAACATTAGGATTCCTTGCCAGGATAGCCTGCAGCAAGACTGGTATATCTCCCTCTGGATCATCACTGCCAAGGTTATCTTTCAACTCTCTGGAATTGTGGAAGTAAGCAAATAAAGAGGCAAATGCATTTTCAAATTATAAGAAACTATGAGTCAAGTAAAAAAAAACAAAACCAAAAAAACCAAAAAAACAAAACCAAAACCAAAATGAAAGAAGACAATTTACTGTTAAAATATAGGAAAAATCAAGTCTGCAAAGCACTGCTTCCTGCCTCTATTTTTTCTTGCTCTCTTCTTTAAGGAATGGCAGAAGAAATATTCCTCAGAGTCCTCATGGTTAATTTCTGCTACTAAGCACTTGCATATATGTGGTTGTCAGTTTCAGAGTATTATGAGAAATTTCTTATGGCCACTTTTATATCCTGATCTGCTTCATAAAAGAACACTTTGGCACAAAAGCAAAAATGTATTACTTTAGGAATGAAAATAAACAAATGCACGAATGTATAACATTCAGGTTTCAACCCAATGCTTTGAAAATCCTTTACTGTGAAAAGGGGAAATCGGCCTATCTTTCAGATCACAGGTTTCCCTCTGAACCATAAAAAAATATGTAATGGATTTTCCCTAAGTGCATCTGTGCTTTCACTTTGTTTGCTTTGAGGACTTTTAAAAGGTACTTTCATGTGATCAAAACAATTGAATAGGACATGTAGAAAAAAGACAGGGTTGTCAACACAAAACAATTCAAAGGACATCAGAGAAAAATAAAAATAAAAAAATAACAAAAACATTAGCATATTGACGGCTCAATTCTTCAAATACCTGATCAGGTTCAATATCTGATCATAACTGACACAGGTGTCAGAAAATTTTCTTTTGGGTATGTAATTTGTCTATATGCATTATTAACTGATGTTGAACACAAATTCGTATTGCACAATCAACACCATGAAGTCTGCACTCCTAACTATCAAGAAGGGAATAAGGATCAAATCCATAAAATAACCCCTGCAGTTACGCATAAGGGCTGTCGGACAGTTATTAATGTCTGACTGAAACATTTGGCTCTTGCATTGCAAGCCTGCATGCTCTAAATTTCAGATTGTCACAAACATGCTTCTCAATCCAGGTAATTTTGATTTCAAGGAATAAGGATTGTGGTCTGATGTAGAAATTCAAAATACATACATGTGATCTGTTGACACCTGATTGAGACTGTGGACGAGCTGTGAAACCAGATTTTCATCCCTGCAAGCCAGAAGGCAGTTCACCTCTTCAGCTATCCGCCCATTGAAAAGCAGACTTTTTGTTGTTGTAGCAGGTAAAGGTGATGGAAGAGGCAGCTGGTTCAAAACTGTTATGAGAACATAGGAACAACTTCAGAATCATTTAATGAAACACGAACATACAAATATAGACACCTTCTTACTCTCTCATGATTAAGAAAGAAAACCTGACAACTAGATTTAAAACACAGGGAAGATTTCTGAATTTTTATTTTTTTAATCATGAACACACACACTCACGTCCCCCTCACAAAAAAACACCTACTCTATCCCCCCACACTCACATCCCCACTCACACAGTCATACTTGATTCTCCAAAAATTTCAGAGTATTAAGCTATTTAATACTTTATAGCAGCTTTCTCCTGGAGCCAAAAGCATTAGTAAAGAAAGGAAATGTAAAATTCTTGTAGCTATATGTAGTACTTTAAGTGCATTAAGCATATACTTTCAGTTTTCTGCTCTGACCTTAATATTTAATTAGTGTTCCCACTTTATAAGGTCAGGGAAAATAAAGAAAAACCCAACAAAACAACCCATAAAAAAAACCGCACAACCCAACAACCAATTAAAATCACTAACTAACTAAATTCTCAGTTTATTCGCTCCTTGTAGTATTTATTCCTGTGTTACTTACCTTCTCAAGAAAGGGCTAGTACTGGTGGTTGGTATGTTCACTGATGTGTCTATTCAGTCAGTAAACTTATTCACAAATGTCAGTAAAAAGATTCAGTGAAAACACTATTTCAATGAGATTGTAAGCACACTATACTTTAATAGGGCTTTCTTAAATCTTCATATATAACAAGGAAGCGTACTATATAAAAAGCCTTGACTAGATGATTAGTGGAGCTACACAGACCAGAGGAGGGTAAGCCAGAAGACACCAAAAACCTAACTATACAGAAAAGTCACTTCCATAGGTCCAGGAAAACAAGGTGAGTCTAACTTCCCAGGCTGATCGCATCTCTGAGATCAAGGTTCTAACTGAACCACTAGAAATACCTTCAGAAAAAAGATACAAATACAGGTGTATAATATACTGAAATAGCTAGCTTTCATCACTTGCATCAGATTACCTTAAACATGCCTGGAACTTGGAAAAATTAGGAAAATCAGCAAAATACACTGATTAAAACAGAGTAAATTTAGCTAGCTATCTAGCTAGCCTACTCTACTGTCTCTAAGCGTCATGTCCTCCATGTTTTTAGGGCAACTGCTCTTGTCCATTGCAGTTCAGTATTTAAAGAAACTCTTGCATCAGAGTCTGGCCAGAGACTTCTGCCAGTTAAGTAGCATTACCTGCAAATGCTTAATGCCAGAAAACTGCCTATAGCCAGGAACTTACTATTTGCATCCTGATGGTCCATTATTATATATAATACAACACACAGATAAACATCTAAATACATAAGCAGCATCTTACTCTTTACTTCAGAATACCCAAAGGAAATGGAGTGGGATTTTTCCTCCAACACATCTGTCTTTTTTACCATAGGCAATTAAAATCAATTGCTGGGTATATAGTTTCAGTGCACCTTGAAAAGTCCCCAGTTTTCAACAGTATAACAATAAAAATAACAACTCAGGAGAAGCACCTGGGTCACTGAGTCCAATTATCCTCAGAGAGACAACTGAGATTTAAATTCTTTCTTATGCTTTATATACTTGATATAAACAAGATGCATTTGTGTCCCAGCTGCTCTTATTGTAATGGTTGTTAAAGGACCTCACTACAGTAAGTAGTAAATTTCCTCTTCTTTTTCACCAGAAATTTATTTTTGGTCACATTATAACCACTTGGGCTTATGTCAGTATCAGCTTTTAATTAAACACTTCTTTTCCTTTCCTTGCACTTTGTCTTCCTGATGTATTTGAAATCAGCACACACACTTCACATGCCCCTTCGGTAGGCTGAACAGCTAAGAAAGAAGACTCATAGGCACAGCTGCTTAGTTCTACTCTAGCAGCCATTCTTTGCACCTACTAATCAAAGCAACTTTTTTTGTACCTTGTTCAAAACTAAGGAACTATGTTTCAAGTATATTCAGCATATTCCACAACTCTTTTTGGTTACTTGCACTCCAGTCGAATCCTGTGTCTCTCTTTCCACTGAAGATGATGTGATATATGTTTTAGAGAAGAACTTTATTATTCCTTTTTTGTTCTTTATTTATATCTACTTCACTCGTCTGGTACCCAAATATGTTACTGAGTGATATTCCAAAGACAAAATGAATTCTTGTTTTTGTCAGCCTTCCTTAAGGGCTTTTTTACCCTACATTTCATTTCATGTTCAAATTAATTTATTTGGATGGATTTTTAAAATTCAAGCAATAACAAAATTAACATTTTTAATGCCAAACCTGATTTAAACAGATTTAACTCTAAGAATTTTTAAAATTAAAATCTTTTTAGTATTTTGAAAATGCAGATATTTACTGAGGAGGCAGAAGACAGCACAGACAAGACAAGAATAAAAAAAGAGTACTTACGGTCTGTAAGACTAGCAATCCCTGCAAGAGTAGTAATGGGAACATGAGGCATATCCCCATTCATCCTGAAGTTCTGGGACAGAAGTGCCTACACAGATATTTTAGTTCAGGTGCCAGCTATCATTACTTCCCATCTCCCAAGCACTAAAAAACAAACAAACAAAAAGAACAAAACAAAATTAAGTTTCTCAGTTTACTTTTTTAGAGTTTTACGTTCATTAACATAAATGAAACACACAATACTACCCTTAGGTGCATACTACATAAATTACTTCCAGAGTGGGTATAACAGTGTAGATTTTAAATAATAAATGGCGTTTAGCAACCAAAAGGCAAGTTTCCTTCTGGTCTCAAAAGCAGAGCCCTTCACCCAAAAAAGATGCAAGATAAAGCAATTAAAAAAAAAGTTTGGTCAGGTTATACAATACGAACTCAAATCTTCTGTTAGTTCACACTGCAGTGGATAGCACTTAACGCATAACCACTTTAAGTAATTAGCTGTTACATTCACTTCATAGATTTGCAGAAGGAGGTATTTTCATACAGGGATTACCAAGAAAAATGGAGTCATTTACAAATGCAAAAATACATTACATATTCAACTACAGAAAAAGGAATTTGTTCAGTCACTGTAGTTTTCACTAACTATAAAGATTCCAGCTGTAAGGAAGTCCACAGTGCTAAAAACATAATTGCAGGTCCAAAACACCCAAAACTTAAAAACATCACAAATTACAATCCCCTATTATGTAATGAAATGAACACGATTTTTTGAAAACACTAAAGGAATTTGATATATATGTGGTTACTTAATGTAGACAGGCACTTGTGTTAACGGTTCTGGAAATAGTAAAAGGATTTTTTATGTAAGCATTTCTCTTATCTCCTGAAGATGCTGAAATCATGATTTACCTATGCTTACTTTACAAGACTACATTTTTGGGAATTACCTATAAGATACATAGAAACCAAGAGATCCCTGTAATTTTCTTAGTAACTTTAGCTCATTCTTTCTTATGCCACACCAATGGCAATATATATAAGACACCACTGCTTACAAACACATGTAGATCCCATGACAAGGAAACAAAATGTTTTAAGTCTTTTTCCTGCTCAAAGTTGTCACAAACCACTGAACTTAACTTTTCAAATTGTCCCCATTGGCACAGAATTTATTTCTTTGGAAAAAATACCAACTCTGAGTTACACATAACTGACAATGAGTTGACTTCCTTCACTGCACCTGCCACAGTCTCATTCTCAACTACATTACATATTTTAAAGTTAAAAATACAGTACATTACAGACACAGTAAATAAGGAAACTGCTACAGATAGATATTCTGTGTGGGTTGCTGTATTAGGAGTTTTTTAATCCAGAAGAAAACATCCCTCAAAAACTTAGAGGAGTTTCAAGTACTACTTGATACTCAGGGTTTTTTTATCCAGAATGAACAGAAATACACACAGAATTTTGGTGGTTTCCTAGTTTCAAAAATAAACAGTTCTTTAGGAAAAAAAATACTGCAGAAGAGTCCCACAATGACTTGCAACAGTAGACCCATGGGAGCTAACACTTTTAGAATCTGAGTTTTCATTGAAATGCTAGAAACTAAAGGAACACCTTTCACACATGACTTGTATTTATCATAAAAATACCATGTCTGATGATCTCTCTTGACTGAAACTGCATCAAAGCTAAGGCCACATCACTAGCCAGTGCTATCAGAAATTTATATTTAGCACAGAAACAGTGAAAAACATGAAAAAAAACTCTGTTCACTTTCACTTCCTCATCATCTGGAAAAGCTGTTAACACAGAAGCTGTCACTCTTTCCCAGTATTACTGCCACAATAAATGAGTTATACAGATATTTAATGGGAAAAATTACTCCAAAACCAGATGCTTACATCAGAAGCCTTCTCCATGGACACATGATAAGAACTGTGAACTGGCAAGATCCAGACCTGAGAGTGGAGCAAGTGCAGTGACTCTGATGGTCAGGGGAAAAGTAAACTTTCTTTGTAAGAGGAGAGTAAAAGGGGTTAGTTTGTTTAGTTAACAAAACAAAGGTCAAGAAGGAATATGGTTGGTCTCTTCAAGGAGGTCAAAGAAGGTTACAAAGGAAAAGTGCAAGAGAGCAAAGCTAACACAACAATAAATGGACATGTGAATACCAGCAAGAAGAAAATCAGAACTGAGCTTCGCACCATCAGAGCTGGCACCTTCTGGAACAGCCTTCCATTAGGAGCAGTAGAGATAAGCAACACCATTACTTGAAAGATGGATCATAGAGATGTTACAGAAGGGACAGAATATGGTTGCCTGCACCAGCTGAGAACTAAGTATGGCAATTCAAGAAGTGTACCTTTTACATTATCAAGTTTTTTTAAGCACGATGAAGAGAGTAAAGAGAAGAGAAAAGGAGAGACTGATGGGATTAAGTGATGGGATTAGTTTATAAAATAAACAAAATACAAAGAAACCACATAGTAATATCTGGGTCCAAGTACTACATCTGTTGTGCTGAGGGCAAAACTGCATCTGTTATAAAGTGGCAGACAAGGTGGGATTCAATTCCAGAATTAGAGACTGAGATTCAGTGAAACTAGAACTCAAACTTGATGCCACTAAGAGCTTCAATAAACTCACTCATTAAATGATTTTAAAACCTCAAGCATTAGGAACATGAAAAACTGACAGGTCAAGATGACATAAGCTGCATCATATAAAACATCAAAACAGCATGCAACACTTGGCAGCTTGACAGACAAGTTTTGCTGGGTTCCCCCCACAACTCCATTCCCCAAATGGTAGAAGAGTTAAAAGTACTACAGTGTAGCAGCTCACAATTAGCGGAGAAGAATCAATGCCATCAGCATTTAAAATGACCTATTACTAGCTTTGTTCAGCAAATGTTACTAGTTGTGTAACATTTTTGCCCCTAACCGAAAAAATGAAATTTAGTTCTATTAGCTGAACTAAGGAAATCGACGAACTGCACTGGAAAGCTTTCAAACAATGCATCGGACTGTATTGTAGCAGTTCAAAGCAAGCAGGAGAAATACATATGAGGTCTTGTATATTCCATAGATACGCATCTGTGCTCTTGTTTCTTTATAAGAAAGAACGGACACCATAATAGACATTTCAGGGAGGAAGGAACTATACTGTACAGACTAAGTGATACAAAGAACCCCCCAGTGAAAGGAAAACAGTTAAAGGGCAGCAATCTTGAGAAGAATACATTAAAAAGTTAACATCATAATACACAATAATAAAGCAAAACCAAGCCAAGATATCAAAGAAAGTAATAATAAAAAATGTTTATGCTATGCATAATAAGTGTTACTTCTGTACGTTATCTTCTTCCATTTTTGGGTTTGTTTTTTTTTCAATTACCTATATTCTTTTTTACTGGAAATTAACATTCCAAAGAAAATTCCTATCAAAATGTTTAACCTGAAATATTGCAGGTTGTTCAGTTTTGGAAGTGTGTTCTGGGAGGGCTTGGGGTTTTTTTTCTGAAGTAGAAGTTAACTATGTGGTTGGTAAAACAATCCACAGTATGGAAAACACTGACTGCCTTCAGAGGCAGAATTAGGGCTCTGTCATGTGGCTTGTCTCTACAACTCATCTCTATGCATATTCTGCATTTTTTACCACAGTACTGGACTAATGGAAGAGTAGAAAACTAATAAAACAAAATAAAAAAAATTCTCTGCAGAAAGAATGGACAGGCATAGGTAAAATTAAGGGAGGAAGAGAGGATGAAAATCATGAACAATTTAAGTAAAGAGACAGTGAATGTCTAGAGAAGAGACACCACAAGTAGAGAAAGGAGAGAAAAAAACAAACTCAACTGAACAAACAAACCATATTACTCTATAAAAGTAAAATAATAAAAGAAACAAACTGCAATTGTATTTTTTCAGATATAGCAGCATCTGACTATTAACAAAACGATGAGAGGACTTTGGTTATCATATCAGTGTACAAGCTCTGCATTCATGAAACATTCCTCTTGGTTGAAAAACTGTCTTGTCTTCTTAACAAAAATAACATTTCTTCACCAGCTTACTTATGTGCGTGCATGAGAACAGGAAAAAACAAGATAAAGGGAATAATCTGTTTATGCTCATTAATACAAAGGCTCAGTAGTAATGCAATGATAAATAACCAATCTCAGGATTCAGAAGTTTCCTATGTACATTTAAATGTTTCATTCCTCATACAGGGTATTCCTTAACTTAATATATTTTTTGATTTAAAACAATAACTTTTATATGACTGACCTGATATACTCCAAGAAATAAATTACATACAAAATTAGGTGGATTAAAATTAAATTTTAGAGAAAGGCTATGATATTAGATATCTATGGTTTTTTTTTTTAAATACATTCTATTAAACAGAATAATTTGAATGCAGTTACGTATTTAGTTTAGATTATTAAATCTTTATTTAGTGTGAAAATACTTCAAAAAGTGGTTCCAGTTTCCTGTATGTTGAATAACATCATATAGATGTAACCACATTACCATGATCAAAGTTGATTTCTTCACCTGCACACTCAAAGTAAACCAGGACAACCATATATTAGCTAATTTATAATTTAGATGAGCAATGGACGTTTTCTTTTAAATCAGCAAATGTGCAATTAAAACTTTCAGAATCCATGTCATAGTCAGTTTTAAACATCCACATTTTGCAATAAACTACTGTTCTTGTTAGTTACTACATGAATCTCTGCTAGCTATTACTCTATAAACTATCCTTAAAAACTGCTTAAAGAATGAGAGAGAATCACAAAGAGAATGAATTAACATCCTCTAGTTCTCAAATAAGATATTGTGACTGAGGTACTTCATACAGATTTACCCACAAGAGGGCAGATTTCTGGTTTTTATTCCAGAGCTACAGTTTTATACCATGACATTAAGTTTCCAGAACTAAATACTTCCAAAAATACTTCAAAAAACATACTAAAAAAAGCAGATACAGCTGCCAAAACATAGTCTAATACTTCAGTATCTGGAGGGCAAGAATACACATTCACAAAATAAAGCATTTAAAACTAATTCAATCTCAGAAAAAGTCAGTATTGGAATGAACAGTAATTAATCAGCTGCCTTATGCAGCTCCCTACAGTTAAAAAGGTAACTCAAGAAGCTATGAAGCTACCTGGTATTTATCTGAGTTGAACAGACAAAGGGGGTGGTCACAGCACGCTGGGGGAGGTGTGTGCAGGGGGATGTGTGTACCAGGGAAAGCTGTATGTTTGGTTCATAAAGTGATCAGGCAGCAGAATCACTGAGGCTGACAAAGCAAGTGAAAAATTAAAAAGTTGGAGATAAGATTTGCCTAGTATAACTTCTAAACCAGTATTAGTATAACATGTTTTCCAACAGCTATTCCAATAGTAGGCTCTCAAATCACTACAAACTAAAACCACTGCAAAAAAAGAAATCTTACTGAAAAGTACTGTACTGTACAATGTTAAGTTGCTTCTGAAAACAAAGCAATCATTAGGACAATATAGTTATTGCAACCAGCTTCTTAATCTGTGATTACTATCACAGACTCCTTTGGTCTCTGCTGCTCTGACTCGGTAACAATGACACACATCTCTGCTGCCCAAGTGATGGCAGTGGCAGTGACACCACAGTAAAAGGCAAGAGAAATCCCAGTACAAGTGGTAGAAGCACAGACAGAATGAGAGGTGTATGGATTCAAGGAAGGATGCCCTCTAAATGCAGGAGCACATGCATTTCTACCAGGGTAAGAATCAGTTGTGATCTGCACCTGTAATAACCATTCCTGGGGGAAGAGAAGAGGGGAATTGGCACAATCGGACCACCTCCAAATTCAGACTAAGTCACGTGCAGAGAGCAGATACCTATGGGTTACATGCAGTTAATCTGTGGGACAGTGGGATTGAGTGCACCCATAGCAAATTTGCCAACAACACCCTACCGTGTGGTGCAGTCGCCACACTGGAGGGAAGCGATGGCAGGACAGGCTTGATAGGTGGGTCTGTATAACCCTCATGAAGCCAAGTGCAGCAGCCATGACACCAGCTATCATACTTCCATGAAAACTACTCTGAGAAACTCAAACAGAAAGGGAAAACACTGATCTACTTCAGTAGCTGATACATGGATTTCCCACCTGCACTACGTGCAACTTTTATGCCAACGAAGACAGTACAGCTCTTTATATTGAGCAGAACCCTTTTGCTTGCTCACACACACATGCAGGGGCTGATATTAGATACAGTTCATTTTACAGAAATAAAATAGCTAATGGGTGTATAAAAGAGCAAAAACAAATAAGAGAGGTCATTAAATCAGCTCTGTCAAACAGAGAACACTTTAGGTTGCAATACCATTTTTGTTAACAAAACTGTTGCGACAGGTGTTAAAGGGGAAGTAGCAGATTGTCTTTTTCAAGTTTCTTGAATGTCTCATGTCAGCTGTTAGTAGTGCTGCCGTTTTCTAAAATCAGTTGTGTACCAACATTTACTTGTATTTTAAAGACTTTTTGTTCTTTAATTAGGTTGGAACTTTATCAGACTAAAAGTCTAGTGACTAAACACTGAACCAAAACCAACCTTAATAAAGAAGTCTCTTCCAATTTTTAACTTTGCATTTCTGCCCTTGAACTCTCTCAGATGATTCATGACCCTTATAACACAAAACGGGGAAGAAATAATCCTGTTGAGGCAGCAGCTGATTTTGCATGTCTTCCTGATACATAATTTTTGCCTCTTTTTTGACTTTAGAAAATTAATTAAAATCCCTCCAAATTTCTTCAATACACACTAAGAAAAGAGATGCACAAGTAAAACATTTCTTTCGAGATCCACAATAAAAGGCAATGTAAAATTCTATATAAACAGGTCTAGTGTGTTGCATTTCAAAAGCACATCACTGCCTTTTTATTACTGAAATTAATATTAACCTTTGAGAAGTTATTCCCTTTGTCCTAATACTCATCTTCTTGACTGTTTTTCAGCTAAAGCTTCTTGCACATATAAGAGACACTGTATAGCACTGCAGGTAGTTAAGATGCTTTTCTTCTGGACTGGTGTATTACTTCCCCTCATCTCCCCACAACAATGATGCAATTCCACCACCCAAAGACTCCAAGCCAGCCCTCTGTAACACATACAGTTCCCCCATCTTATCTCAAATCCACTCCCACAGAGCTGCTAGGTGGAAGAGAGACAGCACATTCTGCAGCCTCTTCCTCAATGAGAACACAAGAATCTCTACTCAACAACCAATTTTTACAAACTAAACTGCCTTGAGACTTCCAGCCCTTGTAAATTCAAATTGAAAATTTTTGGAAAGCTTGTGCTTTCCAAAAATACTAGACTGAGGGACTTGCAGTTTAAGAGGTGCCTAATGACCAATTGGCAGAAATTGATTAAATAAATCAGTGTTTTTAGTGACTCTGTGAAGAAACACAAAGAGCTGTGGTCGTACTCTCCTACTGCACAAATCTGCACAATTACTGGTAATGTAATTATTTTTGCAAACTTATAGCATTCACTACTGAAAATGTACTCCATTTGGTTTGTTTTGAAAGGGTTATCTTACATAGTTCACACAACGTGCAGATAAGAGATACTCTCTAAAGGAAATTATGCTAACATTGAAGAGAAAAAAATGCCAAAATAATCAATGTAATTTAATGATTTAATTAAGATGACTAACATCTTGTAAAAACATACTGTTTGGAAAGTTTGAACAGGACAGCAAAGGTAACTCAAAGAGCCCAAATGTAGTGTTAGTGTCTAATAAATCCAATAATTATATGAGACTTCAAGGGATTAAAATTTTTATGTTTGATAACTGATTTTAGTTAATGTTTGGGGTCTAAAATTGAGAATTACATAAACTTTTTGACAGATGCCATGCACCTTAGCAATAGTAAAAATGTTGAGCCCCATGACTGTGACTGCAAAAGTATCCTTAGTGTCAGGAGTCCCTGACTCTTACCTTAATTACCATTCCTATTAACATTATAAAAAAAGAGATTATCAATAAGCCTGTAAAAAGTATCACTAGTTAGCAAAGATACTAACTTTTCCCAATTTCACACACATGCTGGTTACCAAAGGTTTTTCTTTATATGAACATTATAGTCAACTGTATTTCTGGAGCACAGTGAGATCAAAGACATAGCATAGGAAACAAATAGAGACTACAGCTGGGGAAAAAAAATCACACACTTTCAAAGTTATTAATAAATCCTGAAGCACAGAGCAACATCTAGAGGTATTACACTGGAGTAATGAACTAAGCTCAAATGATGACCAGTACACCATAAGCAACTGTGGCTAGACAGTATCAACCTGGGAAAAATAATATATTGGGGTTTGGCCCTTGTAGTTCTGGGATGGATTCACAGTATTATCCAGGTGAGTGCCTTACATCACTCTGAGTTTCTGTTGCTGGTTCTCCTACGGCTGCAGCACAAACACAACATAAGTTACTTAAGCCCACAAACTGTGCTGAAAGGAGAGATGAGTTCCAAAAAAAATACTCCTCTAAAACAGTGTCTCTTTCACCTTACTTCCTCCGCATCTCACCCTGCAGATCTTACAAATCTAAACCAAAGCTATCCAGGAATTGCAGCAAGTAGTTTGCAAAGCTGCACACAGGCTTAGTAGAGCTCACAGCTTCAGTCAAGATTAAAATTAGCAACTTTCAAAGTTTTCAAAATTACCAATGTTAGAAATAGAGTTGGGGTTTTGCTGAAGCCAGTGGCATGGGTAAAGAGGAGAGGGGGGGAGCAGAGGACAGTTGAGTTTCTGACAGTTGGGACTTGGGGTAGTTCAAACCTGTTTTCCCTGCCTTTTTTTGGGGGTGGGGGTCTTGGGCAGGTAGGCGGATCAGGCCAGGCTGTGAGCTCCCTAGTACTGGCCAATGGGAACGGAAGCAGGGACCCTCTGGCCGGGATAGGGTATAAAAACCTCTGGTTCTTACTGGTCTGGGTCTGTCTCCTAGGCCAGAGGGGACACACCAATTCAGCTGAATTTGTTAAATAAAAAGTTTAGTTTTGCTTCAGTGACTTTGTCCCCTTCTGAATGTTATTGGTAACTGTGAGCATTTCTCACACCAATGTCACGATATAAACAAACATTCCATCGATAACAATTAGATGGAATTACTATGGTCGTGCACAAATAAAAAGCGTGGAGATTTTTAAAGCTTGGCCTGTCTATGTTAAACATTTTCATCACCTCCACTGTGTACTGCAGCAATACAAAGAAACAAAGAATACTGTCAACAGTGTAAACATACTTGTAGGAGTAATAATTTGGCACAAAACAAAATGTAAATATTTATGTGGATAGGAATAGCATGACCCAGTCAGTATAAAACAAGTAAAATGAAGTAGATTACTTTGAAGAAAATCTCCTTCATATAGAAATTCCCTAAACCATGCATCTGAATCTTTTTTTCTTTAACAAACTTAACCAACTCAAACCAGTTTGGAAATTTTCTTCATACTTAGAGTTCACTGAATGCAACTTGATTTTACAGTAAAGTAAAACCAACTCAATTTAAGCTACTAATTCTGAAAGATAATATACATTCAAATGTTTAAAGTAGCTCAACTAAACCCCTTTAAAATAATTCCCTGTTAGTTTACATTAAAAGCCTTACGGGTTGTCATGTAGACTTTTTTTAATTATTTGGACAAAGTCACACATCTTTAAACAGTTCAGTTGAACACAAATAATATACCTATGAACTAGCTCTTTCCAAGAAATAAGGAAAATTCTAAGTTTCACTTTGTGAATTTCCATCATAACTTCTGGTACAAATTTACCAATCACACTAAATGTGGGTAGAATACATAAAAGAAGGGAGAAGGTTCACTGTGACATTTCAAAATTGAACCATTGTCAATCTACAGGGAGAACAGTGTCAAAACCAAAGTATGCCACTGGAGATCAAGTGAAAACACTGCAAGTTCTAAAAAGAGATTAGACTGTGGGTGACCAGTAGTAGATTTTATTTTCACTTTAAATGGTGAAGAAGATAATAATCCATGACTTAAAAAGCTGGGTAACTTTTCCACTGAGGAATGTACCAAAAATTTCACTTCATTTGCAGACTTCCTTGAAAAACACAGAACATGGCCCTTCTGTCATGGTTACCTTCTCCTTCCACAATTCCAGAAAGCACAAGGCTGGAGGAGACAAGGACAAAGAGCTTACAGTACAGCCCATGAATCTAATGTGATTACCAACCAAACAAGTTATTCTTTGCTGAGCTTTCTCCCACATCCAGAGTTAATGTTTTTATATTTAATATCTTTGTATTCTAGTGTAGTTTTGTTCAGCTCCTTCAGGTCTATGTTTCTCCAGCTGTCTTTCACAATTCCCAAGGATGAGGCTGAGTCACAGGGCTAGAGTGCTGTAGCTCAGTTGCTCAGACAGGTGGGCCTGCATACATGCATGGGCCTTACCTATAGGGACTGGGGCAGAAGATGGAAAAACAAGTATAGATACATGCAAGCAGTAACTACCACTGAGATTCCCATCCTGTTATGGAATTTGGCTTCCGCTGTCTCAGAGGACAGTATAAAGACAAATGAGTGAAAAAGAAGACAGATACACTTCCCAAAATGTTTACAAACACAGCTTTTACCTGACTGAAGACACAGTACATAAATTTATGCTTTCCTGACCTCCCTTTCTCCTGCTCCAACTGCTTATCATTTATCTTGGGTACCAGATTAATGTATTAATCCCATTCTTCCCTAAAAAAAGGTGTGCCCATGCAGATACTTCTCTAGACCTCTCCTTTTCAGTATGCAACACAAAGACCAGCAGAAAACAAGTCACTTGAAATTTGACAGGATAGAAAACTGCCATCAATTCTGCAGCTGAACAATGCCTTTTAGTACCAATGAGGTAGATGGTCCATGACAACAAATACCAAAGACATTGAACATACTCATTTTCCCTTCTCTCTTTCCCCCATGCCCTACCCTTTGAGGGATAAGGAAAGAATAGAGGACTACAGCTGTGTTCATACATCCTGGAATACTTATCTCACCATTTTTCTCCTCCAAAAACCCACAGAATATTGAGGGAAGTGACCTTTAAAGATTATTTTATTCAGTCTCCCACTCAAGCAAGGACACCAAGATCAGGTTGCCCAGAAAACTAGAGAGGATAGGGGAGGACAAAAATCCCCATGTTTTAAAAATCAATGTACTCAAACTGACTAGATATTTTACTTTTTTTAGCTGTAATCTTTATTATAGCTGGCACAGAACTACCTGACTTGCTTTACAACAAAATAATCCTAGGACAGTTCAGTCAGGGAGAAGATATTTTATTAGGCTGAGGAAGAACTTATTTCCCAAAATCTAAGGCTTCCTGTTCAGGAGCTCAAAGTGTAAATAATCCACTGAGCAACATTATATAAGCAAAATTAGTATTTTCAACGATCGCACAATACTCTATTTTTTAACTCCTCTAAAAATTTTCTCCATTTTAATTTTAAAAAAAAGTGAGAGTTTAAGATTACAAAGGCTCCCAGGAAAATTGTGCCTAAGATTTCTAATCTTGACAGTGACAGTAACAAAGCAAAAACCTTTCCTGAAGCTCACATTAGCCTCTATCTTTAGACTAACAATTAACACAGAACCATATGCTAAGAGTACATACAGCTTAAAAAGGTCACCACAAGGTCAAAGGGCAGCGGTAATTCAGAAGTTGCACCAAAATATGCAACGAATTAAGTCTACACTAACATTTGATTGTTTTCCAAAGCTATTTCATGCTGTAGTTTTTACTGTTGGCTTTTAAATCTATTTATGTATTACTTCAATTACTTGCTTGAAGAGAACTGACATGCACAGTGAATAGTCCTACTAAAAAAGTCCCTTATACTGTAAACAAGAATAGCAAATAAAAAACCAAACCAAACAAAAATCACCAGACACTTCTTAAAAGCATCTTGCAAAAAGAAATGGGAGTCTCAATATCTCCAGCTGGAAGGGTCTTTTTAAACAAAATTAAAATATCCATAATCACAGAGGCAATTTTTCCTGCATGTTTAGTGTATGCAACAAAGTCTTCACTATTCTATTCCCAGATTCATGGAACTGTAAAGGAATCAGCTTTCAGCTTTAAGTGCCAATACTTGGTATGAACCACATATTCCTAGTTGTGATTTGACAAATATGAAGAACTTTGGTTCAATAACCTTTCTGCAACCAGATGAAGTAGGTGAATAGGAAACACTGGATCCAAGGATCTCACTTTTCTATTTCCCTAATCAGAATGTAGGTATAGTTTAGAATTTTCCTTTCCCAGTAACCCTTCTCTTATATCACTACATACAATGCCTCTGACCTGCTGAATTAATCACCATTAACACTCAGCATACAAATTCACAAGCTAAATGCATCCCCAGACTTGAAGGAACAAAAATGTTTTGGCCAATTGCTCAATTCCTCCTAAGTAACTTTTACTTCTGACCTGACTCACCTGAATATTTTTTGTGGGTTTCAAAGCAATGCTTATGGCCTTTGCAACTGTGACAGAAACTACTGGTTGATGCAATGACCATCTGACTTCCCTCAATTTAAGTCACTCTTCCAGCATGACTTTGCAAGCAAGTACCTTCTCCCAAGGAATTTATTGCTAACTGTCACACAAAACTTGACAGTACATCATCCAAAGCTTGAGTGATGCTGAAAAGTGCATTCCATGTTAACATGAAAACCCCCAGCCAATCAACCAACCAAAACAACCCTTAAGGTGTTGGTTCTTAGAAATACCTTTAACAGACGTCAGTTCCTCTTGTAAAAATGGAAGGTCTTCAGAATCACTCCTTAGCAGAAATTTTACAACTAGATGTAAAAACAACTGGAATTGCCATAGCTCTTGAGCTGATTTCAATTTCTCAGCTCAGCAGGCAATTTTGGTATCTAGTCTTCATATACCAAGCAAAATCCCTAACAAAACTGCTATTTCAATACCTAGGATATCATGTGAGACAGGCAATCTTGGAAAGATGCAAGCAGTCAATCCCTACCATAAAGTTTCCATTATGTTTATCTACCTCTTTTGAAGAAAATTCAGTATGAAAGGCCTCACGGCTTATTAATACATAATGGGCAAAAAGGATTTCTAATATTAAAGGAAAGCTTAATATCATATACCATGAAAGCTGAACATCATATATCATATAATACAAGAATAAATTCTACCTGGAAACTAATTTGAGAAAACTGGGAAGATTCACACCACCAGTCTCTAAAGTGATAATTCCCAACTGCAGTAATTTAGAGCACAGTTCTATTTTGAAAAGGATTTAGGGGACCTAGAATACCTTTTTCTTCCCCAAATCAAGAATGACTATGCTTACTAAACCAGGAAGTATAAAAATCAGAGTATAGCCATTTATAAAGCAGAGTTTTTATTAAATGTTAAACTCCAATAAAATATAACTTGAGAGGTGGGTACATGCAAATCTCATGTAGTTCAACAAGGCCAAGTGCAAGGTTCTGCATGTGTCAGGGCAGTACCAAGCACAGGCTGGGCAGAGAACGGATCAAGAGCAGCCGTGAAGAAAAGGACTTGAAGATGTTGGTTGATGAGAAGCTGGACATGAGCCATTAACATGTGCTTGTAGCCCAGAAAGCCAAACATGTCCTGGACTGCATTCAAAGCAGTGTGGCTAGCAGGTCAAGGAAGGGGATTCTTCCCCTCTGCTCTGCTCTGCTCTGAAGTCACTGAACCCAGCTCTGCCGTCCCCCAACATAAGAAGGACATGGACCTGCTGGAGTAAGTCCACAGGAGGCCACAAATCAGTGATCAGTGGGCTGGAGCACCTCTCTATGAAGAAATGCTAAGAAAGTTGGGGCTGTTCAGTCTGGAGAAGAGAAGGCTCTGGGAAGGCCTTACAGCACTTTCCAGTACCTAAAGGCAGCATAGCAGGGAATGTGGTGACAGGACGAGGATGACCTTAAAATGAGAGAGTAGGTTTAGATTAGATGTCAGGAAGAAATTCTTTACTGTGAGGGTCGTGATAAACTGACACAGGTTGCCCAGAGAAGCTGTGGATGCCCCATCCCCGGAAGTGTTCAAGGCCGGGTTCGATGGGGCTTTCAGAAACTCTGTCTATTTAGAAGGTGTACCTGCCCATGGTAGGGGAGTTGAAACTACAGGATCGTTAAGGTCCCTTCCAACCCGAACCATTCCATGATAAAAACACCCAAGATAAGTTTCCACAGTTCAATAATGTCCCAGTTTCAGCTGCTGGGACAAGTTTATCATTGTGTGGGTATAACCAAAACTGTGTATTCTACACCCCCTATGTCATTTCTCATGAGCTGTTAATAATGGATCATTTGCAGCAGCTGCCCAGGGCACACCTGACCCCTCAGGCCACCAGCTGGGTGTTTAGGAACTCTGTGAGACAGGGAAGTTTTCCTGTGTTCACACTCATGACTCAGCTACTCAGCTGTGATAACTCCCCTCTCAGGGAAGTCATTAACACTTTCACACCCACCTGAGGGGTCACTTCTGCTAATGGGCTATTAGAGACTGGCACAATAGGCAGCTGCAATGACGTAGACCACCAAAGATTCCAAAAATATCCCATGACTCAAAGAGTAAATCACCCACTGAGAAATTCCCTGCCCTGGGGGAAGTACTGGACATTCCACCTGAACCTGAGCATATATGATTTTTGGGGTTTGGGGATTTCTGGTACCACTTGTCACAGATGAGGACCAGAACCTCAACAGGACTGTGACTGCATCTCTCGACCAGACTGTGACCATCATCCTCATCAACAGGTTTTCCTTTCCTTTTACTTTGTACTCTGGGGGACCACGTGGTGCTCAGCACAGGGGCTAACAAACACCAATCTTTTCGTGCCCCAGGATGCTGGGTTATACCTCTGGTTTTGTGGGTGAAAACCATTTTTTTTCTCTCTTTCACTGTATTTATTGTAATCTTCTTAAGTAAATTGTGACTCTGACTTGTAATCTCTCTTGAGTTGGGTTCATTTCTCCCACCAGTTTACCTTTAAACCAGCACAAATAGCAATGTCGGTTTTTTCAGCATTGTTCATGATAAACACTTAGCAACTTTCCTCTGTATTATTGGTACTATCTTTTACAGCTATGTGTTTTCCTTTTAGAATTAATATATCTTCTGCTACAGTGAAATCAGGCATAAATCTAAATCCAATGTCTGGTCATCATATTTACTCCTTAGAAGGAAGTATCAGTGCAAACTGCATACGTAAGACCTGTATGATATGGTCTTTAAGCTCAAAGCATCATTTATCCTCTGTAGCAGAAAGCTGTCATCACAATTTCTACTAACACAGCTAAAAACTTTGAAGCTGTCCACAGTAACTTACTGAATACTTAATAATTTTCCAAGGAAAAACAATAGGAGTGGAAAAGATATTTCAATTAGTAAAATTAGCACATATGAAAGGACATGACTTTTAAAAATCACCACATCCCATAAAAGCTAATGCAACAGCTTTAAAAGTAAAAATGTGATAAAGTATCTAGGCAATAAATTGCTGCTTCTGATACAAATATGGGACAAGAAGGAGATTTTGCATTTCCTGAAAATAAAACACATGTAAAAGATAAGTTACTGAAGCCACAATGTAATGCTCTACAACAATTATTCAGTAGATATCTGGTACTTATCATATGTGATCATTGCAACACACAAAGACCTTTTCCCATCCTAAGGGAACTATGTATTAAAAAAACCCAAACATACCATCCTATAATGTCTAAGGTTGGAAGGAACCTCAGGAGGCTATCTTATCCAACGCCCCTACTCAGAGCCATGACAACTACAGCAGATTGCTCAGGGCTGTGTCCTGTCAGATTGTGATTAATTCCAATTACAGTCTTCACAACCCCTCATACACCAATTAAGTCAAACAGATTTTCCCCTAACTGGATTTTCTTCTGCTTCCCCTGACCACCACAGCCTTTCAAAGATTACTGAGAATGGTCTCACACCGACACTGGTCAGCTCCTCAGCACTCATGGATGGATCTCATCAGGTTCCATGGACTTGTGCATATTCAGTTTGCTTCAGTGTTTCCTAGCACGATCCTCCTTTACCACGGGCATGTCCTCATTTTTTTCAGACTTCCCAGCTGGCTTCAGCACCTGGGATTCCTGCAGGACAGTCTTACCAGTTAAGACCAAGACAAATATACTTGGCATTTAGACAACAGCAGCACTGCTAAGTACCAGAATATGAGGCAATCAAAAACATCTCCAGGTATGGAAGAACTGACTATCACATGACAATTGACAGAATTTCACACCGTCATTAGAACCCTGACATAAACTGTAAGACAGTTTCCCAGTTCTTGGTGCATTTGGTTGACAAATACAGGAGCCTACCCAAAATGCAGGAGCTGCTTCAAGCAGTAATTAATGACAAGGATTCGGTGGCATTCATCTGACAATTTCAAAAGGACTGAAGATCAAAGAACAAACTGAAAAATGCAAGCTATGAAGAATAGTGTCCCAAGGGATACCTAGTGGCCAAAATTGCTTATCAATTTCAAAAGACAGTGAATGATCTTATAAAGGTTATACCAACTCCTACCTTCAGTATCTGAAAAAGTAGTTTAAGTGCCCATTAAACATAAAACCCAATAAACATGTAATTATGACACTCAGAAAGCAAACTTTAAAAAAGTCATGAAGATCCAAAATCATGGCATTTTACCTGCAACTGTGTAAGCATGAGAAGAATGACTACAGACAGTTTTTCTGAATACATAAAATACATACAATTGATATAAAATTGTTTCTAGAGCAGCTTATAAGATACTTTGTAACAGAAACTGATGACCAAGCTGAGGGAGGCAAACAAATTAAAAGTCAATTAAGGCATAGAAAAAAAAATTAAATAAGAGGAGTAAGTGATCAGCTTAACAAAGACACACACCAGACACTCAGCAACACATTCAAAGGCATTATCAAAGTCTGCCACACAACATTTCCTCTCCTTTTAACCACATAATTTAATATTACATGTCTTTTCAAAACTAGAAAACTAGCAGAATAAGCACTGAGATCAATAGAAAAGATCTAAAAAATAAATCTAAATTATTTCTATAAACTAATGATTAGGGGGGTTAAAGTGAGTGAGAAATGCCCTATGCTTCATTGCTAAAATCTGACAAAATTTCCCTCTTTCAGACTCTACTGCTGAAGAGTACAGAACTTCCCAGTTTGCCTCTAACTAGTACAAAAAATACAAACTAGGGAAGAGAAATGCAAAATGTTTCCAAAGGGGGAAAAAAAAAAAAAAAAGAAAAAGAGCAGGAGTCAGAAGGTAATCAGTTTTCCCCTGATTACTGCTTCAGTCTGCACTTAAACACTTAGCTATAAAAAAAAAGCACAATTTCCTACTTCAGTATGTTCTACTAAAGGCAAATTTTTTATATATTCTGTATCAATTCCCTGACAGAAATTACCCATCAGCAAAAGCACCTTTACGAGGACCACCAAGAAAACACCACAAACATATAAATTCATAACAAATGTGTCCACAAAAATTTCCAGTAAACCATATGATGCATTAATACCATCTCCTTATCTGAAATACTGCTTTCCACTAGGGAATTTATTTTTACAAACCAAAAAGGTCAAAAATAACAAAGTTATAATCATGAGGAGAAATCTAGTATATACAGAGAGGGTGTACATTTAGATAAGTGATATGCAACCAGAAATTACTTATTCCACAACAATCAGAGTCACAGAATATGCTGAGTTGGAAGGGGCCTACAAGGACCAATGAGTCCAACCCCTGACCCTGCGCAGCAAACCCCAACAATCCCACAGTGTGCCTGAGAGCGTTGTTAAAACACTTCATGAACTGAGACAGGCATTGGTGCTGTGGTCACTTCCCTGAGGAGCCTTTTCCAGTGCCCGACCACCCTCTGGACAAAGACCCTTTTCCTGATATCCAAACTACATCTACCCTGACTCAGCTTAATGCCACTTCCTCAAGTCCTGTCACTGATGATAAATCAAAAGTGTTAAAAGTGAACAGTGCTGCTTTAATTACTAAGCTAGGAAAGCAAATGTTACATGTTATGGAAGTAAAGGATGTAAAAAAGAAAAGGTCATATAGTTGTATTTAAATCTGCAATGTGTAGTGTTCTTTCATATACTTCAAGATTTATCAGATCTTAAATTCACTGCTAAACAACTGCCATGGTACACCAATGTACTGTAACAGATTTTTTAAAACTTGAAAGATAAATACATACTGAAACATCCTGCTCCCAAAATAGAAACTTTTACACACTCTCTGAAAATTAGTCTCTCTTGAACCATCAGCTACAACAGGAGGTTTTTGCTTTCAGCTGATCAATGGTATATACATGAATTGCAAAATGCTAGTAGAGACTTACTGGTCTGCAGAAATGTTTAGGTGTAACTACTGGATCTACTAACCACCAGGCACAAGACTTTTCATAGCTCTCTAACACTATTCAGCAGGAAAGAAGTAGCAAAGACAGTGCTCTATTTCACAGAAGAGCTAGAATGTAAGATAAAAAATTGGTGAAAAAAATCAAAACCTAAACCCTACAAGAACACACTGCTATCCATCACTTCTGTATACACTGTTCTATACTTTTGTCCTCAATTTTGTTCTATTAATTATTCTCTCTTTTGCAGCTGAAATGGCTAAGTTTGACACAGGGAGGGATTTTTCCTGTTGAAGTTAATGGGAGGATGAAGAGGTAGGGAGAAATGTGCAGGAGATTCAGAAACAAACACAGTTTAAATAGAGAGGGAGGTATGTATGACATGGAGATGCAGGAGAATAATCAGCAGAAACATGACATTTCTCAGAGTTTTTTGCTTCTGAGAATGTGCCACTGTTCCTGAAGATCTCAGCTGCTTTATCTTTGAAATAGAACACTTGGTATATCTTTACCCTTAGCACCCTTTTTGCCTCCTTCTGAACAGGTATGTTAACATTGCCATCATAAAAGAGCATGATATATATGACTTGATCTGATAGCTAAATGAGATAAACCACTTCAGTAAGAGGCAATGACTGAAAAATGGGTAATATTCTATAATTCATGATATTTCTTCTCTCTTCATATTTCTTCTCTCTTACACTGATTCTTACTGGAAAAAATAATTCACCCTGCTATATGACTAAGTTTTCTACTTTCCAAAACATCCTCAACAGGTATCAGGATATGACTGCAATGGAGAAAATACTGCACCGCCGTCACACTAATCAGTACTTCAATTAATAATGCTTCTTACCAGTCTTTCAGTCAAAAGTTTAGCAGGAGAAAAAAATGCAAAGAGGTCAATTTTCTTCCTATCAAATTTTTGCTGAAATGACAAAAAAGCATTATGATGTCTTTTGCTTAACACTACAACCCTGAAGTTTCTTTGAAGTATAAAATACTTCTTAAATGCAACATTTGTACGGCTGTGCTTTCTATAAAGCATCAAGGTACCTTAAAACGGTATTAAAAGCAGCAGTTCTTGCTAATTCACCATTCATGTTTTAGTAGATGTCTCCAAGAGGCATAACAGTATGAACATACACTGCTTAACTCCTAGCAATTAAAAAAAATTCTTTATCTTTCACACAAAGCATCTTCCTTTAAAAGCATTAGTTAATAATAGTCTTCTCTTTTCCCCACCAAAAGAAGGTGAGTTTTTGTTGTGGTTCTAGGGTGGGCCTGGATTTTCCTTGTTAATTGGTTGGCTGACTGGGGATTTTATTGGGGTTTTACATGAAATAAGCTCTCTCTAGTATCTTCCTTATAAGCCTGTGATGTCTTCCAATTTTTTTCCTTTAAACCTTCACATCGAAGTATGACTTGTTTGAGAAATTTACTACTCACTTTGGGGGGAAAAAAAAAAAAAAAATCAACATTTCCTGAAATTATAATTCCCACTGAAATTATCATACGGTGCATGTATTGCACAAGGTGTTATTTCACGCAGGATAGCAAGGAGGAAAAGGACAGACTGATTAGAAGGAGGTAAAGTGGCATCAAATCCTACCAAATCCTACAAGACTTAGACTCCTTCAGTAACAGCAACTACTGCCCTTTGTATGCTCTGCTTATCTCTTACAAATGTTAGATGTCTTCCAGATGAATTCCTACCACTGATACCCCCTCAACCCTGGTGAGAAAAAAAAGGTTAAAAAAAAGGAAGCAAATACTGTCTGTATGGTAACACTGTCAGAATGAAATTATCTGATTATGGACATTGAGTAACTTCTTTGTGGCTTCTTCTGAAGTAGATTTTTTTTTATATCATTACGGACATTGGAGGAGCTAAACTTGCTGACCGGGATGGCCCCCTCCAATCCCATGTCACCCTAATTTCTTGGATAAATTACAAGGACTGAATGATATTTTTCTGTAACTATTAAACTGAAATACACTGCCACTGTACAACTGAACATTTTAAAGGTATCTATAAGAATGTCACTCTGTCTTTCACCTCTACTGAGGCATCATAAACTTCAAGCATGAAATTTACTTGTGCACCGCAAAAGGATTTTCCAAACATCCATGAGGGATAGGGAAATATGAATGAGGAATATGAATGATAAAAGCAGTCTGGCTGGGCTATGTAATGCAAAAGCCTATGGGGAACTCCGCTGTACCATAGATTAGGATATGTTAGGAAAAGACATAATGCTGTAAACTGTGGTGCACACTACAGAACAGCAGTAATAAATACAGCATTTTTACAATGCATGTTAAAAATGCATGAAAATCATATCATGTTTCCCCAAACAAATTCAAGTTTTTCAACCTTGCATTTAAACGGACTCAATTACAAAAGTAAACAAACATAGGCGGAATAAATTTAATCACTAACAAGTGCAGATGTTCGGAATTCTAGACATTGTCTTCCTTCCAGGATAGAATGATTTTTGATGAAGAGGTGAAAACATATTTTACCCATACATTAATATTCTAAACAAGCATTTAAACTGGAATATGTGGTCCATTCTACCAGTGTACTGACTACTGGAGAATGCAAGCTCATATCACCATCTTGAGGCTTTATTCAGACATTTTCCACGACTGAAAGGTAACTTTGCAGGAAGAGAATTTAAAAATAAAATAGAATCAGTTCCTTTGTAGTTACCTTAAAGTTCTATGATTCTTCCCAGCAGCAATTTACCCAGTATTACCAGAATAGAAATCCAAATACCTAAACGACCAAAGGTTAGGTACTCCATTTGACTTGCAAACGAAGTTTTGTTTCTTCTATGAATTTAAGGGGGAAAAAAATCTAAACTAAAACTAAAAATCTGAACTACTAGAGTAGGTAATATTTTAAACAGTCAAAATAACTCCACAGCAGAAATAGAATGTGAACAGCATCTGGAATAAACCTCTCTGCAACTACATGAGTGTTTCTTAGGGAACACTTGAAAGACAGAGTTCCAAATATTGTTAAGAGGTGAGCTTACAACTTTTAAATCTGCATATAACGAAGACCTTCAAGTTGCCTGACATTCACTGCCAAAGATGATGGGTTTGAGGGTTTTCAGCATGGATTTCAGAAAAGGAAAAGCATAAAAGGAGGTAGTGATGAAAGATTCATTTAGGTTCAGAAGTTAATAGGAAGGTATGACTTCCATGCTCTTCTCTCAAAGGTGTTGAAACCCTCTGTTAGGTAAAACTGCATGAGAATAAACTCCAAGTGTAGACCAGGACAAAACATGCATTGTCAAAACTATATTCAACCGAAGTTTTCTTCTGATCCACAAGTATGGAGGGAAAACAAGAAACTCCTTTCCAGAAGTCCCTACCCTGACAGCACAGCAGTCTCTACACATGTACAGTTTAATATCCTCCAGCAGGTCTCTTCCCTTCCTTGTGCCTGAATTGAACATCACCGCTCTTCAAAACATCAGCATGAGACTAAGTGAAAATATTTTGTATACCTTCTATAGAGCTGACTCAGCTTGCTGACTGCAAATGATTTTTTGAAGTAAGACTCTGTGCAAGGAGACAAGAAAAAAATTTGCAGTATGTATTATACAGGAAAGAAGTTGCTCTCCTAAGTAGAATCTACAGTGTCTTTCAATGCACATGGCAAGTTCTCACAATTTCCTTTTTAGTCAGAGAATAACATCACAATTACTGTCCATAATCCAGAGGCAATGAGACTCAGTATGCTTCCTTTGCCCTACAGAGGGAAGCAACAGTGCAAACTTCATCAAGACAGTGAAGCCCAATATAAAAAGAACGCACAGTGAGCAGAACAACTCTCTACAAAGGCTTACCATAAAGAGAAGGATGAATGCTTAAAGTTAAAAAGAAATCAAAACTACTGTTTTCATTTATCATGTCCCTACTTACTCCACCTAAAACAGTGGCTTTGGCTTAGACTGAAGAGGTATCTGGTTGATGAACTACTTCATTTTCTCAGTTATTTAACAAATTATCATTAGTATTTGGAAAAAAAAATAAAAATTAACAGTAATCTTTTAAATATCAGTTGCAGGAAAGTAAGCTGTAATTTGACGAAAACTGATCACCAATACTTTAGAAAATAAAATTGCTAGCTTTAAATATTGGTTATATTGGTAAATAACGAAATAAAAAACATCATAGAAAAAGGCAAAGACCTCTGGAACATGCACAGGGCATTCAGACTTTACCACACCAAAGATCAAACAAATCCAGAAAGCACTGTGAAACAAAAGCAAATATCTAATACCAGAAACACCGGTAAGGATAAAGAATCTGACTGAAGTGTTCAACTAATGATATTGACTCAGTTATAATAATGTGCCTTTCAAAGAGAAGCGTCTCTCAGAATATATTTAATTTTACAAATCAACATTCAAAACAACATTGTCTCATGCTTTGTGTCTGCTGTTATATATACAACTTATAACTGCGGACAAGTGCAACTTCTCCAGTAATTCCAAACTGGACATAAAAGGCTTTTTAAAGTTTCAGGGTGATATTACTGTCCTGAACACTGAAACAGAAATAGTGACAATCATGAACAGCCAGGATCTCAGTGTAAGATTTCTTCAGAGATGCTCAACATTCTGTCATAGCTTTTCTGAGTAACCAAAATCTTGTCTTTGAAAACCCCTAAGAAATGGATGATAAATCCTTAATTTTTTTATTATCTGCCTCATTTAAATTACCCACCAAAACACCAATCAATTCAGTATCTTGTCTGATGAAGATCTTGTCTTTTAAGAGGGAAACAAAGTGTCTCCTCTGGTTTGACACTAATCAACTTACAGTATCTTTCAGATATCAACTATCTACAGATTAACAAAATATTAAATTCTTCCATATTCTGGATTCTATTTCCCAGGAATCTTGTTTTATTAAAAACCTAATCCTATGAAACACAGCATTGGCTCCTTCTCTGATTATGAGCAACCCCATCATACACAGTTTAAATGGGTAAATTTAGACAACCATTTTATGACAGCATTAAAAAAATAAGAAAAGCCTGTATGTATAAAGCAGTCAAGATCCTTTGACATTTATTTTACATACTTCCTCCTGGTTTCAGCTGAACCTCTACCTCAGAAACCTAAACAAATACTGGCTCTTGTAAAACTGAAGCATATGATACTTATATGGTTGTATACATCGTTTTGCTTTGGCTTTGTTTTCAAGGGTGTTTTAATCCAGAAACTTATAAGAAACTATAGAACTGACCAGTAACCAGCACAGACTGATAATTTTGTTTTTTCTCATCATACTACTGAGGACTAAACAAAAAACAGTCAGACTTTTAGACCCTAGAATACTGGTTTTCTCCTATGCACCTCTTAGTTCCTGCAGTCATTGCAGCAACTTCTAAAGGTCTATCCTTCATCTCAGTCTGTGTGAACTGACTTTTATTTCCTTGTGGAATCTTCCTCAAGAAATTACTCACTTGGCTTGTTCAAAGTGGAGAAAAGGAGACTAAGGGGAGGCCTCATAGCTATCTACAAACTCCTCACAAAGGGAAGCAGAGAGGCAGCCACTGATCTCTTCTCTGTGGTGACCAGTGACAGGACCAGACGGAATGGCCTGAAGTTGCATCAGGGGTGATTTAGACTGGATATCAGGAAAAGATACTTCACCCAGAGGGTGGTTGGGCACTGAAACAGGCTCCCCAGGGAAGTGGTCACAGCACCAAGCCTGACAGAGCTCAAGAAGTGTTTGGACAATGCTCTCAGACAGTGTGAATCTTGGGGTGTCCTGTGAAGGGCAAGGAGTTGGACTCGATGATCCTTGTGGTTCCCTTCCAATTCAGGATATTCTATGATTCCAAATACTATCTTAAATGACAAATTAGTGACATTTCAACCACAGATCACACAGACAATAATGACAGTGATAAGGATGACCTATGATTCTTGGAGCTTCTGAACATGAGGGGAGCCGCTGTTGGAATATCCACAGTGTAAGCCACCTGCTCCTCCTGAAAATCAGCTGTTGTACTTCTACACTGTAACAGTCAACACATCTCTCAGTCTTAAAATTCCCACAAACTTTATCAACCTACACGCTGGGAAGTATTTTCAACAGTATGAGAACCTGAAGCACTTGATTTTTGCAACAAACTCTACACACAGAGTAAGAAAGAAAGATAAGCAAGTCAAAGCATTCTACCTTATAAACTACCATTTGCTGCCAATGAAAACTAACAGTAGTTACTTCCACAGTTGTAAAGGAGAATGCAATTTTTGTAATTCTAACAATCACTGAAGAATTTAATGCAAAAAAGCCAAACAAACACAAATGTATCAATTTGAGGAGAACTCTGTATATAAAAGAGTAACCAGAATAAAGGAAATTAACGTTTACTTTGGGTAAGAAATGTTTCTCCATTGTAAACTCAACTTTATCACAGACTAGAAAGGATGTTTTAGGTTTTAGAAAGAAAGCGTGTGGGAATTTAAAAGCTGTATTTCAGCTCTGCAAAACTGCCTTCATGTTTGGGAAGCAAAGAATTCTTTAATTCTTGCTGGGTTTTTTTTAGTGTACCTTCTGGTAACAAAAGTAAGCTAAGTTTGCAAGGTTTTCCCTCTCACAGTGGTGTCTCAGAATTGCCAGAACAACTTAGACCAATCAACATTTAGACCCATAATCTGAGAATTCTGGCTCACACCACAGAGTTCAAAACTTCTGTCAAGGATGGAAAGAAGTAAGGCATTATCATCAGAAGCTCTAGAAATAAGCATTTTCCCTGTTTCTCTCCCTGTCTCTGTACAGGGAGATAGAAAGAGCAAAACAAGCTGTTCATGTGCAGCAGAACTAAGGAGAACTTGTTTCATGCAGCTTTGTATCCTACATTCATGTCAACTTGAACTTCAGCCTTTAACCCTTTTCCATCAGTTTATAGATAACCCTTATCTATCAGGTTATAGGTATACTACATATAAACACACAACACCCTACTCCTAATTCAGTGCTATGTGGATGCTGATCAATGCTATAAAGTGAAGTTGCGATAGATTTTATTCTGAGATAATGTGCTAGGGGACAACTAATTAGAGCTCATCCCATATTTGGCAAAGATAGCCTTCATGAAGCCCAATAACAAATTGTGCTTCTCTTTCAGATACAGCTGATTGGTATAAAAGTATCAGAATTTGCTTCTTTTGTACTTTTCTGGAAGAAATCAAGCTAATGAATGGCAGAGCACTCACAATCTTACCAGACATATCTCGACAGACAGGGAAATACTACAGAAAGTGATACATGATAGTCACCAAGTTGAACAGACCAGCAATTTAACCCAGAGGTGGCTTATCAAATCCCTGATTCAAAAGAACAGGGCTCATGATGAAATGATGTTGCAATTTCACAAGTCATGAAATGAGGGTGGCGTAACTAACAGGAACATAGAATATTGAAGTAGTATCATCAACTTTTCAATCAACCCATATTTAATTGCAGCTTTACTTCACTGATACAGTTGAGTCTGCTTGTATGAATGTATTTTCCAACAGCAGAAATTTTGCATAGTTTCACATGAACTTTGTAAACTTCAAGAACTTTAAATACATATCTCTCTGTAACTGCCAAACTTACAAGTTCTTCTTCCAAAGCATTTTCAAGGAATTTTCAACTAATAAAAAAACTTCAGTGGAAAGAACACAACAGAATCACTTAACATTCTGAAAGTTTTCATGCTTTTTCTACTGCCAGGGACAGAAATTCCATACTAGTGACTACAAGTGGTTCTGAAATTCTCATTATATTAACACCTAGTAAAGAATAATGACACAGCCAAGTATCATGATGCCACTCACTCTAAGCTCTTGGGATATGTTAATTCATGAAGTATTTTCCACTACTCAGCTGAGGATCTCTGACTTTTTTGGGCAAAGAAGTGAAGATTCATCACCAAGTCCACTGCTGCTGCTATAAGGCTCCAGTTCAAGCAGGAGATAAAACTCTTGTGGTCTCTGATTTTCATAAAATATGTCTTTCTCTGTCATACCCCATCCATTCTTTAGCTCCAAGCACAGGGACTGAAATCATAGCAAAAGAACAGGCCTCCAAATTGGCTAGAAAGAAAATTCATTTGGTACATGACTTTTGGTTTAATTCAACACTTGACATCTCAATTTTTCTTCAAATTTGAACAGAAATGGCATGTCACACCTGTTCAAGGCCCTGGGCACTTCTGTCCTAAGATATACGAAAACAGAAAACTACTCAGCCTCCTTCATTCTTTCCACACACTTTTCTAAAATCTATCAAACAGAGTCATCCACAAAAGCATTCACAAACAAAAGCACCTCCTGAAAATACATCAAGACAGATGAAAACTAATTCAGAGTAGAAATGAAACAGCCAAGCCTATTACTTTGAAAGAAAGAAATGTACCTTAGTAACAGAAACAGTTTTGGTAAAGAGACTAAGTAATACAATATGCATTTAGAAAGTAAGCATTGCAAAACAGGCTCTTAACTGTGGGATTTTTTATGAATACACAGCACAATGTCATTTTCATACCTCAACCAAATGGCTCCTATAGCAGTATGGCTACAAATCAACATGGCCATTTATTGTACTCATTTTAAAGAAAAGCAACATGCAGAGCAAGTGCATTTGTTTTTTCAAGTCTGCATACAAGTGCAGCTTGTAATCAGGGTCTTCCTTTCAAACACACCACTTCCTCAGGTTCTGCATTATACTTGCACAAATCCTTCAATGAAAACAGCTCAACACTATACATGTTTGTTTCATTTCCACCTTAAGATACTCAGAAACCTTAATCCTATTAGCACCAGTGGATTTACGTATGAATACTAAGCTCCAGCTGAGCAAAGTGAGTGGGACAATTTCATCTCACTTTCTAGTAATACCAATGACTCTACATTCCCAACAGTAAAAAACTCAAAATCACAGAAATTCTAGCTATCAATGTAAAAATGTAATGTTCACTATGTATTTAGAAGGCCACCTTAATAAATGAGATATTAAGTTCCTTTTCAAAGACAGGTATGGTATAAAACTACCAGGAGCTGAAGGTGTAACAAAAATTCCATTACTCTGAATAGGGTTAAATATACTAGTCCCATAGCACAAGATTCAGGTTCTTCTAACTTTTGTTAATACAGATTTCATCTTTTCACATTAAATATATTTGGCATTATTAAACAATTTATCACACTGCTTGCTTAACAAATAAGGATTCCCCTGATCATGAAGTCCAGACCATTATCATTTATATCACATAATGTACCTGAAGCATTTAGCAATTTAATCCACATTTCTTAACTAGTTAAACATTTCACCTTCATCATTCTTATAAAGGAAAATAATTCCAGTATCGCATTCATTTGCATTTTAGAACATTATACAAATTTCCAGACTGGATTTATTCACAGTCAGTTTATGTTCCTTTTTTCTTGCATTGTCTTGGCCTGTAGATCATCCTTCCAAATGTGAATCCTTCCAGAAAATTCATAGCTCATTTGTATCAACCCTCTGCAACCCCCTGCAGAACACAAGCAGTTTACAGACTTGACAAATTTAACAGCAGGAGAATCACTTCCAAAAAAAAAGGCATGGTCACAAGCTCAGAAATGGAAGAAGAGAGAAGAAAGGTTTAAGAATTGTTACATGAATAGGTAAAATATTAAAGAGTATCACTCAGTAAACACTCTGAGCTAGCTGGACATCAGCCAGATGTAGCCAGGAAGTCATGTAAACAAGTTAGTTCAAACTGCTGCATTGTAACTTTCCTCTGTTACAAAAGTAAGTTTTCAAATAAAATAAATTTTCCCAATCTTCCTGCTGTGCTCTATACTTAATACCATCTGATTAATTTTTTTACTGAGCGCAAAGAAACCACACATCAATACAATCTCAATGCATATACTGTGATACTTGAATATTTCTGCACAGATGTACCTCTTCTGATACATTAAAAAACAACATATGTTTTTTAATAGTCTCAGTTTACTATAGAAACATTAATGTACACAGATCTTATGCTTCCTCTGTCATATCCAGCTGAAAAGCTGTTTGCTTACAGCAGAAATTCTAGTAGTGAATCTCTACATGTATCTACATGTATCTTTGGCACTTGAATTTTATCCCACTTCTATTTCTGCAGCTTTCAAGGTCATCATGTGTTTCCCGACAGGTATTCCCAAGCTCCAGTATGCTGACAATAGATAGCAACTTTATATCCACATGTGGTAACTTCTTTTTTATTCATGGCTTTTAAACAAATCCACTATTATAAAATTTGTGGATTCATCTTCGGAACTTGTATTTCCTATTAACAATCTTTTAATGTCTAACACCGCTTTTAAGGTGCCTTTCGTCTTGCACTTTACCTGCAAAATTTGATCCTTTACCAGCATATAACTTCTAAGTAGCTAAAATAAAGTAGCTCTTTACAAAATATTAAATTACATTTTTTAAATACCACTACTGTGAAAGAACACTGAGTTAAAGTTTAATACCAATCTCTATCTGCAAGAAAAGTCCTTTCATAGGAACCAGAGATAAAGAATAAAAATATTAAGAAGAAACTGAACTTAAAATTGCTTTGAGTTAGCCCTGTAGGAAACACCTCTAGATAAATTACTTTAGTACAACTATTCCTATTCTTTCTTTCATCATTTAAACACAGAATTTCAAAAACTGCAAATGCAGTAAACTCGACCTAGAATTTTAAGACTGCATTTTAACAGCTACTTCTTAGATAAACATCTTAATCTAACTGAAATATCCAATGCCAACAAATTCATGAAAGGTACCACATAACTCATCTTAGACAGGAGAGTAACTTTCAAATGCTGTGCTTAAATGAAACTTTATATTCACACTCAGATTATATTGACTGTATCATCCGAGTAAGACTGAACTGGACCAGTATTTTGAGTTTCTCTCAGTAACTCCTGTTATAGGTCCATGTGTTTTACTACAAAATCATAGGTCTATTTAGGGTGAGAGGGACATCTGGACCAACCCTCAGCTCAAAGTAAGAGCAACTTCAAGGTTACCTCAGGTTGCTGAGGGCCATCCCACACAATTCTGAATACTTTCAAGAATGGATATTCTCTGCAAAATCTTTCCTGCTAAGTCAAATCAGTATTTCCCTTATTGCAACAGCAGCTGTTGCTTCTTTTGTTTTGCTCTTCAGAGGAGTTTGCCTTGTCTCCTACACAAATACAGACAGCATTTCAATCCCTTTTAGCTTTCTCTTCACCAGGGTAATCAAACCTCAGATTCTCCTTCTAAATTTCATGCTCCAGCCTCCTAAACATCTTAGTATCCCTCTGTCACACTTGCTTCAGTTTGTCAGCATCTTTTTTCACCTGATAATACCATTTACATTGTTTTCAGACTGATTTTATCTCCATAACCCACAGCAAAATTCATCGTTACAACTGTCTTCAGGGCATTTTGAGCCCACTTTTTTGCCTGCTATCTTCAACCAGCTTCCATATCTATCCCAAAAGGTTACAGCTGCAAGATTTTGCAGTTTTTCTTGCTTGGTGTTATACATCAATTTCATGTTTTGTCTCACATCACACTTCATTCCACCTCCTCCACACTGTCAATAAGGCCAGCTTCCTCTATCATTTGCCCCTTTCACACTAATAGTCAAATGCTTTGTTCTGTCTTCCTTACACAAAGTACATTTTCTTCACAAGATACTTCACAAGTCCTTTGCGTTCTCCACCCTGATATCTTTCCTGAACAATATTCTCCTTGAAAAGCACAGAACACTGGGTGATTGTCATGAAAAAGGTACAACTTGTATAAACTAGGTATATAAACTTGTAAACATAACTATATTTACCTACTGTATGTACCTATATACTATCCCATCTTCTCTCAGACTGAAAAGTTATTGCAACTTTTGGTTTAGAAGGCAGACACACAGCTGAGGTAATAAATTACACTTTCACCACTTTTGAAAAACTGCTTACTTCAGGAATGAATTTGATTATTTTTCTGATGAACTGCTGAATGAGTTTTAATTCAGTTGAGTACAAGAACTGTGGTCTTCAAGATTTCCTCTATCTGTATATATTGTCAATATTCTGGCTTAGGTCTCATCTTCAGGCTCCTGTGCAGCAGCTGAAATACAGTTGCTGCATGTGACTTCCTGCAGCTCTGCAACTGGTATATAGCAAAAGTGCAAATATGCCTTTGTCAATACACAAAAACGTTATGCTATCACTCTTTGACAACAGAAGTTTAACCCTTAAAAAAGTACATTTTATATATCAGGATGATTTCAGTTTCATTAACTTTTGAATTAGTGTAACAATTTTATGAAAACTTCATATTGTACGTTTAGATTAAAGACACAGAAGCAGGTCTGAATTGTTCCACTGCTACTCAAATATTTTAATTTTAGATTGTTCACAATCTAAAATAGTTTAAACAGTTTATTATATTGTGTGCATAAACAGGAAAAATGGAGCAAGAAATAGCATGATCAGCTGACAAAAGTTAGTCCCATGGCTTTCTCTAAATTAACACATCCAGAAACAACAATAGTAAATAGACATTAACATACAAAACAATAAATGTAGGATAATCTGAGAATCAGAGATGCTGAGTGAGAGTAGCAGTACTAAAGGTGCTGACATAAAGCACAGGATAAGGTTCCATGTAACAGCTGAACTGTTTCAGTGGCTTTCTGTCACTGAAAGCTACTGCTCTCACAGCACTGTCTCTGATTCATTATTCATTTCAATGAGAAAGGACAATATAGTACACAAATAGGAGAGTAAGAATGAGATGACCTAATCTTATCCTGAAAGGGGGTACTCAAGAAGAAATCTGTATTTTAATTTTCTAATGCAATTAAGAGCTGGTTTGAGAAACAGGAGAAATGCACTAATGATTTCTTTATCTCCCTTTCCCTCCTTCTACGTATTTTCAACTGCTAAAGCAAAAACAAATACGCCTCCTTTCCTACTACTGTTGTTACTGTCAACTCTTCAAAACAGTGTTTTGCAAAAATCTTTTTTTCGAATTCAATTATTCTATTTCTTACTGCTTTCCTTTTCTCAGAGTTCTATTCATTAGCTAGGTTTCCTTACATGCTAATACCACTGCTTCATGCAAAGATAAGAGAAACATCTATTACATAAATGCCAAGAAAAAATAGGATTAATCCTGCTCCTTTTGCTACCTCAGGAGAGGAGACCAACAATGTAGTATATCAATGTGTCAGTGGAAACAGTGGTGAGAAAGGAATGCAGTCTATGAGAGCATAGATACACTGAATTTTCCCATCCAATCTATCAATATTTAAAAATTCTTAAATATTATGGAATAATAATTTAAACCTGAGATGCATATATGAATGCAGATATATATGGGCAAAAGGTTACAAAGACAAACAAAACCAAAACAAACACCTTCCTCAAAACAAGGAAACAAAACCCACAAAATGAGAGAAAGATCATGGGAACTTTATCATCAATGAAGAAAATTACTCTGATGAAAGGCCTCTCACCTCCAGGTACTCCAGAGACTATCTGGTGATCTAAAGCAGGCAATTTTGGTTTCAACTGTTTCTACTATCTTATCAAAAGTTGGTCTGTATGGGGAAATTGGTCACTTCAAATACATCACAATGTTTGGTGACTGTCAAACATCCTGCTTGTTCCCATACACCCAACAATTTATATAATATATTCATATATAATAACACTATACATTATAACCAAATAAAAGTAAAGACACACAATCACTACAATATCAACTATTCAAAGAGACTTACGTCATTGACTAATTTCTTTCATACTGTTCAACAGATTCCATGGAATTTTACTTTACACAGCACAGCAGCGTAACAAGCCTGGCAACTTCTGGCCATTTCCACTGGTACTACTTTAGAGAAAAACAGCTAAGACTTAACCAAGTTACTACTACTGCAGACCGGGAATTCAGCAAAATTATAATGATTTCTATTTTTATACTGTACAAGAATCACCTGTTGCAGCCTCTGGAGAATCAAATTCAAATTCCACTTGGTATTTCACTTGCCAAGTAACCCCTACCAATTCATTTGGAGGTGGTTTTGGTCTACTGAACAGACTGACTCAAAACACCTCACAGTAGCAGTCTGAATCTTCTGTGTATATATGTAAATATATATGCACCCTTTATGTAACACAGTGTAGATGGCACTCATGAATATATAGACTACTTCCAATTTAATCCTCATTATTCACTGAAAATAGCTCATTTTGTACAGGTTATTCCAGCCGGTAATGGTAGCAGCAGAGGTAACAGTGGCAGCCAAGGTAAACCCGGGGATTAAGCTTTAGATTCAGGTGGCACAGGGAGGTTGCCGAGCCCAGGACGCTGGAGCAGCAGCGAGCTGGCAGCTCTCGGCAGCCTCATGCCAGCAAGGAGCGCTGCGGGGACAACCCCGGGAGATTCAAATGGCTCCAGGAGTGTGAACGACAGGGGCAAGCAAACAGGGGCATGGCATGTCAATGCAATGGATGGCTACGTGCCCTTCAGAGCAGACAGGAGGAGAGGAGGAGGGGTGGCTCTGTGTGTTAGAGAGACTCTCAACCCTACAGAACCTGAAGTTAGTGACGATAAGGTTGAGTGATCATGGGTCAGAATCATGAGGAAGGTCATCAAGGCTGACATCCTGGTGGGAGTCTGTCAGTGTTGGGCCCAGTCCTGTTTAATACCTTTACTGATGATCTGGATGAGGGGATCAAGTGCACTATCAGTAAATTTGCAGATGACACCAATATGGGAGGGGAGTGTTGATCTGCTGGAGGGCAGGAGGGCTCTGCAAAGGGACCTGGACAGGCTGGAGAGGTGGGCCCATCCAACGTGATGAGGTGCCGGGTCCTGCACTTTGGCCACAACAACCCCCTGCAGCCCCACAGGCTGGACAGAGTGGCTGGAGAGCAGTCAGGCAGAAAGGGACCGGGGGGTTTGGATTGACAGGGAACTGAGCAGGAGCAGCAGTGTGGCCAGGTGGGCAGGAAG
>JAWMRC010000089.1:61630549-61669783 GCA_035584755.1 Thripadectes ignobilis
GAGGTGTTTCTTCCCCTGTGCTTGGCACTGGTGAGGCGGCACCTCGAGTCCTGTGTCCAGTTCTGGGCCCTTCAGTTTAGGAAGGATATTGAGGTGATGGAGCGGGTCCAGAGAAGGGCAATGAGGCTGATGAAGGGTCTGAAGGACAATCCCTATGAGGAGAGGCTGAGAGAGCTGGGGCTGTTCAATCTGGAGAAGAGGAGGCTCATGGGAGACTTGTCACTCTCTACAACTTCCTGAAAGGAGGTTTTAGTCCCGTGGTAGTTTCTTCTCCCAGGCAACCAGAGACAGGACAAGAGTCTTAAGCTGTGCCAGAGGAGGTTTAAGTTTAGGTTGGCCATTAGGAAGAAGTTGTTCACAGAAAGAGTGATTGGGCATTGGAACAGGCTGCCCAGGGAGGGGATGGAGTCACCATCCCTGGAAGTATTTAAGGAAAGACTGGACATGGCCCTGAGTGCCATGGTCTAGTTGACATGGTGGTTTTGGACCACCAATACAGGTTGGACTCGATGATCTCAGAGGTCTTTTTCAACCTAGCTGATTCTGTGATTCAGGGATTAAGGGCAAGGTCTTCCCTAAGTTGAATTCGATTCAGTGGACAGCCCAATCTCCAACTCCAAATTAGACATACATGTATTTTAAAGCATAACATCTTCTGGGTAAAGCTTCAGCAAAACTCTGGCATATATGGTACATAACATATGGTTAAGGAAAAGCGTAACCAACAGACTGTAAGAACACAGTCTTTAAAAATATCAGTTTGCATGTAATTTCCCCAAAACAGTGTATTGTAATTCTAATAGTTAATTAAAAAAAAATTTCTAACCAATTGTCAAAATTTCTTCTGCAATGTGACCAAGATCTCTCAGCCAGTAGGTAGAAAAGGTGTTTCTTATCCATTTAAATAACAATTAATCATTCTCACAGTTTTTTCCTTTTATAATAATATCATTTACATCATCTTACCATGTTTTACTCACTCTCCAAACTAAGAACCTGAAAAGCTAAGAAAATATACTACACAGGTAACTTCAAGTACAGAGAAATGCAATTACCCTTAATACTAATGTCTGGTCTCATACTACCTCACTGGCTTAAAACATATAGCTGGACAGACAAATCCCTATGAGAAATAATAAGGTAATTTCCAACACAGTAAGGCATATCTTTCCTTCAGAAAACAAGCTGAAAGGGAACTGACATCATCATAGTGAAATAACCAAATATTCTGAAAGGCTACTGTTTAGGAATCAATGCATTTTTTTTTTGTTAAGAGACACAGCTTGTCTGTGTTTTTTTCCAGCTGGTACTCAAATTGGTTTTCAAATCATACATATGTCAGTTCTCCTTGTATTATATACAGACACACACTCAGACAGATAACGCAAACAGCATTAATGATATTAAGCCAATCATAAAAATTTCTGGCCAGTGACATTTCCCCAGTAAGAGTAACTAAATTGACAACTATTTTAGTTTAGGTAAATTAATGCTGCAGTTACATCCGTGGCTAGAAGAACAATATCAAAATAAGGTTTAAGAGAAGAAACACTGTAAAACTAGAAAACTTTTAGAAGATTTCAGATTCTATTAGTGTTTTTAACAATTGAACTCCTGCATATGACAATCTGTTTGGTAACATGATGTAAAACAAACAAATGCAAAACTCTACATTTTAAACCTCAAATACAAAACAAGGAAAGGAAGAAATATACAACCCAGAAAAGACTCTTCAATTAACATATAATGACCACACACAACAGTACTACCACAGATTTTTAATCAACTTTTTAAAAGACTGTCCTTTTCACAGACACAAACTAATTGCAGAGTTAAAGAGGTTCATACCACAGAAAATAACTAAAATGACAGGTCTCATTCACCAATTTTGAATAACACCATTTTCCCCAACTATTCTGGCTCCAGAGCATTAAAAGAAGATGACCCTGTACATCAACTATTTCTCACTACAACTCAACAATTCTGAATAAACTAGTTTAATAGACTCATTAATGTTATTAATTGCAGAACTATTGTGCTACCTATTGTGGAAAAAGTATCACTGTTCATATAAACAAGTATGAACTTGTTTAATAATTTTGGATAATGTGTGTACTAACTAAGCCTGGTCACTCAAACTCCCTGAGTCTAAAATGAGATACTTAACTTCATTTCCCATGACCCCCAAATGCTTGGATTACTGGTCTTTATGCTCCCCAAGTACTATACTGTCAGGCTCATGTAACTCAACTATCAGTTCTAAAGTATGAGAAATTAGAAAATTCAGCCACAAAGCTATACTTCATTGACTACCATAATTTGCCTAGCTGGTCTTAATATAATCACTTAGTATAAGCACAGAGTCTTTTTTTCAGCTTAAGGAAATTTAGAGGTAGTATTCTTGAAGATGGGAAGCTGAAAAACCACAGTTGTTCATATGACCATTGTCCTGTCATATGAACCTGACAAAAAAAACCCACAAAGAAGCATAGTAGATAGGGTTATGGATAAGAGATGACAAAATGAACCACCAACACCTTAACTCTGTGTCCTGTTTTTTCCAAATACACATCTGGTAAACAGGAAATTGTCATTTGCTAAACAACAACAATAACAACAAATTTTGAAAAAGATTTCACATTAGCACGAAGACAACTGAACCTCCTTCAGATGTCCTGGCCACCTCCTGTAATCCCTTAGTAAACCTGGCTATTTAGCAAAAATTTGAAATAATCCATGAGATCAAAGTTGGCTAAGGATCTCTGAAGTGGACTGTGATAGGATCTAGAAAATAACAGGAAAAGCAAGAAGCCTGGAAGATCTGGTCGACATCTTACAGCTACGAACTTATCTAAGTACAGAAAGACAAATAATTTAATGGCCAGAAGTTTTAGGATGTTATTCAGATTACATTATAGCATATAAGATTCCTATAAATAAAGTACAGAGGAAAATCCCACTTCCCTCACCTTAAGTAGCTAAACAGAAAACATTTATGGCCTCTCCCAGACACCACTGAACACTGTCATTTGTCAAAGTGGACATTGCTTAGAAAGTGTTTCCTTTTAAATAAACTTGATTTTAAAATAACAGAACTAAGTTGTTTTAGCTTTATAACAGTACAGTATTTCTAAAATAAAACACTTCAGTTACACTCAACTTCAGACATAGTACACTTTGATTAGAATTTTTCCCACAAATATCATTAGTTTGTTTTCAAATGTCAGACTAAGGATTTTTACTGACAAAAGATTTCAAAAGATCAGAGATGCCATACACTGTTTTTAATTTGCTTTGGAGCAGAATGTCACCAAAACCTGTACAACATACCAGAAAGTATTCATTAGCTCTTCTAATTGCTAAAACTAAATATAAGTAAGAAAATAAGGCAACATCTTCATGTATGCCAATCCATGTTTCCCCAAAAACCAGGAAAACAAAAGATCCGGGCAGAAGTACCTGTTCTATTACACTGAAATCTGTAAACTGTTAACATCTTCAATCAGCCAAAACATTTCTCGGGATCTATTTTAGCAATATACTTTGAAAGTCAGTATTCCCAAATAATTTATAAAGACTTTTAATCAATCACTGCAATACTGTAAAACAAACAATGAAATTGATTGCAAATTAACAAGCATGCCGCTCAGAAAATCCTTAGAAATCAAGTTTTTTCCTACAAACTTACCCAACTCACCCAAGTCAAAATGTCTCTTTATATTTCCCAAGAGAAAGGGCCTAAAGCCTTTCCATCTAGTTCACATCACATACCTGCAAAGCTACAGCCTCAATCATACTCCACACAACTGATATCTACTGTTAATGCTCCAAAGTAAAACGGGACAAGAAAAGCTTTTATTTCCCTGTACCCCCCAGAACAGTCTTTCATGATAAGGATTCTTCAGTGGCTCATGAGAGATAGCATTAGCCAATTTCAAAATTGTGGGGGAGGAAAGGGAGAGGTGAGCAGGCTTTTGCTAATAAAAAGTAGGATTACACTTTTTAAAAAAGTAGGATATTTAAACTGACATTAAAAAAAAAGCGGAAATCTAAGTCTCAGTGTAAGAGCAGCTTGCTTTTGTTTAGTAAAGCCTGTTTCCCACTTCACTTACTGAAGTATTCACATAGCCTTCCAGAAAGCATATTCTAACTATGTCACATGTACAATCTCTCACTTTCAAAAGCAAGGATATAATGAAGTTGTTCAAAAGCAAGGAGATAATGAAGTTGACAAATAAAAATAATGCCAAAAAGAAAAAACCCTACACAGAAGGAAAAAATGCACTCTTAGAAATATTTGTCCAAAGAAGTCACTGGTAAAATTTCAGAGGGGATAAAAGCACTGCCACTGCTTCTCTATTCATTAATATATGCAAATATTACTTCGTTATTTATTTAAATAAGTCACAACTTCCAATACAAGAAAGTTGGTCATCAATTAGTGACTGAAACCGCAAAATCTGTATTGTCCCATTTGTGAACTTTATTTTTGTGAGTTGTAGATATCAACTAATTGATTAAATAAAAATTCATGTGCATCCTAAAAATAAATTCTAAGCTGATGGGCTAGAGTAAAAGAGAAGTCACAGGCCAGGGACACAGTTTCAAGTTACTGGCTGAATTGTCAAGCTGACTATATTATAGGCATACGGACAAGGCCCAAGAACTGCTTCACAAAGGTCAAATTAGTCTTCACAGGATCACACCAAGGCAATCCACACTGAATCCTTCCATCCCTGCAGACCCACAGATGTTCTGCTTATCAGCTATATACTTTATTGGCCAGACACTTCACTCTAAATGACGGCCATCTCTTTTTAAAAGTCTAAATCTCACTGCTGTGGAAGAGAGGGCTAATTATAGCTCTCAAATTCTCCAAGGCTTTAATACAAAGCTTTCAAATGGAATTTACACAGCACTACTGTCCCAGCTGTTGCTAAGGTAAAGGTGAACTGCAGCCCATATGCTACAGATACAGGGATAATGACAATTGACCATGCAGATAATCAAATTAATGAATAAACCAAAGACTAGATTAGTGAGTCATGCTTAATTTTTTAGTAGAATTTAGACAACTACATGTTTAGCACTTTATTTCCATAACCTGTTGAACTGCAACAATTTGCAATTAAGTATTCCCTTTTTCTAGGAAGGGTATGAATTCTAAAATACAGCTAAGTTACACTTGAAGTGTCAAAAAGTGTCTCACCTATGTTGAAAAATCCCATGAAATCGAATCATCATCATTGTATCTTTTAATTATTTTAAAATGTAGCATTTTAAAATAGCCTAAAATAAGTGTGCTCTGTATTTCAGGCCACTGTTATAAGAAAAATACCGTTATAGCTGTTTGCCCCTCATAAATCACTGATGAATGAAAGTAAGCATGTAAAAAGTAAGATGTAAGCCACAACACTGCTATAAATATATACTAGTAGGGCAGTACCTTTGATGGAAAACTAAAGCTGATCTTTGCAAGTCTAGCCTGAGATGCAGATGTCAACACTCGCCTTTTGGAGCGGTTGCTCAATCTTTTTACTGTGAAACATTAACATTGTTTCACAGGTCCCAGCCCATTTTGGAGACTATTTTCAGTTCCTTGCATTTTTGCTGGTGTAGAAGGAATAGAATCCATTTACTTTTCTTCCAAACTGAAAGTTACTTTAGCACAAAAGAATAACAGAAGCTGCACATCTTTCTGGAAATATTGTGACAATACAGAAGCATCAAAAATGAAGCAGGATACCATTCTAGTTTCACTTACACGCCATTTGAATAGAAACCAGAAGCAGCTGCAATGGGTCAGGCATCAACTACCTTAGACTTGCACCAAAACTGACATAAAAGACTCACACACTAAAATAGGAATAAGGAATAGCTAATACTCAGTCTTTCCTTTTTATTTTGGCTGCTGAGGCACCTACACAGGCAGGCACACTATCCTTTGGCAGCTCTTGTCCAGGCCATCCAGCTACTGAATTTCTGTCCTGTTTCCCAGTAGTGAAATTGCTAACTCTCCAATCTCTGTAACAAAACATGGAAGTGAGAGGAGGGTAGCTTAGTAGCAAGGAAAAGATCTGTTCCTGTGCCAACAGCTTGTTTACCTCCACAAAAAAAATTAAACTTTTCACACTAAACTCAAAGGACATCATTCTGGGATACATCTCAATTCCTATACTTTTTTCACTTTAACAGTTGCCATCGGAGACCATAAATTAGAGCCTGCAGAACCACAAGTGGCCTTCCCAGGCCACACGTTTGGTATTATTGTCTGCATGCTTTGGCACACATGACCATATTTGTGTCTGAGATGCAAATCTATACTGACAGTGGTATTCTATATAGTACCAAACTGCTATCTCACATAATCTAATATTGACTTACATTTGTATTTTCCAAGTTCATATTACAAGGAACTTGAGCTCCCCCCACTGCTACTTATGCCAACTATTTACTCACAACAAATATCCTCTTCTAAGATGCTGACTGTCAAGTAAGTATTTTTTATTTCTAAAAGATGTTAAGGCAAATTCTCATACATAACTCTGTGCTTTTAAGTGGACAAGTATCTGAGTTATTACCCAAACAAATATATATATTTTACACAGGTGTTTATAAAAAAAAACAAACCACCTTTTCAGTTATCTGAAGCTAATTAACACACCACTGATGAGTGCATTGGCAAGCCAAATGAGTGCTGAATTTATTAAACTATGTTCAGAGTCCAGAAAGTTATTGCAAAGAAATCACTAGATCTTAACAATTAGTAATCCAGATCATAATCCACCCCATCCCATTCCTCAAAAATACAAACACCTTTAACTTACAAAGATTCATTAAATGCTTTACAATGATAATGACAAAACCCAAAGTAACTACAGAACAAAACTAAGTAACTACGACACAATTACAAAGCTATTGTTGGTCTTATTGGGGTAAATCTAACAAAAAAATGATAATATTTAAAGCAAAAAAACCCAGCTTTTTCATCTTGTGTGCACTAAGACTATTTACGACTATAATCACTGAGTTCATTAAATAAATATTTTACTGTATTTGAATACCCTAAGACTAAAGAACTACGCTATTAAATCCCTTATTATTTCTTATTTCAGGAAGCAAATATGTTGATATCGATCAATTTCATATATGTGTAACCCCCCCTAAAAGTAATCTATTTGCAGAAATGTAACTTTAAAGCATTATTTGACACAGAACCCCATTAATGAATCTGCATGCACCTTGATTTACAGAATATTTATTCATTATCATCATGTACACAAAACCAGACAGAATTCTTTCTATCAAGTTGAATGTAATTTTGCTAATAAAACTTCTGAGTTCTGTACAGCAAGTTTAATGTCTGTGGTAACTATTTGATTCTATTGATATACTATCACCTTTAAAACTAAAGTACGCCTATTTTCTAATTTGTATTTGTTTTTCATTAAAAAATAGCTTAAGTACGTAAGCATCATCATAAAACTAATGAGATTTTTCTGCTCTTGTTTAAAATAGTTATCTACTATATCTATTATAAGCTTTATGACGCCTTCTATCAGGATTTCAAAATTACTGTATTTTATAATGAAGATTTCACCCATTTCTACTCTCCTTCCCAAAACAGTTGCTCAAGCTTATACCTCTATCAATAATTAGATACAGATAGGAGACCTTAAATGGTTTTGTTTCAGACAAATACTGTTGTCTTCCAAAATTTACACAAGCTTATGTGGAGTGTCAGCTACTCTTGGGCAAGTTGATTAGCATCTCCAGTTAACTGTGCATCAGTTGACTTTCAATAAGTGTACATAAGGTCCATGAAAAATGCAAATTAATCTAACCTTCCTTAGCCAGCAATGAAACAGAGTTAAATTAACCCAAGTTATGGGCAATTGCCATAGGCTACATATACACAATAGAAAATTCACTATAATTGAGCATGCAGTAACTTCCAATTGTCAGGACTTAAGTTACAATGAATTCTTAGAAATCCATCTACAGAGCTTTTTATAAGACTTCACTGACTAATTGTTTATCAAGACGTGATTAAGAATTTACTTTATTCCATGACATCACATATCTACTTTGAGCCTAGAAAAAAAGATTTGCCAGGAATAAACACAAACATTTAAAGAAGAAAAGAGAATTCTTATTCCAAAGTCTACTAATTCAATGCAATAATTCAACATGCCACTAAATGGAATAAGAACCTTCCACTACTCTTTCTCCAGGTTGTAGGGTAAGGTTATAGTGTGATGTAAAAACTGAGTGTTTACTTTCCAGTAATGCCATGGCTTGTTTATGTAATGATATTCAGTGAAAACAAAACAGTCTTTAAATCATACCATTTTTATTGCAATTCCTCAAGTATTTTAGTTACATTTTCCATGGTAAAAATAAATTATCTATTTTTGCAAATAACGTGACTAAATTTTACATCATGCTAGATAGAATGCTAGAGGGAATTACTCTAGTGAGTAAATATGCAGAGTCACAACTCTAAATAATCTTTTATAATAGGAACCTTAGAGTACACAGTGTGTTCCTACCACTCTCTAAGTCATTACTCACCTAAATTATCACCAGGGAAGTTCAACTACAAGTTTGCTCCGCTGTATGTCAGAACTGCCACTATTTATACAGAACTAAGCAGCTCAACACCTGTTTTACATGTAAGCCTGGGCAAGATCTTCAGAGTAGGAAAGTCCAGTCATACAAGCGCTTTGAACACACCTGCCATACAAAACTGACTACTCTGCATTGCGTACTGGCCACTGCCTCCAACACTTCACTCAAAATCTCAGCAGGACAGAGAAGGAACACTTGCTCAGGGTATCAAAAACAGATTTTGAAATGCTTCTCAGTAATAGGACATTCAAAGATGCATATGTCACTATCCACTAGAGTCTTTGACCGGTGCAAAGATTTTACTCCCTTACCCTCTTGCTGAAGTACTACTACACCACAGTGTAAAGAAAATTAATTAGAACAAGGAAAAAGTCTGAAAGAAAATGATTATCAAATAAAGTGATTTAAAATGTCTTCCAGGATGTGTAAATCTCGCCAATGTTTCCTATTGACTAACCAATGTGGATTCCTTACTCAGCATCACAGGAGTTGTGAGTTCCATTTAGCACACTCATACATCTCAAAATTTGGAGTGACATTCAAGGGCTGACCTTTTCAACAGCAGTATCACAACATAGTCCCTTTTCAATCTCCCTCCAATTCCCTTCTATGATGTAAAAATTAGGATTGAAAATTTTATTTATTGCACTGTAGCCAATATTTTACAAGGCAACGCTTAAAAATGTATCACATATCATATGCATATCTGTATGTTAAAATTCTTTTAATAAAAAATATTAGAGATCTGACCTTAAATAACTCTCTAAAACAGAACACTCAGCACCAAAACGCTGATATCAACAAATACTAAAATACTACTTTTTCTGTGCATTAACTCAAAGCTTTCCAGACTTTTGTGAGGAAATCTCACACCCCCAGGCTGAAAGTCTTTGCAAAGTCAATCAAAAGTTAATAAATGCCCCTTGCCTTCAAGAATTCTGACAGTCCTTGGATCACATAATTGCATAACATTCCCCTGCCACCCCCAGGCCTAATCTTCCTCCAGTTTACAGGAGGGATCTGCTCTGGAAATGAATCAAAGGCTATTCATAAGGCTGTAAGGTCTGTTGTATATATGACACTTCAACGACAAGTAAAAACAAAGAGAGTATGAAGGGAAAGAGGTTTTAGATCAGATCACAGGAAACAGAAAAATGCCACTCTTGGGAATCTCATTCTATTTTTATTACCAATGGTAAATATTTCTGTGTTCTTTTCTTCCTGCAAGCTCTAAAGCCTAAACAAGTGCTGATTAGCCACATCTGTAGCCAAAATTAACAGAATCTGTTCTACTATTACCATACACATTATGATGCAAAAAAAATAAAAAAATCAAATTAATTTAAAGGTGAAGTCCTGCAATTGTTCCAGTTAGACTTCCAACGTTAATAAAGACCAACTTCTGCATTTCAGTTCTGACCTTGCATGATTACATACCACCCTCAAAAACACTTAAAAAATGAGTATTTGTGGAGTGTTACAATATTCCACAGAATGCAGACCACAGAAAAGTCTGTGAAGAAATTAAAACTTCTATCTCTGGAGCAGGGCTTAATGATGTGAAGTAATTAAGGCAAAAAGCCTTACACCTTGAACACAAAAGAGAAATCAAAATGTTTAATCACAGAAGACAGGACTGAAAGCAATCTCAAGAATTTATCCCTTTCTCCAAGGCAGAATACACAATATTTAAGGCAAATCCTAGGAGATATTTATGTAACCTGTTGTATGGAAAAAAAGTAAAAAATACAATTCCTTCTACAAAGTCAGTGAAACAGACATCCTGTTGTTAGAAAATAAAAGTGATGACAGACTTAGAGTACCATAATGCACTATAAAGATAGCAAATGCAGACTACACAGGTAATCTGGACTACAGAATCTCCTATCATCTGCTCTTACAAGAAGAATTCCATATTTCTGAGTTGGTGGTTTGGGGTATTTTTTGGGTTTTTTGTTTGTTTGTTTGTTTGGCTTTTAATTTGTAATTTCCTCAGTTAAGGGGGGAAAAAAAAAAAAAGGATAATTCAAACAATGAATTCCTCTGTGTGAAATAATGCTTCTTTGCCCAGCCAATCCTTGTTTTGTACTTCTTGCTTCTCAGACCACTTCTTCTCTTTCCCCTCTCTGGCCTCTATCAGAGCATACTTCCCACCCATTCTCATCCCTGAACTACTTTCCTTGACTGTACACACAAATCCAGAGTACTCTTCTGCCTTGCATTCTTGATAAGGCTGTTTCACAGCTCTTCCTTTGTCTTCCTTAAGGACATTTGTATCTGCCCCACCAGTTCCTTTACCCAGTCTTCGCAGCATTTGGGTTTGAAGGAACTTTAAAGATCATTCTCCCTGCCATGGGCAGGGAAAGCTTTCACTAGCCCCATTCAACCTGGCCTTAAACACTTCTACGAATGTGGCAGCTACAGCTTCTCTAGGCAACCCGTTCAGTCTCACCACACCGACAGTAAAAAATTTCTTCCTAAGATATAATCTAAACCTGCCCTCTGTCAGTTTAAAGCCATTCCCTCTGTCTTAATGCTATATGCCGCTGTAAAGGTCCCTCTCTGGCTTTCCTGAAATGCTCCCCCCCTTAGGTACTTGGAAGGTACTATAAAGTCTTCCCAGAGCTTTGTCCTCTCCAGGCTGAACAATCCCAACCATTCAGCCAGTGATCACAGGACATGTGGTCCAGCCCTCTGCTCATCTCTGTGGCCCTACTTCCTAGGAGCTTCAAGCTCCTATCTCCTTCCTATTCCTATCCTTCAAACTCCTATTTCCTTCCCATCTCTCTAAGTCTGGTTACAGTATACCACTATCCTTCTGGATGAGTCCACCTTTCCAGGCACCTGCAACTTCAGTTCTTGTCTTTCATACACTTAAATTAATCAGTATGGTGGATAAGCAGGGAAGGGACACCAGAAAACCAACAGTCTGTACCATGGTAGTATCTCACTGCTTGGAGCTTACTAGAAAGCTCAGCTGTGCATGCAAAATTTTTCAACAATAACACCTACCATCAGAGAAGTCAGCTAATTTTTCAGACACTAATAGCATGCCCAATTTTTGGACTGCTTTTCAAATGGCAACAAAATGCACATCCTTAACATGAAAGAATCACCTCACACTCAAATCTTATATTCCTTTTCCCAAAGAATGATGGTGCTACAACTGCTTGAAGAAAAGGTCAAGAATAATTTTTAAACATTTTTTTCTTTGTTATGACCCTAAGGAGCCAGAGAACTATGTTTGCTTTAAATGTTACTCAGAGAATAAGGCATAAAGGGCATTCAACCAACATGGAAGACTTTGGCCCAAATGACTGAAGTTTAGTAAAGTCAGAAGTAAAATCATTGCCTTTAAACATTAAGTGTCAGCAAACTGAGAGGAGAACATACTGGTTCTACCTACATGCAGGGAGAAACATGCATTCTTAAAGCCAGCTAGTAACTCTGTTAAGCAATGTTTCAGTTCCCTGCAATTGCCAAATTTCAACAGAATACATTGAAGTTTTGCTATGTTACAGGTTATGTCTCAACATAAGTTTTCAAAGGCAGCTGCCATGAAGAACCATTACTAAGCATGCTAGCACTCCTCACGAGTTCTCAGCACAGCCTCGTTAAGAGTCGTATCAAAGGTTCCCAAGTTTTAAGACTACAAAACACAGGTTCCAGATTACTATTTCTAAGTTTTTAAGATGGCAGCTGTACATAAAACCTGAGGAAAGCCCTCTACATTTTCCCTCCCATACTTAATATTCAGCAAGCATATCTGAAGAAAAAGAGAAAGCAACCCATCTCAATAGAAAATAATGTGCAAGAAACAAGGGCTGTCTCTATTAAGAACTAAGACTTGAAAACAAAATGTCAGGCACAAAGTATTTGCAGCTCATCCTTTCTGAGTACCTGGTAAACACAGAGGAAAGACTTAGCTCAAACAAAAGAGACAGGGATTTCACTTTGTTTGTATTCAAGGAAAATGAAAAATTACATTGTATTAACAACAAAAAAAAAAAAAAAGAGAAAAAAAAAGGTTCATACTACAAAAACAAGCATTAAAGTATTAAGGAATCTCAGAGTTACAATTGCTTATACCTGCAATTTAGTCCCTTGTGCACTCTGATAGTCATTCATTAAATGACCATATACCATTTCTTGTTATTCATAGGAACACTCCCCCATATATGGCACACGACATATATGTGATGAAACAAAGCAGAGTTAAAGAGGTGTCTTCTGTGGGACAGATCACTTTTCTACTAAGGAATTTGGATAAAACATAGCTAATAAATACAATTGATTAAAAGGTTTCATATTCAAGAGATCTTTCACTGAAAACTCACATTTATAAAAATCAACACATCTTAAAAAAACCCCCCAAAAAACCCAAAACAAACAGAAAACCTCCACAAACTTACTTTCACAGAAAACCTTCACAAGCAAAGACAGACATGAAAAAAGTAATAACATGAAGTGCTACTTATTCTACCTGTTCCATAATATACTCACAGCCTCTGAGCCATTCCTCCAGCATATCACATAAGAAGTCAGGGGTGGAGAAAAAAGTTCAAGAACTTCTCTGCCTGATACAGATTAGGCATTTGGGCCTGGACTTCCTGACATCCTGAAATAAACTTTCTGGCTAGGAATGCAGTTACTACACCTCAGAACTGTCTTGCTTTTCTAAAGAGGCTTAGAGGAGCTGGACAATACCCTGACATCGCAGTGAAGTGATTTGACCACTAGGTGCAGAAGGTTTGCATTCAAGCACTTTACATCAGCTGCAATGATTATGAGGTTAAGAGGCAGAGTTTTATCCCAAGAGCCAAAAAGCAAAGCTTAGGATAACTTCCAGCAGGAATGAGCAATTCTGGATAGTAACAGTAACATTCTGAAATTCTGTGTTCAACATTGTAGCCAAGAAATTTCATACTTGCTGGATTTGAGTTATGATCTAGTTGTTATCTCTGTTCTCCCTGAAAAACTAAGAGATTTTGGTTTCCTCACAATATGAAGGATGATTCTTTTTTAGGTTTCCAGGGCAGGAGATCTATTCTTTTTCAGTTGTTGGCATAATCAAGACAGTTGAAATTTAATAGATGTTTAAGGTCGTCAGTAAAAACCGATTCTATACTTCTTGGGGATTCAGGGTGAGAAACATGAGCCTAACATGTTGAAATGTAGTGTGCACACAATCACAAATAAAATCTAGAAAAGCAACACTATGAACTTCCTAAGTGTTGTTAAGTAACTCTAAAAATCTAAAGAATAAAGCACATCAAAAACACAAGCTTTATAAGCTTTTAGAACTCATTAATTTGATTTACTTTCAGTTTTCCGTTCATAAAATGGAAATAGTAATTTTGAGATGTGCAAGAATAAAGATCTCTAATGTTTGCAAAGTGCTTTATTTTAAGGTAACTGTACAAACCCAAATATGAAATCACTTCAGCCTTCATGAAAGAATTGTATGTGTACACCATGTAACAAGGCAGCGGGCTGCACAGTGAATGACAAGCATACATGTTATAACAGTATCTCAGTCAGCTGGCATTTCCCAAGCACTGTATGAGGCATTGAACTGGGGTAGGCTGAAACACAATGGTGCAGTTAAAGGCCCAGCTCCTTCGTCTGCTGTTTCCTTGTCTGACTCCCTCACTTTGAGTCCTAGTGTTTTCTGCTCTAAAATGCATTGCATGTCTGCATATACACACTGCTACCAAAACCAAAGTGCTTCAAGTCAAACCACAGCAATAAACTGAAAAATTAAATTATCTACTCATATAAAGAATTTAGGGATCTCTATTTGGAAAAACTTTAAAGGCCATAAAAATTAACCTATTTCTATAAATTTTTTCCGACTTTAACATGAAAACTGGCATTTGATGTTTATACTTTTTAAAGTTATTTGTGTAAACCAGGTAGTCACCTTCAAATACAGTATCAACAACCACGTTCAATCTGACTGGAATCCCAAATAGTTGGGCCAAAATCCTTTCTCCCTTCCCTTCTGCAAATGAGATTTTCCATTGCTAATAGTAGGGACAGGGAGTGAGACGCAAATCACAGGTTCTGCACAATCTCCTCAAACACAACTACCTCACTCCTGGGGTGTCCTAGACATCAATACAAAGCACTTCTCTGACACTTACTTTGGGGGTCAGGATCAGCTACTAAAAAGTATGTTTGTAATACAAAGAAAATAAAAACAGAAATATAGACAAATTATATTCAAGATTTTTAGAATACAAGCCTCTAAAAATTGCAATTTTGAAAGTACTTCCTTTTTTATTATTAAAATTATTGCACAGTTATTAGCAACAATACACAGGCATTGCCAATTTCAAGCATATCCTTGAATATACCTCAGTGCCACTGAGTGTTCATTATTGCTGATGGTTAAAAATCAGAAGCTAACGTAACCTGTACTGCTTATAATAAAGTCATATGAAAAACAAGATAAAAACCAAGTGGTATGAATACTGAAATGGCCATTCTTTCAAATATTAAATATTTCTTGTGAGTTGTTTTGTGACACTAAATAGCCACCCCAGTGCTGGATAAGCCATCTCATATGTACCAGACACCAAATTCTAAAGCTATCACTACTCATATTTTCCCAATTAAGTATGTCTATAATTGTTGTCTAAGCGTACACACATTCATGACTGGTATATACACCTCTTAAAATCATGTCTAGAAAGCATAGATTTGTGAATGGGAAGACTTGATTTCTTTCCTAAGTCTACATATTCAGAATAAAAGTGTATGTCTTTCTCTCTAGTTACTGTTCTGTTGTTCTGATTCTGTTCTGTTGCTCCTAAATTAAAATTTAAACATTTCAAATGCAAAAAACAACAAAAAATAAATTACTGGTGGTATCCCTGTCCCTATGTCTTTATTTTTAAAAAGTATAAAACCAATTTTTAATCAACAGCAATAAACTTCAGGAAAAGATTTTTGTTGGAATAACTTCAGGTAAAGTATTTAAGAAGTTGAAAGGAAAAAAAAAGGAAAACCAAATCTGTACACAGGAAACAAATTTCAAATGTACAAGGCAGTCAAAAGTACAAAATAAAAGATCACAAGAAGCATTTTCATCTTTTTGTTAAAATAGTTGTTACAACTGACATTTTGAGAATAATTAATTTTGTGTTTCTAGAACATCAATTAAGTAACTACATCCTCCTTAAGCAGCTAGCTGTTGTGATTAACAGTGGACCAGTATAAACTCCTAATATCAGGGGAAAAGTAGTATTAAAGTGCCACAGGCCTGCTTCACACATACACTTTCTCTCTCTTAAATGTGCTAAAAAATACAATCTAAAAGAAAAATAAGTCCTTGTATAAATATTTCAACATTAAATATTTCTGTAAAACTACATACACTGCGATAAAGCAACTATTTCAGAATTAACTACATATGGCTCACAATAAAAACAGACATCTTATATTTCCCTTTACAAATACACCTATTTTTCATTCCAGAAAACTGCATTCACTCTGTTAAAAAAAAAAAAAAAAAAGTGCTGTAAACAGAACCACACAACCCTGACAAGATAAACTTGACAGGAACTATGTAACTACAGTAGCTCATTTCCTGCTCATATCTGGTATATTTAAAGCAAACCTCCCCAAATGAAAAATAAGTCAGAAAAGTTCACTACTGTTAGCTTAACAAACCCATATTTTTTTAGAACGGCAGCTGCCTGAAACAGAGACGAATGAAATACTAGAGCTAATGTCGCTTCCTGATGATGAAAACTACCCAATAACTACAACTACTTCTGCACAGTCCTTTCTTTCCTGTAAAGCAGAGTTACATTCGGCCTCCACGCATGCTACGGGCCAAAAGAAAACAGCAATTCCGCTGTTACACACTGAGGTGGGGACAGTTAGAGACGACTAGTGGCTCCCTCTGCAATTCACAAAGTTTAAAAATAAAAAGCTGCTTTTTCCAAGTGTAAATGGTTCCTCTCCACGCACGTAGGCCCGAGGCCCTGTTGCAAACAGTGTCTAACAGGACCAGGCAGCACAAAGACAGGAATGGGAGATTAGTGGGAGGAAGGGAGGCCGGGATTGGGGCTCAGCAGGATCTTCTGGCTTTTTAAAATTCAAACTGCTCCCTGACCAATACAAATCACGGACACGCTACTGACTACTACACGGATTTACAGCATTAAATACACGCCTTCTACGTGACAGCTATATTAACTTGACCCTTTTAAACATGTATCAGGACAGGCAGGAGGCACGACAGCACATTTTTATTTACAAGATTCCTAACACAATGCTTCATAAAGTTACTCTATTAGATAGAATAACCATGTATTATTACAACAAATCTACCTGAACAACTAAAAACCTGCTGAAAAATGGACAAATTATGTAATGACAATACTCACTTGCCATTTAGAAAATTCCTTTCTATGTGAAACATGAAAACTTTGTATCTTAAAATTTCTTGCAATTATGTAATTTATATAGGAGTATTTTTATTAGTTCACAGGGCATTTGTTTTAAATCTACCTCAATTTTTAGTAACACTCTCAACCGTACCACTTACAAGTCCAAGATTTACTTTACTGTAAATCAGCTACCATTTATTTATTGAAGACCTGACACTAATCAACAGTAATTTTCAAAACACATTTGACCTATTAAAATGACACCTAATTACATATTCAAACATCATGGACACAAACAGCCAATAACAACCTTGGGTTCTCAAAGTGATATGGCCTGACAAGAAAGGATGACACTTTTTAAGCATTCCTCACTTTTCACTTAATTAAATTTACATTTGATTCTTAAGTACTTCGGGTAAGATCTCATCTTCACCTTGGTCCCTTAAATGTCATAAACACAGCACTTTACACACGATCCCTTGCCTGTTTTCTGTTTGTCAGAAACAGAAAACAGTATTCCTTCTGAATTTAATATATATTCCTGTAACGTATACAACACACAGACACGGAGACTGTGCAAAGTACCTGACACAATATGCCTGCCTATCTGTATTTTCTGGGTCTGCAGGTGTCCGTGTTGTGTCAATCATCCCTGAAAGCACTATTTTACGCTATAAATATACTAAGTTGTTAACACACTAATCAAAATTATTATTTAGAGATTAAACGCCTGCACATTATAAAATCAAAAGCATTCAAACTTTTGAATGTTCAGAACGCAGTTGGTTAGAAGCCAATACTGAAGGGAGATGATATTTTTGTTCCTGGGTATTTACATTGTCTGTCTTCCCCTATTCCTCTACTTAGTCCTGGCCCACTTCGGAGGGCTGTCTGCGCTGGGACCTTCCTTCTCTGCCCTACATGAAGTTGTAAATACGGCAAAGCATCGATGAACATTTGCGACTAATTGCATTGTTTGCTCCCGGTGCTGCTGCTGCCCTCGGGTTGAGGCCTGTCACCGAGCCCCGCTTCGCCTCCCTAATCCCCGAGCTGGAGTGAAGGCGCTGGCCGGCGGGCCTGCGCCCTCCGCCGGGCCTGGGCCTCCCGGCAGCCCGCACCAACCAGCCTGCCCCGCCAGCCCCGACACAGCAGGAAGGGGGGCTGCCAAATAAACACCTCCGGTTGCCACTTACTCCCCTCCACCCCGGATAGCAGCTAATCCCCTTTGCTCCCGGCAGTGCTGGGCCGCTGGGCTGGGAGGCCCGGCCCGCTGCTGGCGAGGGCAGGGAGGGGAAGGGGAGACAAGGAGGGGGGATTACCTGAGCAAATCGGCGTCTGAATCCAACGAGAATCCGAGAGAGGGGGAGAGAAATCCGCCCCCCTCCCTCCTCAGAGGAGCCGCCGCCGCCGCTGGGCCGCCGCCGCCGCCGCGGAGCAGGAGGAGGAGGGGAGATAATATAACAACAATAATCCGGGCCGGGAGGGGGGCTGGCTCCTCTTCCGTCTCCTCCTCAGTGCAGCGAACATGTAGAGCCGGGGGGTGTGCGGCCGAGGCAAATCCCTTCCCCCCGAGCCTCCTTCACAACATCAACACGGGCCGGGCCGGGCCGGGCCGCGCCGCGCCGAACGAACCGGTTCGGAGCCGGGGCCGGGGCCGCGGGGCCGGCCGGGGGGCAGCGCTGCCGCCGAGGGGCCGCCGCCGCCGCCGCCGCCGGGACTGCGAGCGCAGGAGGGCGGGGAGGGGCGGCCTGGGCACGGTGAGCCGGTACCGAGCGGGGGGGCCGGGAGAGAGGAGGGCGAGGAGGAGGAGGGGAAGGATCCTGTGTGTGTCTCTCTCGCTCCCTCTCAGAACAAAATGCCGACCGGAAGTGCAGCGGCAGGAATGACTCCCTCCACCGGCGCCAAACACCAGCAGCCTCCCCCTTCCCTTCCCTTCCCTTCCCTTCCCTTCCCTTCCCTTCCCTTCCCTTCTTCCCTGCCTCCTCCTCGCCGATCGCTCCCTCGCTCCACCAGCGCTGCTTCCGCAGCTGGAGCGGCTCCCTCGCCTCGCCTCTCCCGGCAGAGCCTCCACTGCTGCGTGGCTCCTCTCCCCTTCCACACCCCTCCGCCTGCCCTGCGAGTTTCTCTTTCTTTTCTTCTCCCCCTCCTTTATTATTTTTTTTTTCCTCCTCTCTTCTGGTGCGCGGAAGAAGAACGAGATTTATGCTTAAGCCTGCGCTGAGAGGATTTGTGAAGAAAGGACCGTCGGAAAAAAACCCACCCGTATTGGTGTTTATTTTTTGTCTTGCCTAAGGACGGTGGGGAGGAGGAGGACTGCAAAATGCCGCCTCTGCAGGAGGCAGACCTGGGAAGGGGCCTTAAACCGAACCCTCAAAGGCGGGAGCCCCAGCGGGTGCGACACTCGCTGGAGTTGCTCTTTCCGCTCGTGTCCGGCTCTGTGGATGGGAGAGGCCGCCCGCAGGAACCGAAACACCCGCTGCTGAAAGCATTGCCGGGGCGAGGGATTTCCAAGCAGACATAGCGAACGGGAGCGGCTTTCAAAAACCTTTTCGTACGGGCATGGGGGACAATACTGATGTTCAGGTGAAATGTTCTTCGCTGGAGGCTGATGCTCCATTGCCACCAGATTTACTGGAAATATTTTAATCGTTTATTGTGAAGGAGTGTTTGGAGGTAGAGAATGCCCTAAGCTGAAAGACTTTTCTGGTGTTCCTCTGTACAGGTAAAAATGAATAATCATAGCACAGGATAATGAAGAAGCATTTGTATCGGATGAATTAACTATATTTTTTAGTACTCACTTAATGTCGTTTTGGTGCTCAATACTTGGACAAAAAACCCTTCATTTCTAGAGGAAGCATTGCTTGTCTGTCGACTTCAGGATTCTGCTGGGCACAGCTGTAAATACCCTGTGACATATAAACACACCCTTTCAGTGCCGGATGGATGTTATTTGCACAAAGGGATAATATTTTACACCAATGCACTTGAATCTGCCTAACACTTAGGATTTTCTGAATAATGCTCTGTCTTTAGTACAGATTTAAAATGCCTCCCTCGAGCTTAAACTATTACTAAATTCGTAATTTTGGATGAATCAAAGTTCGTTTTACAAGTGTATGTGTTTTTGTGGGAGAGTATAGGAACAAAGATGGCACCAGAGAATATGGTAATTCACTACTGGAAATACTAATATTTAATGGCTCATACTAGTGGAGACAAAGTATTCCATACCTTTCTTCCAGTAAATATAAAAGGCCTCAATCCTAAAATATTGAAGTTATCCATGTGACATAAAGGGAAATGGTGTTGCAAATGAAGTTATGTGTGTTCCTAGGTCTTCAACTTAATTTCTGTGTTGCAACTCTGTAACTCAAGGGGGAAACTCTTTACCTTCTCTTGGTAATGAAATAAAGTTTAATGAAGTGTCTATCTGGAGCTCACGTACCCACGTGTGTGTATACTTATACATCTATGAATTCTCAGGAAAATATAATTCTAAAACTACAAAGTTAGCCCAGGAGTACTACATCAATCTACTTCTAACTGACTAATAGTTACCAATTCGTATTGATGGAGTCTTTCTGTGATTTTAGTAATTTATTTTTATCTTTTTCTTAATTGGTGAATTAATGTGTAAATAAAATGTAAATACTAAAATTTTAATTTTCAAATGCCAAATATGGTTTAGACAGTACAAACATCATGGTAACTAAGACACACCTATGTGACTATGGTTTCAGTGAGAGTGACACTGGACCATTTTATGCTTTTACAATACTCTTCAACTGAAAGAATTCATAGAAATTGCTATTTTACCTGAGTACTGTGTTGTATTACCTGCACAAGAAAACAACTAATTCAAGCCATTAGTCCTTTCAGAAGGTCATGTGTAACACACACCGGCAAATCAGGATTGTTTTTTCCTCAAAGGAAATGAAACATTTTTTATTCTATTAAATATTCCTGTAATCTACTTTTTAAAATGAAGGATCAAATTCTTTACATTTAGACAAGCCATTCCTTGTATTTGTTTTCAAAAGCCCACTCACAGCAATTTATTGCATAATGGAAGCTCACTATATTCCTAAAAATACTTCAGTATGCACAGGGTTCATATTATGCATAAATAGCCAGAAAAAGTGATAAATCAAGTAGTTCAGATTACCTGAAAACTACTGTGAAATCGTTTAAAAACCTTATTTCTGTTCCAGGCCTTAGTCATGGGGTGGGGATAGTCCTAATCTGTCTGGGAGGAGCTATGCAGTCATGCAACTGTGACTGTGGCACACTAAGGAGCATACACTGCATGAACAAAGCTGGTCGCAGTGTGGAGGAGTGCAGAGTTCCCCAGATTCCCCTGACAAATCCACACCTATATAGTCCAGAAAATGAGCTGCAAGTTTCAGGGTAAAGCTGCTGAACTTAATCCTGCTCCTTTTGATGTCAAAGGAGAATGTGTCTTTTGCCCTAAGCGAATGACTGGATTCCCATAAATTTAAGATGTTTATGCAGTCTGTTATTCTGAGACTCATTTCATGTTCTTAAAAGGGTATTCTAATTCAAAGGGCAAGAATTAAAAACTGTTTTAAAAACATATTTCTCAAGCAACTTTCACAAACTATATGGAAAACTGGAGGTATGTCTCTTGCTGCTGTTTACAACTGCATACTGAGATAAAGCTTTCCAGATGCAAAGATAATATTTGTGTGTACACCGTTGAAATTAGAGAAGAAACCTCTCTGCCTCCTTCACTCTGTGTTAACTTTCCTGACTGCTACATCTTATTCAGCTTCATAAATTATGGACAGCATGTAATACTGGAAGATAAATACAACTGGCACCAATGTTTTCCTAGATGTGGTTGTTGACATTTTTTTTCTGTAAAATGAATGTAAAATGCATTATGCTTTTCCATTTCTGTTTCTTTAAGGGCCATTATAACATTCAGGTACCTGTCACTTTAAGTTAATTGGATGCTTAAACATTGTTATGTTTACCTTTTAGTAATTTACAGGTAGTATGTATTTTGAGTTAGATTTTTAAAATAACTAGGACATGTCAGTAAAGTAATTTAAAAAATTAAGATTGTATATTTTGATATTCTCTCAATAATTAAAAAGAACTTTCCTATGAAAAATGGGAGCTTGTTATCTGAAAGTAATATAACAATGCAATCATTAGCCATCATCCTAAATTTAAGCATTCAAATTATTTAGAATCTGGTGTTGAGGCTGGACCACAACAGTGCATAAGAAGAATGTAATAATGTTTTCTGTGTGACAAGTAATAGAAAATTATGTTCTTTGCATTGACTTTAGTTCAGAGGAGCAAATAATAACAACAACCAGGTAATTGATTCATTGGGAAATATTCATTGTGTGAAGTAAGCAAACTATGCTTGAGGCCTTCAGTAGTACAGGTTAAATAAAAAGCCAAGGAAGCCCCTGGACTGAGAAGTAAAATATTTGTGTCATTACTTGCCGTAAGCTTACAACTTGATGGGGACTACTGATGTATTTTTTTTTTCTGATAAGACAGATGAAGGTAATTTTCTTCCTCCTTCTAATTATTTAATTTACTATCAATAATTTAATATGAAATTAGATAATACTTTTCCATTTTTTTCTAAATGATAAAGTTGCATTATCTCTACCATGTCAAGAATATGCTTCTGTCTGTATACGATATGAACTTTATGGCAGGTATATCTATTAAAATGTGTAATTGTTTCTATGGAAAAAAAATGACAGAAGACAAAACTCTTGTACTTGCATGTGAATGTTGAAGTAAGCTCTTAACTATGCAAGGCACTAGGGATTCTGAATAAAGTTAAAATAAAGAAAATGTAAAACACATAATTCAGATTATAAAACATACATAATAAATAAAACACATTATGTAACAGAAAAAAGATCTCAGTGATAGACTGCTGGACAAGTGGACTGCCTCAGTATTGTTACATTAGGGCCATAAGAACAGACCTAATAACAATTGATTTTGTGATCACTTACACACTGTCATAGGACGTAACCTGAAATCTGGGCAAAGATACCCTTTAGGCTCTTTTCTGTGGATTCACCATTGGTGAGCTTCAGAAAAGAAGCAGGTGTCATCTGGTATTGCATGTTAGCTACATAAGAAATCCTGTGCAATTTCATACAAGAGTACTGCTGAGGGCCACTGTGGATAATTTCAAGAGAGAAATATAAAAACATTCAGGCTTTTATTCCCTCTCTCCACTTTTTAAGATGAAAGGCTAAATCAATATAAAGCTTCGTCGGCTAGTAAGCAAATGTGGACATTCATCTTCTGGCAAAGGATAGAAGTTGAAAATTAAGGACTGTTGTATTCAGTGCAAGCTGAAAGTCATACTTGTATGGATTAAAGGAATCTGAGAATATCATAACATGCTTCAGATGCCTTGCCACTCCATTTTTAATGAACCTGCCAGTAAAAAGAATATTTAAGACAGAACTATGTTTATGTATAGTGTGTATGTTAAAAAGGTTTCTTGGGCTCAGGCCTTTAAAAACTGCTTTTTTGGAGGACAGCAGAACTTTTCTGTTCTTCAGATACTGAAGTGTTAACTATCTCAGCCAAAGAATTCAGTGGCTACATAAAAAAGAACAGGTTAAACATGCCTGGGACTGTTCTCTGGCATTGGAGCTGGTAACCGCATAATGTTTTAAGCTTGTATTATTAAACTCTTCTGTTCTTCAGAACAGGATAGTCACATGCATGTACCGGGAATGGTTCCTGACTCACACAAACTCCTAAACTGTGCACAGGAATTGTTTGGGAAGTGCTAACTGGCATGCTTTAAGCCTGTGCCAAGGTCTATTTGAACACTTTAATATACACAATTTTTTGACAAATTATTTCTAAAGTCTATGTATGTTTCATTTGCATTGCATTTTAGAGACATATCTAAGGCAATCTCCTTGAACCGATTAGTCAAAAGAAAGGTAGGAAGAAGCTGCAGTCCCCATCTAGAGATAAATCACGTTCATATTTTCAATCTTTATTGAAACAATTAATCACCGGATTTTTTATCCAGTAGCCTGACAAAAGAAAGTTGATTGAAATTTGGCTATTGTTAGATATTTGTTCATGTGAAGCCATTTTAGAAAGTCCTACACAGTGGCTAGACTAGACTTGCAACCTGCAGCAGATGTCCCTTTTTGTTTTAGACATCCTGTGGCTTTTAAGAAAGGATGTTACAGTGAGAACAGGAAGAGAAAACACACATTGTGCAAGAAATGAAATAAATGCAAGTAACTTTTGCACTCCTAGAGGTTATGGCTGTAAACATAAATTTGTAATGAAAATTCATTTTAAAGTATAATTTATTGATTTTAAGATAAGAATGGAAAAGGAGTAGGGATAAATAAAACACCACTAGTGATTTTCTGAATGCTGAGCATTTCTCTTATAACTTCCATTACATATATTATTCCATTTTAAAACTGGACATGTGGTGGAAATTTGCCTCTCAGTATGGCCACAGGGACAAATATCAGTGCATCTTCTTTGTCAGGACTTCAGAAGATGTGTAGGTGCTTCATATGTGAGCCAGAAAGCAGTATAAATTTGTCACTGATTTAATTTCTCACAGACTGGCAATACTGTGCATTCTGGAGCACAAAGCCTTTTTTAAATTTTTGTTTAAGCTTTTGACAAGGACAATAAGTGGGCCATAAAGCTGAGCTGCTAGCCTAGAGAAGCTGCAATTAAATACAAATAAATGTCTCTGCCTACGTGATGCAACTTGGTTGTAATAACAAAAAAATGACTGAAAGAAGAATATACCTTTTAAGAATGGTTAGCATGGAATTCTCAAAAAGACACATTTATGAAAATGTCCTTTTCTGGATCATGATGCATTATAAATCTAGTTATTGATGGTTAAATTTCTGTATTTATCCTCCCACTATTTTAAAATACATACTCAACCTCCTCAGGTTTCCTGAACATAATTCATCTTATAAAAGAAAACCAGCATAGAAATTTTTAGCTGAGATATATATATGGAGAAATAATAGGATAAGCATGAGCAGTTTTCCCAAAGTTTACAGGGAAGTGGAAATAATTTAAAAATCTTGATGATAGTGAAAGACCAATAGCATGCACAGAATTCTTAATTTACGTTAATTTATGGTTTTGAATGATTATTGAACATTTTGTAGGTTTGCCAACTTTCTCTACTGTTGGTTGCATTCCAGTGCAAGGACTCATATCAAAGATGATACAGTGACTCTCATGAAGAGGCCGAAATTTGTGTACCTGTGCTTTTGCTAATATGTTTTCCATGCAGGGTTCAACTCATTAGGGTGGCTTGTTATCCATAAAATTGCTGATACATAAAACATATTACAGCTAGACAGTGTTCTTCAAAATTACTGTAAGAAGTAGTTTAACTTTCTGGAAAAAGAACAGCTTCCATGAGAACATGGGTACATGTCACAACAAAAAAGAAAGACATGTGGTTTGCACATGTTTTGTTGGATATTTGAGGACAGGCATGTGTGAGAAAAAAGATGTAAAATGGCATAGAAACAGATGCAGAGAAGACACAGAAATGCATACACAGGCCTGAGCAACCACTGAGAACGTAGCTGTAAGAAAAACAGCACGAGAGATTCAAGATGACTATCAACGAAAAAATGACCTGAGACATTGGATGAAACTTCCACATGGTTTCAGAGGAAAAGAACATATGCACAACCTTTATAAGTAGAGTGCATCAAAACACCTGATGCCATAATATATTTTTTCTGACCAGAAACCCTGCACTTTGACCATTCAAGTCAAAGCAGGTAAGAATACACTGCCAATTTTAAACACAGTTGCATTCTAAATAGATCCATAAATTACAATAACTTGGCAGGATTCAAAAAAATTAATTTTCCTGCCAGGAAAATATATACACATACACCACAAAATACTCTTTACACTTTCATTCCCTCGACTTTTGCCTGAACTTACTCATTACTTTCATACCTTCCATCGTTCCACTGCTGTTTCTCCTCATTTCCAGACTGAAGTCAGTCTTTTGTTTACTCCAGGCTACACTAGTGATCACTCTCTTCTGGTCTAAGTGCTTCTTTTCTCCTGCATTTCCTTGGACATTGTTTATTTTTTGTCTGCCATTTAACTGTGTTTTCCCTAAAATTTTGGATTGCTTCCTTCTTTCTTGCTCCCAAAGATAGAGGCAGCATATAAAAGCCCTTTATTTATTTTCCTATTTTGACTCTTCTTTGGCAAAAATAATTCAAGATATGAATCTCTACCTGTTTCTCTTAAAGAACTACTGGCTTAAAAAAGTATGTCTCTATAATGATGTTACTGGTTTTATTTTTTTTCCTCATAATTGTGTTTACAGAATAGCCAAATGCCCATAGAGGTAAAAGAAGAAAGTACTATGAGTAGATAATGCATGAAAAACTCACTTTGGTGGGTACCTCATTTTAATACTATAAAAAAAGTATTTGTGATTGAATAGTATTTGGATAAGAAGTTCAGTTAAATAGGGACAATCTGTTGGTAAAAAGATTGCTTGTGAAAGCCATGCTATAAAATTTCTATGTAAATTATAGCATAGTGTAAAAAGTACTCACATGACAAACTTTCACGAAAAAATCATATGTATGTGCAGACCTAAAAATATAATCTTTCCTTTTTTCACACCTAATTTCAGAAACTTTATTACAACTACTGAATGTAAATACTTTTATTTAAAATGTAAATGTTGTGCTGTTTTTATTCTGTGAATAACTTAGCATAAACTCAGATGTTGCTTCAATCTTCAGAGTACTGAAGTTGACTGTCCAGCGTAGGGGCATACTAAGTAGAGATGTTATCCACATCTGAGCTTTCCTAATGAGTGAAATTTCATTAAAAAGCGTTCACCTAAACAATCAGTAATAGAAGTTTAAGTAGTTTCTAAAAGCTATACATTTATAAAGGTAAATGCAGCTTTCTCTAGTCCATTTGAATTTTGACTGGGAAGTATCATGTTTTACTTTACAGTTAGTTATGATATTCTTCTGGTCCTCTTATTTTCTACATTTTCCCATTAATACCAACCAGAACTTCCAAAGTGAGAAAAAAAGGTTAGTATTCCTACATTGTTGATGATTAACTCAAAAATATAATGTGGCCTGTGGGGGAAGGACTGTCACATACATATTTGATAGCCTGTCTGTGAGGCTGTGTTTCATTATGATAAACATTGTATTACATACCACTCTGATGACCTTCATGGTGCTATGAAGTTAATATAAAACTGCATAACAGTTGAACATCCAAGATCCATCAAACTGATTAGCAGTTACACCTTCTTCCTCCATCTCACTCCTTTAATAATCTTCCCTCCCAACAATAAAATTGTGTATATTTAAATGAAGATTTTCTTACCAGGCCTCTAAAAGCTTTACCCTCTTCTAAAAGCAGTTCAGAGATGTCTATATGAGACTCCTTTATGGCTGGTGTTCTTCACATGTAATAGATATAATCTGTCCAGTTCCCAAAAATTTCATTCAAAATGCTATATACTGATGCCAAAATGCCTGGAATAGAAAATTTCACATGTAATTTCAGGGAAGTTATAGAGCTGTAATAACTTAGCTATAAGAATGCAACTACATATTTAGGTAACTGTAGAATAAGTTAATTATTGCCCTTAGGAACATGGGGTTTTTTGCATCTGCAGAAATTAAAAGGGTAAGTTTTTACAACTCTGTATGGGCTAAACAAAAAGTTACAGCACTATTAATCTAACAGGTTTCCTCCAGCATACACACTTCCCTTTGATTGTGAAAACATACTGAAACTTTTTAATTAAATTATATTTTTTGTTATGTGTTAATGTAGAGCTCAGGAAAGGTTCTGGATTGCTAGCCCAGTGCACTGAAATCCTTTTTAGCCACAGAAACTAACAGTGCAGGAATGATTAAAGCAAACTTCCTGGTGCTGTTTCACCGGTGAACCCCAGAGGGACCCAGAAGGTTATAATGTAGTTCAATCTCTTACGTATTTCCCTGGAATATGTGGACTCTCCACCTATATTGTTGTTACCACAGTGTTACTGCTCATAGTGCTCAGCCGGTACTTAGGAGTAAAAATCTTCTCATAAATAATGTAGGAGAAAATACTTTACAAAAATTAATTTGGCTTCCCACAGCCAATGCCACTCCTATTCGCTTATTTTACGCTCCAAATTTGTTTATTCTGTGTGGGTTTTGCCTGCTTTCAAGTTTCATAGTTTCTCAGAGGAAGCGGTCTTGGCATTCTGTAGTTGCCTGGGAAGCACTGCCCATGCTCATGATTCCACAGAAACATTTTTAGTGTGATGGAAAGCCCTCCTATGTTTATCACTAATAGCTGCCCATAAACCAGCTCCTTCGTGGCACTTGGGGTGCACTCAGCTTCCTCCTGCCGAGGCGCAGAGATAAGAACCCCGTTCTTTGCTGTCTTGAGAATAGCCAAAAAAAAAAAAAAAAAGAAAAAAAGAAAAAAAAAAGAAGAAAAAATGTATTTTATTGGTTTTGCCAGGCGGTGCCCAGGGCCCGGCAGCGGGGTGTGAGCCGCTCCCTCAGCCCGCTCCGGCACCCCCGGTCACACACGGCCCCCTCACTCGCCCCCTGCTCCCCACACCTCCTCCGGGGGCTCAGCACGGCACATTACACTCTTTTTTGCGACAAAGAGAGCCCCTGCCCCGCTGGCCGAGCAGCACCCCGGCTGCTCCCCGCCTTTGTCACCTCAGGGCGCTCCTGCCGCCACCGCTCCCTGCCCGCCCGCGGCCCCGCTCCCTGCCCGCCCGGCAGGGCGAGGCCTGCCCCGGGCAGCAGCGAGGAGAGGAGAGGAGAGCTCCGGGGGTGCTGGAAGGAGAAATTAAAGTGTCTCCCAAGTCCCGCAGCGGCCCGCCAGCCCCGGCCGCGCTCCGGGGCGCCGCCTCGCCTGCGCCTCACACGGGCTGGGCGCAACTTCCCCGCGCGGGGGGCGGCACGGGGAGCCCTTCAGGATTTCACCTCAGGCCCACGCCTTTTTTTTCACAGACCTGCTTCTCGTGCTTTATACCGACCTCTTACAGCCCTCCTTTCGGAGTGTTATCATGATTTTGCGGAGAATAATCGGCGATGCGTGGGCGGGTGTCCCCCCCCGGCGGGCAATGGAACAGCCCGCGGTTAACCCCTGTGCTGCCGGGCCGTGCCCGAGCGCGCTTTGCCGTCCGTTACTGCCTTTTGGTTTGGGTGTTTTTGGTGATTTCGGGGGGAAAACACCGCAGCAGCCGCTCCCACAGCTGTGCTCGCTCTCCTGGCAGAGACTGCAGCACTTACTGGGGAAATGGGGCTGTCCTGCCCCAGCCCTGGGCTCCCAATCTGCCTGTCCCTGAGCACTTGGCGTGACCAAGGTGAGATACACGGTCTGCACCCACTGCGTTGCTGAGGGATTAAGGACAGTGTAGTGAATGTACTAGCTTTTTAAAATAATGCCGTGCAAGGAGTCATTTAGCTCAAATTTCTGTTTCTTTGCCTATTCCTCCATTTCTCTATTCCTTCTTGCTCAAATTTCTGGTTTTTTTGACTATTCCTCTATTTCTCTATTCCTTCTTGCTCAAATTTCTGTTTCTTTGCCTATTCCTCCATTTCTCTATTCCTTCTTCTCCTCGACTTCAAGTGGCAGTTCAAGCCCACAAAAATATTGCATTGTACTGAATAAAAGCATGTAAAAAACCCTATCAACTTCTTCTCAGTTGCTTCAGTCTCTTTGCTGATTCCCTTCCTTGGGTTGTCTTCTGGGTTCATAGCACTGGATCCCTTGGGAGTTTTCCCTGACCCTAATGCCTGCAATTAAGTCTTTTGGCATCTTCCATCTCTGACATATTTTTCAGATCAAGGTTCCCTCTCAGAACCATGCTTTTTCTTTCCATTCTATTATTCTTTGATTCCCACAGGCTAATGTTCTGAACCATACTGAACTGTATTGGAAGAGCCATTTACATTTTTTAGGAAGAAAGGGAGGCATTTATCTTAAAGTAAATGCAGAACAAAATTCCTACTTTTGCTCCAAGTTATGAAGGTGATTAGGCGTGTATTGGTAGGTGGGAACATGTGGAAATACTTCTGGCAGAAGAACTTCTACAAATTGCAGTAGTGAAGGAGAGCTTTTTCCAGAAGCCTCTCAAGTGATATGAATGGATTTATGAATTACAGTCTGCTTAAGGCCAAGCAAGGTGTCTGACAAATCATGAATGTTGGTACCATCTTTCCTTTAATGTAGTAGCCATTAGAATACTTAAATTTATTGCAGCTCCTTAGCTTCTTGTCTGAAAAGTGTTCTATGCATTCAGTTTGTGTTTCAACGTGAGACCTTGCCTTACTAATCTAGAAGACACACGTGGTGTACAACTGCAACCACAGCCTTCCAAAGTAAAAGAAGGAAACCCATTTTGCAAAATAACAACAAAACATTGCAAGATTTTGTTCAACACACTGCATATGACAAATGTCTGCTTTTGCTAAGAGAACTTGGGTGAGTTTTTTAAAGAAAAGTAAACCACTTTACTGTATTCACTTAGTGAATTTTGTTGTTTGCTTGTCAAATGTAGAGCTTTCCTTGTCATATGAGAAAGTTTTGGGAGTGCTGGGAACTTGGAAATAGTGTTGGATTCTGTTGACTTCCTGATCCAGTCTCAAGTTAGAATGGTCCTCTTTAGCACTTCAGCCTTGAAAGATGTCTATGATTCTTTGCTGGTTTGGTTTTTGTTGTTTGTTTGTTTGGGGGGCTTTGTGTGTGCTGGTTTTGGATAGGGTAGTTGGTTTTCTTCAGAGTGGCTGGCATAGGGCTGTGTTTTGGATCTGTGCTGAACACAATGATTATGATAGAGGTATTTCTGTAAATGCAGAGCAGGGCTTACACAGAGCCAAGGCTTTTTCTGCTTCTCACAGTTCCAGGCTGGCAAGGAGACTGGGCATGCAAGAGAGCTTGGGAGCAGACAGCTGGGACAGGTGACCCAACTGACCAAAGGGATGTTCCAAACCACACAACATCGTGCTCAGTATATAAAGCAGAGGAAAGACAGAGGAAAGACGGGATGATTTGAGTGATGATGTTTGTCTTCCCAAGTCACCAGTACACATCTTGGGGCCCTGCTCTTCTGGAGATGGCTGAACACCTGCCTGCCCATGGGAAGCACAGAATTAATTCCTTGTGTTACTTTGTTTGTATGTGTGGCTGTTGGTTTGCGTGCAAAACTATCTTTATCTCAACCTGCAAATTTTCTAGCTTTTACCCTTCCAATTTTATCCCCAATCCCATTAGTAGGGAAGCAAGCAAATGGCTGTACAGGGCTTGGCTGCTAGCTGGGTTAAATGATGGCATTGGGTTTGTTCTTTTGGGGGTTTTATTCTTGCAATCTACAGCTTGTTTCTTCACCTTTAGAAATACACAAGGAGAAAATATAAAACCTTTGTTTCAACTCCGGGTTCTGTCTTTCAGAATAACTATAAACCTTTCATTGTAGAAGGCATGATGGCTGCTTTTAGTTGAATTAACGTTGTCTGTATTGATTTTTTTTTTTGCAGTTCATTAAACTGAACGTCCCTCATGGAATCTGCCAGCTTGTGCCTAGTTCTCATGTCAAGAAATTTAGAGCTGGACCTGTTCAGCATTGAGAAGAAATGACTGAGAGGGGACCTCATCGATGTCTATCAGTGTCTGACTGTCAAAAGGATGGAGCTGGGCTCTGCTCAGTGATGCCAAGCAATAGGACAAGAGGGAATGGGCAGAAACTGATGCACAGGAAGTTCCACCTGAGTATAAGGAGGAACTTCTTTACTGTGTAGGTGACTGTGCACTGGAAGAGGCTGCCCAGAGAGGTTGTGCAGCCTCCCTCACTGGAGATACTCAAGAACCATCTGGACACAATCCTGTGCCATGTGCTCTGGGATGGCCCTGCATGAGCAGGGAGGTTGGACCAAGTGACTCACTGCAGTCCCTTTCAACCTTACCCATTGTGTAATTCTGTGATTCTGTAAATATACTGAGGTGTGGAAGTACACAGTTAGGTCAGAAAAAGGACACTAATCACTATAATGGCACGTGAAGATAAAAATGACGCCTTGTAATAGTTAAAATCTACTGGAAGGACATACACAAATGCCTCAGCCCCAGTCAAATTTTGTGAATAGTTACATGTCACTATGAAGTCTCTGAAACTATCAATACAGCTTTTAAATCTTAGCACTACTGGATGTATAATTTGTCCTGGAACCAATTTTTCCTTTACCATTTCATTAAAATTATTGTTTTAAGTTCCAAAAAAGAATAAGTGTTAGAAATCTTCCTCTATTCTTTGAATGTTTACCCCACAGATATGCTTTTTCCGTTAGTGCCTTCTTGTCCTTGTTTCAGGAGTTGAGCAAATTGTGTCCAGTTGTTTTATTTCCCTAAAATAATTATGCAAGTTTTGTGGCTGACTGATTTACAAGAAACCCATTATTTCTAGTGAATCACAGTTAAGGAACAGTTTCTAATTTTTAACCTCCAAACATGAAGTTTAGGGCATTCAAAAATATGCTGAATTTTTTGTTCCACGGAGGTAGAAGGTTAGAAAAGGTGATGTACCCAGAACTCTTAAGTTGTTTTTTTGAACATACTCTGATGTAACATTCAGCCTCCTATCTGAGAGTTACTTATGCTGGGGCATAAAGATTTAGATAAAGCAGGTAATGTGTAATCCATCAGCTGAGGCGTTCAGTCAGGAACCTGCTCTCTCACTCACGGAGCTCAGCTGCGCACTGGCAGTGGGATTCTTCCCCACTAGATGGTGATACAGAAACAGCTCTGTCTTCCCTGTTTGAAGAGCGAGTTTTCTCACTCGAATATAGTCTCTAAGATGTAAATGCATAATTAAAAGTAATTTCAAATAAATTTCTTTCCTGTTTTGTAGAAAGCAAAGATTCCTATAAGATTATAAAGAAGGACAACCTTTGTAAAAAAGAAAGTATTTGAGTCACTCAATGAATGTAAATGTGTGGTGATAGCACTAATATGTAAAACTTATTAGGACACTTTGGAGTAAGATGTATTTTCAAAATCTGACATTCTAAATGGTGGCAGTCATAGTCTTTTGTCTAACTTGAAAATAATAGTTTAATTCAGCAAGAAGCAATCTATCAATGTATATGGCATAAGTGATTCAGTGAAAGACCTTAGTTATATCAGAGGGATATCTGTGAAACTGCTTCTCATATGTAAAGACAGCAGCACAAATTGAAGCTGTGAATATATTTAGAAAGACAAGTAGTTGTATCAAAAATACATTATATAAACCTTAGGCAATTGGATGTTACAGACCTTTAAGAAAGTAATGGTGCATGTGAAAAGTAAATGGTTGCAATTCAAAGGCTCCCACTTCTTTCTTACCTATGAAATTTCAGTTTCTTTAAAATAAAGAGATAAAATCCTCTTTAGTCAAGCAGTTATATAAGTGTGGACTGTGTACAAAAGACTTACTCCACAGCTCTTGCTTTCCCAATGGTTTTCATTCCTCTGATCCTCTGTATTTTATCTCAGTGCTTACTCTCAAGGCATGACAGTTCCGAAAGGGTGTGGGTTATCTGAGGTGCAGGCTACAACCATGAAAATATAGTATGTTGAAAATATGAACATTGAATAATAAAGTTAATTTGTAAAGGTTTGTTTGTTAATCATTAGTGAGGAGTTTTTACAGAAAGGCTAAGTGAATTGCTTAGAGTAGTTAAACCAGTCAAAAATAGTTTCACTTCCTTCACTGAAAAATTTCAATTGGGCTTTGCAGCTTTCCTTGTTAGCATCCAGTTTTATTTTCTGAAATACTAAGTTGTGAAAACATCCTGGTACAAGCTGTTGCTATTAGAACTAGGCAGGAAATTAAATATTTAGGAAATAAGAGATTTTCCAGTATGGGGTTTTTTGTTAAGTATGATTATTAATATCAGATACCAACATATCCTAGCTGAACCTTCTCAGTTCAGAACTTCCTTCTGACTTTCTTGACAGGTACCTTGATGTTGTCCTTCATTCCATCCTACTGTATCCCTTGTAATATCCCAAATGTCCTCTTTACAACATTGATAATTATCTCATCTTTACAGGCAGCAAAAAGTCTTTTTCTTGAGAAATCTGTGAGCATTTTCTCTCCTACTATTGCCCTGAGTAGGACCAGATGACATGGTAATATCTCCCGCCTATACTGTAGAAACACCAATACAGTTGTGTTCATGGATGAAAAATAAACAAAAATCCCATAGAGACATTTCATTAAGGTTGTGGTGTGTATTTACTGGAATTTCTGCATACAATTTAGTTTTCCTTCCTCCCTTGACTGATAAAAATGCTTGGATATCAGCTATTGTAAAATGATCCTGTCCTCATTTTTACTCTGGGAACACACATATTTTAACACATTTTTTCTAATGCGCTACCTGCTTCTAATCCAGATTCTGTCTTCATTTTTACAAGCCACTATAATCTTGTATTTCAGAAAGAGAAGTTCAAGAGATGTCTAGATACCCATCATTAAAAACAGATAAAATGAATGTTTCACTGTCTGATTCCTGAAGTGAATGATTTTTGGAACCACAGTTTTAGACATCAGATTTACAAATTCAAAACAGACAGATTTAGCAAAGAAAAAAGAAAAAAAAAAAGTAATCTAAATTGTACAGCAGATAGATTCATGAAATGGTAAAGTGAGAGCATTAAAAAAATAGTGTTGAGCGAAGAAGTGATTTTTCAATCTTCTAATTGTGCTTGCCACCTGCTGCCAAATTTGTTTGTGCCAGTATCTAGCTGACATTTGAAAATATATTCAATATAATGCAAGAAATGGTATAGGAGCATTCTGTATATTAAGAGTGAGTGAGAATTTGATGCAGGAAGATCACATGTAATAGAAAAATTAAGAATTGATGTGTACCTGGAGTGGTCCAAAGATTTGTGGGATATAATTTGTTTCTGAAAAGCCAAGTTCATGCTTTCCTCTTTACTAGTATTTATCCATTATCTGCATGATTTATTGGGGTTTTTTTTAATCAATTTTCCTGCAGTGAACATTTAAGGTATACTGGGCAAATTTTAATAACAGTAATTTTATTTGATTATGGTTATATTGTGATACAGGAATTATGGGAGTTTTACAGGTGAGAAAAAGAAAAATTATTTAATCTTGTTACGATGAAAGTAATGACTTGACATAAAATTTATACAGAAATGTAATGAGAACCAAGACTTACTCAAAGGCATTTAGTAGCAAACTTACTAAACATTGTGATATTTAGAATTGTGGTTATGTATTATACTGTGTTATTATGTGTTATATGTGCTCTGCTGCAATGTGATTTGAGTCCTGATTTTTAAGACTGACAAATGTGCAGTGTACTTCATTAATGTATTTGTAGAAATTCCATAAATATAATTATGAATTAATTCTTCTTACACAATGACTATTCTGTTTTACTTCTAGCTGACTATTTGTGTGAATGAACAAACTTCCCTATCATGTTTCCACCATAAGTAGACTCAGTACATGCCATTGTACACATAATAATTTTTAACTGATTAATAGAATCTGATAATCTGTTGATTATGCAGTGTCTACAGTGATAAACAGATATATTCTTTATTTCCATGTTAGTACTTTTGCTTAGCGTTGACATAGTAAATTTTTCCATCTATAAAGAAGAAATGGATGATGCTGAGGACAGAGGTGCCTGTAAAATAACTCTGTCATAGTGTCTCTGTGATGTTGCTGAACTGGGCACTGAGGAAAGGACATACCTTTGTTTAGATCCAGTCACTGTTGTCTGTTCTACAGTGTTAGTATAAAGCTTGGGATTTTTTTCCCAATAGCATTTTGACTTGAGCCATCTCAAATATCTGAAAGCTATACAATATCAGATTTATAGTTACAAACATTCAGCTCTGTTGAATGAAAGCTGTATTTGCACTACAGTCATTCACTCATGACTCATTTTCAACCCCTTATGTACCATCCAGACCTTTAATATGAGCTTCCCTTCTGTCTCTGGAGTTCTTCTTGCTGCTGTTAGCTCTGTCACCTTCTCTGCTTTAACTCCTGGCATTTGGCTCATTCATCTCAGCTAATTTCCAGTTTTCTGCCTTGAGGTATAGAATCTGTTTTCTAAGCCTCAGTCTTGATTGTTAAAAAATCTACTGTTTGTATGAATGAGAATATATAAGTTGTTTTTTATAATAGTTGCTTGCTAGTATAGAATACCAGCAATCTGTACTAACAGAGTCAGAAAACAATCCCCTCACCCAAAATAGCTTACAGTTTAGATAAACAACCAAGAAAAGAAGGACCAAATGAGAAAGAAAGGAAGAGTAGAACAACTGAGCAGTTCAGTTCAATGCTTATCTTGTTGTGCCCTTTGGTCTCTCTCTCTCTCTCTTTTTTTTTTTTTTTTTTTTTTTTTTTTTTCCCTTAGAAGTTTAAAAATGCAGAGTATTTTGTTTTCATACTAGCTTGTGAACTAATGAGGGAATCTGACCCACATGGACCTTTAAGGCCCATGTAAGGATATTAAAGGAAAAAAATCCAAGTAAATGTGTTTAACAAGTTATTATTTTGATTTTGGAGGATGAATCTGTAGATGGTAGTAGACAAATCTTACTTCTACAGACTATTCTAGTTCAGCAGCAGTTACTTTAGTGTTCACTATGAGATTTTTTTCAAAGACACATATTCTTTCAAAGAAACTATTTTAGGATTCATACGCACCTCTAAATTGTGACAGTTTCTGCTAATATAATTTAGAGCAGATTCATTCTGATAATAGAAAGTTTTTACAGAAAGGGGTAGAAACAGTTTGTAGTTCTCTTAAAGCATCATTTAGAGCCTGTGCTATGCCCCAAATGAGTAAGACTAGAGATACAGGGTCTGTGGGCTGGACATACTCAAATGTGTTTCTGTTTAGGGTGGTTTCTGTACCTTGACTCTTACGTAATCACATCAAAATGATACAGAAAGCTTCCCCCAGTAAAGTCTTGGGGAAGGTGCAAATGCTGCCTTCTCTCCCACAAAGATGAATCACTCCAAGTTAGCAAAGTAAAACCTCAGCTGGAGCAAAAAAGTTTTGTTTACATACTGCAAGTCTGCAATAATGAGCAGCCTTCAGAATATGGGAGAGCAATGTGGTATATCTTTTATCCAGGAAGAAGCTTATTTGAAAATCATATTGTTACATCTTAGTAGCTGCTACAGACAGTGTCATTTCTCTCTATCTGATCAACAAAAGAGTCTATTAAATGATAACATACTGCTTTATTTTCTGTTTCACTGACTAAGTCATATCCTTCTAGGGACTTTTATGGCTTGAAAAGTGGGTTTTCAGAGATATTTCTTGTTCAAGCTTCTGCAACCATTTCATTTTTCTAAGTTTCCCTAGGGCTCTGAGTAGCTATTTCTTCAGACTTAACAGGAGTACTGTGTTATTGCTACCAAATCATATTATTTGCTTCCTAGAATGTTCATAAATGATTCATTGAACAAGACATAAAAATAAATACATTAAATTGCACATCACATTAAAATTATATTCAAATTAAGGTGCACTTTCCAGAAAATACACCTTTTATATTATATTAGTTAAATATCTTACTAAGAAAGCAATTAAAGGAACCCTTAAAAATAAACAATTAACTTAAAAGCTTTTCTTGTTGAGCTGCAAATGATCTTAAGGAAAATCAAATGAAAATGTAAGGAGAATTTTGAAATTGCATCAGACAGTCCATTTATTGTTTCTGTCATATCATAGTTTAGTATTACAGGTCCATAAAACAATTAAAAATATGGATTTTTATAAGGTAATAACATCACAGTAGTATAAATATATTTTGACACTGGGATAACTTCCCAACACAATTTCTAATTTAAAAAAAATTCCATTACCCTTAATATTACTCTTTTTTCTTCTTTTTTTTTTTAATGTGAATGATTTATTTCAGTGTTATGAGATTGCCAGTTTTAGAAACCATGCTGTCATACTGCACCATTTGAAAACCTAGTCAGTAATGCATCCATTTATGCAGTGAGAACAAAAACAAATTAAGCAGATAAAAAAATAACTGAGATTAATTAAATTCAATTTAATATAAATTGGACTAAGCTTATATTTTATTTACAAACTGCCACATTAAATTATTTCTTCTACCAAAACATATAAAAATAAAGAGTTGGAAATCCTGTTACCTTATCAAGATCATGATTTGTTTGGTCTAACAGTAATTTCATAAGTCTCATAATCAAAATACAAATATAGAATGTGAAACCTTATTAGGAAGGACAGACAAAGAAGGAGAGTAAGATATTACTCCATATATTGAGGCATACATGCTTGCTCTGAGGGGCAGGCTCTGTCAGGAGATAGACCTGTTTAAAGTCTGTAGTGATGATAAAAGAGAAAGATCACAAAGGTGCTTTCATGATTACTGAGGATAAAACATCAATCAAAGGTGATGAGGTAGATAAAATAATTTCAGACTAAGCTGGACTTTGGTGGAAGTTCAGCATGCAGCAGAATGCAAAATGTTAACAACATCTTGGAATGTATTGGCCACATTTTTTATTTCAGTGTTAAGGAGGAAAACAGGATAAAATCCATCTGGCACTCGGTGTAGAGTGAGAATTTGAAGGTGAAAAGCAACATTGATGATTGTGGTAATGAAATTATAGAATTCACTAATTCTAGGATGAAAATTAAACTCTAGTTACTGAAAAATCACATAGGAAAGAATTCTAATGGAATAAAGAGCTCAGGATTGCCAGCAGATCCCTAGGAAAAAATATGAAGGGCATAAAAGAGAAATATTTCAAAGTGAAGTAGGTTGGAATAATAAAATGAAAAATGCAGGATAGAGAATGATAGATTTGCAAAGAAAGATCAGGGAGTATTAGTAGCTACCCTGAATATCTATCAGCACTGTCATGGTACTGTCCAATGATCAAACAAAAAAATTTAGATGCTTAAATAAGTATGTCTTCAGTAAGATATATAAAGTGATATGTCCACTGCACTTGAAACTGATAAAGCCTAACATGAAATGCTTTTTTCAGTTGATATAAGGTATCAATAACTAATATAAAATATCAATAAGGAACTAACACTGAGAGGGTTAATAGAAATAATTGTAG
>JAWMRC010000089.1:61669883-61680565 GCA_035584755.1 Thripadectes ignobilis
TGTCAAAAGAAAATAATACTTATGTATAAAGAAATAATGAATATGCCTGTTTTAACTGTATATAAACAGGCCTGTAAACACAAACAGGTGTGCATGTTTTTAGTGGAGCAATCCCCCATGCACCCAGCGCTGAATAAACCTATCTTCTCTGCAACTGCCTAGTTGTGGGGGTTTTCCGCTCGTCACAGTTTTAATGAGTTTTTTCATTAAAGTTTTGGGCAACCGAAGAAAAGCTACCGAGGATCAATAAAGCCAGCCTGCTGGAAAACATGACACACCTAACACCTTGAACAAAATTAACTTTAAAAAAGTATGAATGAACAAAATAACAAAGTGAATTCAGACTCTTCAGCCAAAGGTAGGATGGCTTGTGTTCAAATATGCAAAGCGTATCTGAAAATGGGAAGGGAAATGCCAGTGTTTTCTCTGAGACAAGAAATATCAACATTGTTTGCAGGAAGAAAGAGTTATGTTAAATATTAGAGGGAAAAAAAAACCCAAAAGCCAGTATTTTCACATTCAAGTAGTTAAGTACTGAAGTAGATGCCTGGACAAATTGTAGTATCTTTGTCACTGAAGGTTTAAGGACAGGTGCTGTGTGCAGTTTAGTTCTTGCCTTTGGGTGAGAGAAATCAATTCTCTGTGATTCTTAGGCTCTATACCTCCTTTACAGAATGAAGAGAGCTGTGACAAAAATGCACAGAGAGTAGAAGGGTAAAAAAACCACATTTTTTTATATGAATGTTTGTACTTCTACTAATGCAGGTAGAGATTTGTATTGGTATTTTAAAAAACAGAAGACACGCATCTTTAGTTTCCAGTTGGAATATAAGTTTATGTCAAAGAATATAAAAATCTCACCTCTCTAATGAGACACTGATGATAATCATTTTAAAAAAATTCATTGTATTTGAAGCTAATGGGATTTGGACCTATTTGAATGTTCTTTATGTACTTCCACAGTAATATAAGGAAGGTAAAGCCTAAATAATTTCTTAAGAAGAACTGATTTTATGTAGTCTCTTGATTTAAGCCCCCTTCAGATTTTACCTATTGTGAAATAGTTTATTTCTAATGGATTTCTATTACACATTAGCTGCAGAGCAACAATTGTAAAAGTGAGCCCTAGTCACTGCAATGGCTGTCTTAAGCCTAGTCTTGACTATGGGACTACACTGTGATGATTTTTAGCAACAGTTATACAGATCATTTTGTGTATTTTTCTTTGTTTAGTTTGTCATCTAGAATTTTTATTACTAACACTTGTTCTGCATCTTGGAATTACAGATGTTTAGCTTCTACTTTGTCATCCCTTTCTTTGAACTAACCTTGTGTATTTAATTTCCTTCCAATGGAAGTTGATATGATAATGTTTTTAAAACACTTCATATATTTTTGCTCATTATTTAGTACCACAGTGAAGACTCTTTGCTGGTAGATAACCCAGATAACAACAGTAAACAAGAAAAGATGTATTTTGTTGGTTGTAGGATGTTAAATCACACCTTTGATAATTTGAGTATGTGATCTGAGAACTTAGATAATTATGTTCTTTTTAGGGTAGACTCAGTGTTTTTTCCAGCTACAAAGTTAGCATGTTTGGGCACTTAATTACATTTGATTCAAATTAATATATAAATCCAAAAATTATATATAAAAATAGTTAGTTTCTCTGTAGAAAAGTGACGCACATTTCAAAGTAAACTTCAGTAAACCTCATCAAGATTTAATTCCCTGGACTACCTCTTGATTTTCAGGTGTTCACAATACTCTTCCTTAAAGTGCTTTTTCTTTCAAAAATTCCTTTTTAGAACACTATTCTGTCATTAGGTCATGGTATTGGTTCAATACACACTTAGCATCAGCAGATCAATTAAAAGTGCACCTTCCTTAGGTTGGGTTTTTGTTGTTGTTTTTTTTTTAAGTTCTGAAGCAACCAGCTCAGTCAGCTTTATTCTGCACTACCAAAGAGCCTGGGAGGATGCTGAGCCAGGACATGCACACACCTCATGCAGTGAGACCATGGGTGGTCACTCAGCTCGTGGGACGGAGTCCTGCAGCACAGTCAGAAAGGACAGCAGTCCTCAGCACCCACGATTTCACTGCACAGACCGACCCCTACTGCCCTGTGCTGCTTCCCAGCACAGACAGCACTTTTTTAATCCTTTGTTGTGTTTGTATTTGAAGGAATTATTAGGATGTAAGCAACTGCCATAGTAGTCTGTGAAAAAAATGTGATTTCTTGTAAGGAGACACAAAAGAAAGACTGTTCTTTGGAAAATGCCTGAATCAGAAGTTGTGGTAATTAATCTCCTTCCCTCCCCGGCCCATAATATTTTTATTCTTTTAATGCTGCTAAAATTAATTTAGTGATGCTTAACTGATGTTATACTTTGTTTGAAAGTATTATTCCAACATTTTCCTGTCCATCTTTGCAGTAATTCTGTCTGCTTTGAGAAAAAAAGTGTGAAAGGCAGTCACTGGGGAAAAGGAATCTGGAAGCTTGTGAGGCAAGAGAAGGAAAATTTCAGCTCCCATATTCTTTTGTGTTCCATAGGTGTATACTCACACGTTTTAACTGAAGAAACATAATTAATTTTCACCATAAAAATTCACCACTGTCAAGACTTCATGGCATTTAAATATTAATTTCACCAGCATACTAAGCAAAGAACAAACATTTTAAATACTGTGTTTTAATGTAGGAAATAAATTTCTAGTTTTGTTGACTGTGTTTTTCACAGTGGTTTGAAGTGATTTTGGCATGAAAGGTACTGTGGAAATGAAGATGGCATATTTTGCTCCTGCTACTGTGGTGTCCTCTCAGTACACCTACATTGACATGGCTGGGATTGTGGAATGGGGAACAATATCCTTTGAAGACAAATGTTGGAATCAATGTCATGATACATGAGGTTATGAAAACTAATTATTCTGCATTCTCAGTAAAGATTTTCCCAATGTACAAACACTTTTTTAATGTAGTGAAATGCTTTCATCTATTAGGAGCTGGAAAATGTTAAATGTAAGTTCTAAACAAGACAAGATTATTTTCAACTCAGCAGGAAAAGGAAGAAATCTATACATCGGTTTTAGGAAAGAAAAAAAGAGAAATATTCATTCTTCATTAATACCATATTATTCACAAAAGCCCAGGCGATTTTAAAATGTTGGAATATTTCAGGCTGCACAGTGGGCTTGAAAACAGAAAGACAAGGCAGTCTTAATTGCAGGAGCTCTTTCAGTCATTTAATCTCTATCTGCGGTAGTTGAGAGGAGCATTTGTTATTTTATTTAACACCTCTATACCAGGAAGTACTTTAGTTGTTACAAATTGACAAGAGTAAGTTCAGTGGCCATGGATTTGGTCAACTCAGGAGTAAAATGTGATAATGTAACCAAATTAACTATTGATCCTTAGGTATCTTTAGTATGAGAATAAAGATGATTGTAGCATACATCAAAAACTGCAGGCAGAATTCTGGTAGAAGTGATTTTACCACTCAGGATAAAATTTGTTATAATCACAAAAAGAAGGTGTCACTCCTTTAAGTGGAAATAAAACAGGAATGTCAAAGACAATACAAACATCTGCAGCAGATATGTCCTGACAATCCTCAGTTCAAAGACTGGCCAGCTTGACCCAATGTAGATTCTCATATAGTCTTCTGAAAAAGGCAAAATTCCCACTAATTTATTAATTTTTTTTTTTTCTTGCAGTGATCGCCAGTTCACTTGATACCTCTATATTTCATAAAAGAGTTCTAGATACGTGCTCTTTGTACATGACTACTCCAATTGAGTAAAGTTTGTAAGTGTTTAGTCCTGATTGTTTTGGTTTTTTTTTTTTCTGGGTCTTATGTTATTGTTTCTGATAATAAGTGCTTCAGAATTTAGGGCGGTTCTGATCTCTCATGTGGGAGCATATATTAATGATGCTTTTGAAACATCAGGTTTATCAAAAGTTCTGTCATTCATCATCTTCATTGTGTCCATTTGCTTGTTTGTCCTCTGGACTACAACTTAAATCTGCAGGTTTGTACTGCCTCCACTTCTGTCACTTCTGTTACAGTCCTCATTCATTCCATGACTATTTCTTGTTAACCTTGCAGCTCTTTCTTTAAAATAGTTCTTTAAAAAAAAAAAACTAAAAAACCTCTCCCTACATTTTGGGAAACAAAGTACTCAGCTGCCTAGGGACACTTTATTTATTAAATCTTGTATTTTTGTGGAGTACTATTTTTTTTTTTTTTAAATCACTATAACAAAATATTTGCCTGGTTCAACTTTTGTATACAACTCTTATTTTTATTCCCTCAGCTGCTCTGATCTTGTCCTCTTCTCAGTGATTCTTGCACCTCTGAGAAAATATGTCACTAGCAAAAGAGCTTTTTTCCCCCATGATACCAAATATTTGGATCTCTCTTTAAAGTATCATAATATCATACATACCATGAATATTACAAAACGGCAGGGAGTGAATGAAGACTATATTGTATTATGAAATAAAGTTCAATGCTTAGACACATAAAAAGATTACGTTATCTGGTAATGGATTTTTATTTTTGTTTAATTCATTGAATGTCCATTACTAGCACAGATAATGTCTGATTCAAATGTATTGGCTAATGAAGCTCTGATATTTCTTTTGTGTCTTGTGGGTTTTTTAATCAATTATATAATTTTACATTGTGTTTTATAAGAAGATCAGTGCAAAAAAATTCTGAAATTTTTGTGTTTGAAAACATTAATTTTTTTCTACTATCTTTTTCTAAGAAACTGTCAGGTTTACCTTCTGAAAAGGGAAATGACTTTTTATTTTTAAAGACAATAGCACTTTTTTCAAGAAAATATAATTTTTGAAATAAAAGTTGAAGGCACAATCCCTTTCTTCTGTTGATCACTTACTTGAAGAAAAACTCAAAAGTAAGGGTGAAGTAAAATCATGTGCAACACTTGACCTCTACATTATAGTTTGAAGTTTTCTGTAGAGTAATTGTTTACTGGTTTTCATGCAGATTCAGTCCCATTCCTTCCTACCCCCACCACACTGGGAAATACTGTACACAAGCACAGGAAAACAATGGTCTCTATTCTTACAGCAGTTGCAGCAGGGTAACCAGGGCGACTGAGGTAATTAAGAATCATGAGCCTTAGGAGCACTTTCAGTTAGGTGCTGGGAAAGTCAAAACTTGTCCCTTAATAATAAAAAATCAGAACTTGTCCCTGAATAATAAAAATAATAACAGTGTTTATCTTCATATAAATTTGGGTTTGCTCCCTAAAATTAATAAGTCAGTTTTCATTCTGAAAGTTTAGGTGTATTCCTGATTATCAAATGGTCTGACTGGTATCACACTTGTGTCAAAAATTTTGAAGAATTTAATGAACTTCAGGTAAGTAACATGACAGAACAGCATCTTTGAGCTAAAACTCTGTGACGGCTTCTGATTCTGCTCATGCTAACCAAAATGACCAAAAGTCCATGAACTTCAATGACATAAGTTACTGCCCTAAGAGCACATTTAGAATACCAATGTACTTGTTGATGATGACTATGGCTTTGTGTTTAACTCCACTGCAGACTTGCTATTTTTCTTGACTGCATATTTATTCAAGTAGAATGTTATATGTCATCACATACTTTGAGTGGCAGCTGTTCTAATGTGGTAAGATATTTCTCTTAGAAGTTCTTCTAAGGTAAGAATGTTAGGAAATTATAACAATATAATTTTAATATAAATTTTTGTACATTTTTCTATGTTCACTACCTTTAAGCTAAAATAATTACATTATTCAAAATTTTTTACAAGCAAGTTAATATCTTCTAAATACCTAGTCCTTTGAAATAATGCATCTCATTGATCAAAGGAAACCAGTTCATAGAATCTTGTTTGATTTCAGTGAAGTTTTTGATGCCATCTCTCATAGTCCAACACACAGCTGGATAAACACATTGTGTGATGCTTGAGCAATTGGCTCCCAGGTTGGGTACAAAGAGTAAGAGTGAATGGGGTGACATCAGACTGGTGACCTGTGACTAGTGTGGTTCCACAGGGCTCCATCTTGGGCCCTGTGCTCTTCAACATCTTCATCAATGACTTGGATGCAGGACTGGAAGGGATACTAAGCAAGTTTGCAGATGACACAAAACTGGGAAGAGCTGTTGACTCTCTCAAAGGCAGGGAGGCCCTGCAGAGAGACCTTGACAGATCAGAGAGATGGGCAATCACCAACCATGTGAAGTGTAACAAGGACAAGTGCTGGATTCTGCACCTGGGATGGGGCAACCCTGTTTGTGGGTACAGACTGTGGAATGACATGCTGGAAAGCAGGGCCACAGAAAGGGATCTGGGGGTCCTGGTGGATGGCAAGTTGAACGTGAGTCAGCAGTGCCCTGGCAGCCAGGAGGGCCAGCCCTGTCCTGGGGGGCATCAGACAAAGCATCGCCAGCCAGGTGAGGGAGGGGATTGTCCCGCCCTGCTCTTCACTGAGGCGGCCTCACCTCGAGTCCTGAGTGCAGGATTTTTTTAATAAAAAAGCTATTAGAGAGTGTCCAAAGAAGAGCAACGAAGATGATGAGGGGTCTGGAAGGGAAGACTTATGAGGAGTAGCTGAGGTTACTTGATCTGTTCAGCCTGCAGGAGGCTGAGATGAGGCATCATTGCAGTCTTCAACATCTTCATGAGGAGAAGAGGAGAGGCAGGCACTGACCTCTGCTCTCTGGTGACCAGCGACAGTACCTGAGGGAATGGCCTGCAGACGTGTCAGGAGTGGTTTAGGTTAGACATTAGAAAATAATTCTTCCCCCAGAGGGTGGTTGGGCGCTGAACTGGCTCCTGAGGGTAGTGGTCACAGCACCAAGACTGACAGAGCTCAAGAAGTGTTTGGCCCATGCTCTCAGACTCATGATGTGACTCTTCAGGTTGTTCTACACAGGGCCAGGAGCTGGACTCAATGATCCTGACTGGTGCCTTCCAACTCAGAACATTCTATAACTCTGTGATTCTGTGAAATAGTGTTGAGAAATGGGTTACCATTCTGTTTATATTTACATATATCAAAATATCCTATAAAAATTAGCAAATAATAATCTTTTTGAAGACTCTGTATGTGAACCTGTAATTCAGTGAAGGAAATAATTATCAAGAATAAAATTGTTCTATTTGTCAGCTGCATGAAAGTTTAGAGGCCACTTAAAATAAGTATTTCTACTGTATTTAAAGATGCAGGCAGCAAAATATCTTCACCTTGAGAACTGAAAGGAGAAATTATCATAAGATACTTGCATACTGAAATCTTGAACACAATAATGCCATCACCTAAATAAGAGCATTGGCTTTCTAATCAGTCAAGATTAGGTTGAGTTCAATGTTGAAGCTCCTCATTATGGCTGCAAAAGTCTGAAATCTGCCTTAGAGTCTTAGAATTTGCCTTAGGGATTTAAGAGAAGGTGCCATAATTATGTAATTACACAGAAAATAATTCTTCATATTTTTAAATAAATGGCAAAGTAATTGCTGATACCAATAGAAGCAGAAGTGGGTCAATATTTAGTGAACAACAAAATTTAATCAGAGAAATTTTTTTATATGTAGCTGGCACATGTGATTACAGAGGAACAAAATTTATAAGAAGTATGATGGGCCAGTAAAATGTTATCTTTGTTCTAGGGCCAAAGACAAGCAGAACAAAGTGAAAATAATTTTCCCGTGTTCTGCCTTAAAAAAGTATGACAATTCCTTTACAAGTTCAAAGGAAGAGCCTACTTTACATGCCATGTGTATGTTGTGATTTTTAGGCAGTAGAAGAATACCAGTGCATGTTACAGCAGAACTAAACCAAAGCAGCAGAAGAGTAACCTGGTGTCAGTCTTATCTGTGAAAAGAATACTACAACTTCTCAGTGCCAATTATTCTTCTGGAAAATACCTGAGATTATGCAGTATTGCAATTTTCTGGAGGGAATATAGTGTTCTTTGGAAGATTGTTATTTACTAGGATTATGGCAATAAACTGTGATAATAAAATGGCTTGCTTTTTGCCTTTGTCCATCTGATTATTATAAAATATCTGATTATTGCACATATTGAGGTGGTTTATAGCTATCAAAATGAATCATCCTGCCATGTGGCAGAATGAAAATGAAGATTGAAAGTATGCAAGTAACAGTCGCCTCTTGTTTTTAAAATACTTACCATTTGTATTTGCTGTTTGCCAAATACAGCCCTTTGAAGCAACAGTCATCACACAGAAATCAATACAGGCCTTTTATTTCAGAGCTACTGAGAAGTTCCAAGCTAATTGGTTTCCTTCAAAACAACTAAGAAGAATGTGTAAGTGGGGCACAAAGTGCTGCTGAAGAACCTTCTAACCATATGGATTATTTTGAAACTTTTGTATTGGTTTTCTGTTCATAACTCTTCTTAACCCCAGAACTTACATGGTGTTACCTTTTCCTTTTATCTGCTGTGTTTTTCTCCTCTCCTGCAGCTCCTGCTGCACTGTTTGCACATTGGTGTGTGATTTGTTATGTCCCAGCTGAGCAGGGTTGAGAATTGTTACATTTTTGTCCTGGTCAGGCATCAGGATGTGTCTTTGTAAAACCACTGTGTGTAACTCGCTTTTCAGAGTGGTTAATCAGAGCTTGTGGTTTGCACTGGAAATGTGATAGACGTGTTCTGGTATGATGAAATCAGGTTACATATGAGGACAGTGCCTGTCAAGCTTTCTAGAGCCTGGACCTTCACTGTTTACTTTGAAGAATCAAGATAAATTTAGCTCATAAATTGTTATTCATTGCTATTCAGTCTACAAATGCATACATATATGCAGCATCCAACATGCATGTACACATGCATTCAGTCTTCTGAGAATTAGTGTTGCAGTTTTGCCAGATCTCTTTACATCTGCAAAATGTCTTGGGTGGTATCTTTAAGCCAGTTTATAAGAAAATTACTGATTTACACAAGGATGAATGAATCCTTTGCATGAACCTCTTCAGTCTGTTCTATTGAGATAAAAAATAAATATTTCATTTGTTCTAAGAGGGAAAAAAATCTCTTTATTAACATTGTCAAGGTATCACAGAAACACAAAATCATCCAGGTTGGAAGAGACCATTGAGTGCAACTGTTGACTCAGAACCACCATAATAACCCCTAAACCATGTCCTGAGGTGCCACATCCAGATGTGCCTTGAACACTTCCAGAAATGGTGATTCCACCACCACCTCCCTGGGCAACTTATTTCAATGCCTAACAGCTATTTCAGAGGAAACAAAAAAATCTAGTATCTAATCTGAACCTCCAAACGTTAACCTTGGAAAATAATGTTTAACAATATTCATAGGACATGCTTAATTCCAAAGATCAAAAGAAATTGCATTCAAATGCACTTAATGCACTTATTTGGGATAATGTGAGGCATCCCAGAGTACTCATATGAAAAGCAGAGAGCCTCTGCAATAAAATCTGTGTGAGGCTCTGAGCAGAGGATCTAAACTGAAGGTGCAATATGCATTAATATTGAATTTAAAATCATACTTTTAGAAGGGTATCATCATTTTTGTAATGCTTGGAGTGTATTGTGGTCTATGTAAAGCAGTCATTTTTCTGTGTTTGTCCCTGAGATGTACCCAGCCATTTTCAGTGCTGAAGCTTTATTCTTCTTAAGCAGCTATTGATGTAAATTTGTAGAACTGAGCAGAAATCTGTGCACTTATTTTTGAGACTTGTACAAGTATAAAAGAAATTCCATTCAAAGAATACATCTGAACAAGACAAAGGCCATTTCAAAGTTGTTATATGATGAATTTAAATAATTAACCAAATTATCTTTGAATTTCCCTGTAACAATTTTGAAAGACTCTGCCTTTGTCATGCATCCCACTGGGAGAAGCATTCTATGAGTCCCAGGTACTCCATTAGTCTGTCAAAATGGGAATATCCTATTTTACTGCTAATTACTCTTCTTTGTTACTTGGTAGCAAAGACACTTTACATGTGTTTTTTTAGTGATTTACTTTTCCTTGTAATTAGATGGCATGATTAAAATACACTTTATCTTATGTCACTTTTAGAGAGTGGCATTTACATTAGGGGTAGAGGAAGCTCATAAATTAATGACAACCTGCTGTGATAGTGTCATCCCTTAAGTCAATTCCTATGATATCAAAAGGCCAATAATTTTTTTTTGAGAAGTCACACTGTAAAAAGGCAATCCACATTTAAATTGTATAGTGTGAGTTGAGAGCTTATAAAATGTATATAAGATACAGACTTTATTATCATTCTCTTAGAAAACTTACTAATGGTGTGTTCCCATGAATTACTAGGTTTTTTTTGTATTTGGAACTGGTTCAATATTAGGGATGAATGAAGGTATCTGTTAGGTAATCTTACTCATTGTCATTTATCATTACATTTATATATTTTTAAACATTCTGCATGTACCATATATGACGCGGTCCACTGGGGTAGAAAGGAGTGGTCCACACTCAGAGTGGGGTGAGAACAGAGTGGAAGGTTTATTAAGGGAGCATGAGACATTTATAGGGTCGGGTATGGAAGCTGCTAGAAAGGGGGCAGAACCGTGACAAATAAAGATGGTTAGGGGTGGAACAACACTATACAAGGAGTTAGGGGGTGAGGTTAACCTTATATGGTAGTGCCGCAATGCAC
>JAWMRC010000089.1:61680665-61696900 GCA_035584755.1 Thripadectes ignobilis
CTTCCAAGCATTATTATGCTGACCACTCCATCCATTCATAGAAGATCTCTTCTCTGTCGTCCTGGTGTTCTCCTACAATATACAAGATATTTAATGTCTCCCTCCCACTTTTGCAGTAAGGTACTGTGCTTAATTTCAGACAAGATACTACACTACTGACTGGAAGGCATTTGGACGGTTAAGTAGATCCCAGAGAAAAGATGAGTGGATACCTAAGGAAGGACCTGATACTGGCCCAAGAAAAGTAGAAAACACTACTCCAAGTCCAATAGAACTAGGGAATTTATGTTAGATCACCTGTCACAATCCACTGGCCTCAAATATTGAATCTATTCTACAGAAACCATCTGAAGAAGCAGAAAGTTCTCAAGCTGTCCAACATTCATAGTTAAGCCATAAAGGTGCTGGAAGGACCAGTCAGCATGGAATCTCACAGACAACATCCCACATGGGAAGTAGAAGCTGTTTGTTTTCAGGTGAATATACAGATGAGATGAAATCTCTTCTACTAAGAGATACAGGAAGATGAACAAGTTTTCCAATGCTATTTTGAGCTCTGCCTGGTGAAGCACAGAGAGCCTTACATTTGTTTTTGGATCTAATGGCTAAGTGCCTGTAGATGAGGTACCAGTGTGGAGAAGATCACGATGCTTGTTGGAATATGGATTGTCAGACCTGGGCATGTCTCAGCTACCCTGATATATGATGTGCTACAGTGGGTCAAGCTTCTGTGTACTCAAGGATGCTCAAGATTCCCAGCCAAGTGGTATCAGCAAACGTGAGTAGCTGTAGCCTCAGAAGGAAGGTAGCTGTTGGCCTCTTTTGCCATTTTCTCTTACACTAAATAAGCAAACAAACAAATAAATTAATTACTTGATATTTAAAAACCTTTAAGATTTTTGGAAGAAAATTTTTTCTATAAAGGGAAATGTGTACTGAGAGAATGAATTGAAAACTCCTTTTCAGAAATGCTTAAATCTGTGAGACTTAGGTATTAATATAGAAATATAATATGTAGAAAAGCTGGATGAAATTGGAAATAACAAGTACTTGCAAGGATAATAAAAATTCTGTTTCACAAATAAAATTCTGAGAGCTATAAAAAAGGAGTTATTTAAAATAGAACGTGAAATAAAGATGACTGAATACACAGATAAACTTCTTTCATTAAAAGATAATAACACAAATCAGAGGTGTCAGGGAAGACGGTTGGTCTTGTCATTCTTTTAAAAAAAGGGACAAATGCATGAAAGCACCAGCTTTTCTCCAGAGTTCTCTGAGAACTGCAGAATCATTGTTACTAAGCAATGGGACAAAGTTCCAACAAGCCTGCAGCAATGCAGCTGTGGTTGGATTTCTTGACAGATGTAAAAGGTTTGACTGAAGAGTGGTTTCTGACTCCAGAAATAAACTGAGACTGAAGTAGATGGTTTAAGCTGGCACAAGCCAATGTTACCAAAACGAAATTGTTCTGCTTTCTTAATTCACTGTTCATGCAGTCAAGTGAACCCCCTCAGCCAGCGAACCAACACTGCTTTTTTCCTGTGGCAGTTTTGCCAGGTGCTTGCTCCACGGCTGGGAAAGCACTTGATCCAGGACAGAGAAAATGTTTCAGAGATGGGAACAATGAGAAGGTCAGACTGCCTGTTCAGCAGCATTGTTGACTTACTTGTCTCAAGAGAAATAGAAAGTTATAGCCTACATTTTCAGACAGAAAAAAAAGACAAAAAGAAGCAGAAACAAGAAGTTTATAGTTGTCCTGAAGTAAAAGCTTTTTTCATACGGTGACAAAAAGACACCTGTGTCTCAAAGGGATTTTACTTGACTTCAGTGAAGAGATCCCTCACTTCTGAGTGGAAAGGCTGGAGCAGTAAGTAGAAGCACAGAGTATTATCCAAGTATTAGCCAATAGACCTAGAACCTGCCTAATTGCCCTGCAATGATGTAAAAAAAATTAAAAAAATAAGGACAGGATGACTTTATAAATCAGGGTACATTACAGATAGTATCTCCTGTCATCACAGATTCCCATAGAATTAAAAAAAAAAAAAAGAAAAGAAAAGAATTACTTGACTTTTAATTACAATATTTTCATGTGGCAGGATGAAATGAAAATATCTTTATGCTTACCAAGACAGTAAGATTGTTATTAAACAAATATGCTGCTAGATTACTGCACAATCATTATAATAAAAGCAGATAAGCTAAGAATTATTGTAGACCAGAGTAAGACCCTTAGTTTTGAACATTACATGTTGAAAATTTCTCAGGGAGAGATTTTAAGCTGTGCATGCCAGTAAAAATTTTTGACATTGATCATGTATTAAAAATAAAACCCAAAAAAAATGACACTTCTTTTTGCTATGTGTCTGTTTCAGTGACTTTCTTTCAGTACAACAGGAGTAGTAAGACTTACTGATCTGCGTCTTTCAGAGAGAAAGTGTCAGTGTGTTCTTGACTTGTGATGAACTTGGTGACAAGGGTGGGCTGTGTAATGCTCTGATAAGTATGAAAGAAAAGATCTTGTCAGTGAAGAGAAGCAAATGCCAAACTGAGCTGAATGAGATCACTTTGGGACTCAGTAACAAAGGCACAGTAGAAAGATGAAGTGTATTGCACACATGGAAAATGAGAGATTGTAAAAGCTTCATCATATCTATCAACTTATTTAAGTTAATTCATCCTTTATTTGCTAAAACTAAAGGTTTCCCTCAAAATCTGCTAAAACCAGGTGTTTTCCTCAAAGTTCCTCAGACCAGAGTGAAACAGGTGAGGAAGCAAAACACTGGAAGAAATACTCGTTTTAAAATGAACAACGCCAGTGTATTCTGAATCTGTTTCTAATGAATTCTATATTCTTGATCAGTGTGAGCATATGCTACATGGAACTTCTATTTTTAACATCATCTAATTGTTTGTGTTTGCAGAGCACTGAATAAATATTTTAAAAAGACTGAAATAGGGAAACACATTGTTAGGTTTTCAAGTGGCTTTTTGGATCTTAAGTCATTGGAGTCCCATTTTATTTGTGTAAGTTGCACTCTACATTTCAGAAAATGATAATACAATTATACGATTGATTTTTAAATCTGAAAAGCAAACACAGACAGGAATTTGTGAGGCATGTTTTTGATGAACAACAAATGGTGGATGCATGGAACTTCTTGAACAGAATCCTGAAGGTAATATAGCTCAAGACCTCCATGTTTTTAGAGAAAAATTGAAAATCTTAAATGAAGGTTATGTAATAATCCAAGCTGAAGATATTTAGACTGAAATTGTAGATAGTTGCTCAATAGAAAATTTTCCAAGCGGCTGGAAGTAGAGAAATGTATTGAGTTTAATGAGATTAAATTACTCACTACAATGTCATTCTGTACAAAGTAGCATTCACTTTTCACAATTCCCTGGAAATTGTTAAATCTACGCTACACTCACTAACCACGTCAATTCCATCAGATTTAGAGAAGTCAGAAATTTTCTTTAATAATGAACAATTAGGATTTTTTTGTCAGATCTCTCTAATGCATTCTTATCCCTTTTGACAACAAAACTGGGAAAACTGCCATATCACTGGAATAAAGATTTCTCAAGGTGTGCTGCAAATAATTTGTTATAATCTCTGTTTGCACTGGTCTGAACAGGATGACCCATTCATTCCTCACAAATGGGAAGGTCATTTTCATCATCAGGGTCTTGTTTAGAGGATCTTCTGAACATCAAAGTAGTTGTTTTAGCACCCAATTTTGCCTTTGTTTACAGTATCTATCTGCTGTACCTGATAGTGTATCTGTATATATGTATATATTACAGTATTCATGGATACATCTACAGATATATCTGATGTTATAGTGAGATATATGGTAGCCAGCAAGATCTATTGCCTCCTGTTTTTCTCTCTCTGGGGGTTTTTTGGGTTGGGTTTTTTTTTTTTTTGGTTTTGTTTGTTTGGGTTTTTTGTTTTGATTTGTGGCCGGTTTTTAAGATGAAAATACCATTTTTTGGTTATTTAAATGGAACCTACACTGTGGTGAAGAAAATTCAGTGGAAGAACTTAGAGACTTTATTCTGAGCTATAAAATACTCACTGCAAATACTTCGCTCACATTTTCTCTCAGCAGCAGCATTTGAATGTGTGGTCTCTCCCTTTCTTCAATTTTGCATCTCAGAAATGTTGACTTCATGTTTCCCCTTACTTTTTAACTGTTTATTTGAAAATGCAAATGTTTTGAGGAAGGTTGTTCTTTGCCTGATGCCTTCCCTCTGGATGCCATGACACTATGACAGCTGGGTGGGGAAGCATTTCTGGTTTTTGAATACATTATGTGCATCCTACAGATTTTCATGGTTAAAGTGTTTAGAAAAAATAGCACAATACACAGGGAGCAGTTACAGAAATAACATATTGTTTCTACAGATGGGCCATCAACTGCTGCTTTTTATTTTTCACAGCCATAGTGTATTATAGTACCCGTGTGTGTGTATATATATCACACACTCCTCTGTGATTTTGTAAATTAAATATTTATAAATGTAAAACTTTTAAGTATGTAGGCATTTATTTAAATAATAAGCAGCCTACCACACCCATCGGCTATCCACAAAGACAACATCTTAATATGCTGTGCTCAGGAGAGATTGCAGTGAAATTTCTGCTTTCAGACGGTGCTGCCATCTCCAGACAATGGAATGCCATGCTAATGATCACCACTGACCAGCCCGGATATCTGCAAGTCATTTGTGATAGGAGAGGAAGGCAGTTTCATCGCCAGAGTGAATAATGGAAGATATAGAATGTAATCTTGATAGATAATCCTGTTAAGAGGGAAATTGAAAGGCATTTAAACATCCTGCTTGATACTAATAGGTTTTCTACAGGATTATATAGATTAATACTCAGATTTTGGAGGCAAAGTTTCCTCTGTACATTTACAAGCCTCTCGGAATATTTTTTGTAGATTATATGTTTTTTTTTCTATCTCTAATTATCAGAGCAAAATCATGTATGCTTATAGGGGGAAAAATAAGATTTTTAAAAAGAATGTTTAAAAACATTTTATTCTATTTACTATTTTTTTTCAGATACATATTTGAGTTTCTTTTAAAAGTTGACCTAATTAAATTATTTTCTTGAGAGTCAAAAAATGATTGGGAGTTGTTTCTTTCTACCAGCTATAATGAAGGCAAAGGGCATTTCTTGGGTAACCAAATCCTCCGGTGCCTGCTTGAAAGTAGATTCTTTTTTATGGGTGAACAGAGGAAAGAATGGCTCAGGAGTTCTGCATGCCTCAGGCAGCTCATGAAAATAGCAAGCAGAAATGCAGCCTTTTTGTGGATGGGACTGGAAAGGGCTGCTTTGCATTCCTGCTCTTTTCAGTGGAATGATACAGAAACTAGGTTTAAACAGATTAACTTTCAGTATTACATTGGGGCTATCTCAGTAGTTGATCTATGCTAATGATAAATTAGTAATTATGTAGAAACTATTCTTTTTCAGTACAATTCTTCATTCCTTTCTAGGATAATAAAGATTTCATGATTCACTTAAGTCTGAACAGGATAATATGGACTTTATATACTTGATACAGCTGTTGGATGTATAATTAAAGATATAGCTAAAAATAAATTACTTTAGGAGCAACAGAAAAAATCTGCTAGTTTTTTCAGTCTGCTAGTTTTTGTGAGCCCCAATAAAGAAAGTAATTTTCACACTTAAAGTGACTCTTTTAAATAGCTTAGTGTGAGATTGAGAACTAGAGATTCATGAGAACAAATATATTGCAGGAATGACACTAGCAGTTATAAGTATCACATCCTGTTATGGGAATCTGATAAACAGAACTTTGAAATATACACTTGAGATTATGGTCAGATTTTCAGAGCAGTCATGCAATTTGGGCATTTGAATTTTGGAGAAGAATAAAAAGATCTATGCAATAATGTCTTGAGTATTAACACAATACTGCAAGACCTGATTCAGTGGAAACTGATGTACATATTTGAGTCCAAGTACTTTCACTTATCTATGATGGTCTGTATTTATTTTACTTTGTTGAATTAAAGCCTGTGCTACAAACAAAGCAGTCAAGAGAGTCTTTGCAGATTCAGGTTCTTTGGAATGTAAGAGTTTCCTCCAGGAAGAATGTGAAGAATAAAGTGAGAGCTGTGAAAAAAAAGAGGGAGGTTGTTTTGAGTTTACAGCAGGTGTAACTGATGTCATGTCAATATCCAGCATGGGTATTTATAAACACCAGCAGTGGAAAATACTAAGATACTGGAAATCAGAAAAAATTCTGGAACAGAAGATCACAACATTAAGTGAACCTACTTTATAAAGGAAAACACTGCATAGATGACAAGTTAATGAAAAAACAATTTAAGTGTACATGTTACTGCTTTTGTCTTGCATTCATAGCAGAATTTTCTCCTCTTCCTCTTATTTTCTTCTACTCTTATGCTCCTTCCTGTTTTGCTTCTTCTTTTTCTTCCAGTTGAATGCAAAAATTATTTTCTAATATGTGATTACTGTGGAATAATGTGCTCCACATACTGCCCTACTAATATATTAAAAAAATATATTAACATATATACTGAAGTTTTATGTGCATTTTTATTGCAAACAGAAGGAGTAAAAATTGTGTATTGAGGGATGGATAGGTACATTGGAAATGAATGTGAGATTCAGAAATTATTAAACTCTGAAGACACTAGATGGAAAGAAAGCTGTCAGCCTGCTGGTGGATACCTGGTATCCAGAGGTAAAATAGCTGTGGCTCCTGAAACTGGAGAGGTACTATAGCCTTCCACTTCAAAACAGGAGAGAAAATATGGAATGCTTTTGGGAGGTTAAGTGTTATGTTTCCTGCAGACTTGAAATAGAGAAGTATACCTGGATGAAGAGAACAGGGACAAAAATTGCAGGGCTTCAAAGAGGGAACACAGTGCATGTTTTTCTGTGATTGCAGTTACCCTGCACTTTCACATCGAAGTTTGCATGGAAACTGCAGTCTTTTCTCTCCTAAAAGCCAGTTGCCTTCTGCAAACTGAAGTAGAAATGGCTCTTTTCCTACACTCTGCCTTCTCCATGGAAAGCAAGATTTTTCCAAGCACTTGAGGCAGTATGAGAGCAATCATAGAATTTCAAAGAAGACAAAGATGGCACTGAAAATAGGAGGGGAAAAAGCTTCAATAATACTGAAAAATGAATGCAAATATGCTACATTGGCCTGCAGTACAAAGTGATTCAGCCTCTTCTACAATGTATTTTTAATTTCTGAGTTGAAGAGAGTGTCTTTTTGATGATTTTTGCTTATATGACATACAAGGATCAAAACAAAGCAGCATGTGCAACATCAGTGAAAAGATTATGGTTAAATGTTTGATTTCATTGTCAAATAACTCATTCCCAACACTTGACTTAGGATAACAACCTCCTCGGTGATGATTGCAGAAGCTGCCACACCTGCTAGCTTCACAAGCTTGTTTCATTGCTAAGAGTGGATATGTTGTCTGAATAAGGGGTCTGACACCCTCAGGGAAAATGGACCCAAGATGCAAAGAGGAGGAGTCAGCTCAGGTCTTGACAATTATTTACTGAAAGCAGCACTCCAAATCGTTAGTGCCAAAGATCCCATTCTATAACACCAACGAGGCATTCACAGGTGGGAACACAGACCACGTAAGCAATTTCTAACAACACACGCCCTTGGCACACCGCAGTGCAAACTAAACACTCTCAAACTTGACTGGAGACATCTTATTGTTAGATTTTCCCAACAATAATCTCATAATTTGCTTGTCTTTCATCGTAGCTAGAGTGAATTTATTTTTCAAAAGCGCAAGGATTATGGCACTATTATAATCTTCTACAGACTGTTTGACAATGCAGTTGCAGAGACAGCATGGAATTGTATATTTCTTACTTCAGAGCAATCAGGGAAGATAATCTAGGGCTGGCCAGTGCAAACTTTTCATTTTTTTTTCTTTCCTCATTTTATAAAAGCTGTATCAGACCAAATTCTCAGTAAGTCAAAACTGGCTTAGTTCCACTGAAATCCATGAATTATACAAAACCCTTGGCTCCTGTATATAGATATTGCCAAAGTCTGCAGTATTGTTTAGTTGTTTGGTGTTGTTTGCTTTTGATGACTGACACACAACATTCACTCTCTTCCCTCAGCCCCGAGGTGGTCAGCAGTAAACCTACACATCCCACCTGGCCCCTGAAGGCAGAGACAGTGAGAGATCAGGGCTGGGAGTCAGAATCTGACCAAGTGATTTTTTTTTTTTTTTTGTAATTTGCAAAATATTCCACAGTATTACTGTTTTCTGGAGTTTCTCAAATCCTTTTTCATCAGTCTCAATTTGAGGTAATTACGCTCTAAGGGAAAGACGAAGCTCATGAAGTTTTATGTATTTGTTTCAATAGCAATTTCTGTGGTTGTGTTTGTTTGGGGTTTTTTTTCTATTCAATAATTCACGCCAATAGAAATAGATCTCTATATCAATATATATACTCTATATCAAATATATGTCAATTTACTTAGTAGAATTAGTTGTTAGCTGCTATTGTATTTTGCCTGACTTTGCTAAATAATTCAGTAACTGCTAATTTTAAACAGCTCATGGGAAGTTTATCACCTATGATAGAATACTAAGATATCGTGACAAAAAATTAAAAGCCAATACTGATGCATTATAACCTATCAAATTTACATCTATGAGATTTAAAAAATAGGGAGATGCAAGGAATTCATAACTTTAAACTCAGTACTTTCTTCTTGGGAAACTGCATCAGGCCTGTGGATTTCTTGACAGAGCAAGAAGAATTTGACCTTGGCCAGACTGCTGTGTAGCCGTGAACATAAACAACTTGCAAAGGCTGAGAGAACTCAGGAGAAGCAGGAGATAAGGAACCTGGATGAGTTTGTACAGAGACAGAGACAGTAGTTTATAACTGTGGCCAACAGATGATTGTTTGCATGTAATGAGCACCAATAATGTTAGTGCACATAGGCTTAGGAAATATAGAAAAGTAGCTGTGTGGAAAAATAAAGAGGGAGAAGAAGTTTCACTTTGATCTATTCGGGATCTTCGCCTGCTTTTTATCATCCGTCCCAACAACAACAACAAAGACATTTTTCCTCTTCCTTTTCCCTTGTCTCTCTCTTGTAGAAAAGAAAAGGTTGAAGGGAATTGCTATGAAAATGAAAGCCATCTCATTTAAAAACAGCTGAAGTTACAGCACAAACTGGAAAAGACTTCAATAAAACTTCCTGTTCCCCTGGTTTTCTCCCAGCTAAAAGTAGTTTTGTTACAATATATGACACCAGTGGCATTGAGGATGAAGAATGAAAGAATCTGAATCTTATCTACTTTCAAAATGAAAGATAAAATAAAATTAATTAATGTTGAAGATATTATAGAGATTCTAAAGTGCCTATTAGAGCATATCTGTTCCATCAACATTTTTCAAGGGAGATAAATAAAAGAAAATAAGCAGCAACAAATTAACTGAAATGGTAACTAAAATGAATCACTTGTGAGAAACTTTCAGAAGCAGAACTTGGGAATGGGTCTGTCTTCATACACTTCGTGATTTAATTGGGTATCCAACTAATCTCTAGACCTTTGGAAAGAAAAGGGACTGTTTTATCATTAAATATATGAGAATAAGAAATTATGAAAATACACATTTTGTTGTTTATTAATACAAGATTGACAATACATGCATATTATACAAACTAAATAATGTGTATTTTTAAAGATGAGTCCTTGTGTTACCATGTGCTCCAGACAGTCATTTGCACACAAGCGCTCCCCATTAGGGCTCTCTTTCCATGACTTTTCTCATTTTAACTGAGGAAATCCATGCTGCTTCTTAGGGCAGCTTGTATCAAAACTGATACAAGATGCTTTATGACTAAAGGGAATAATTCAGGTTAGCAGGGTGCTTCCGGTATTTACATCAGGGTGCAAACTTCAGATTGTCAGAAATGGTCAGTGTAACACGTGGGTTTGTGTTTGCAGATGTATCTCCTTTCCTCTTTGCCTTTCTGCTCAGTACTGAAATTGCACAGGGGTCTTTTTTAGCTAATCCTTATTTTTATTTTAATTGCACAGTAAGTACCTAGCACAAGTACTAGCAACCTGCAAAGGAATGTCATGTAAAGTGATAAAAGCAACATAAAGTTTGCTGGAATGCTTCACACTGAAACTTAGTTGCTCCAAGGGATCCTAAAGGATATGTAATTCAAGTAGTTTCCAGTATGTTAAAAAAAAAAATACTACTCTTAGCCTCTAAGTTGGAAATAATTTTGTTAATAACTTCATGTAATATTGTCCTAGTTACAGTGGCAAGGACCAGTTTATCACTGTGTGGGTATAACCAAAACTGTGTATTCTACACCCCCTATGTCATTTCTCATGAGCTGTTAATAATGGATCATTTGCAGCAGCTGCCCAGGGCACACCTGACCCCTCAGGCCACCAGCTGGGTGTTTAGGAACTCTGTGAGACAGGGAAGTTTTCCTGTCTTCACACCCATGACTCAGCTGTGATAACTCCCCTCTCGGGGAAGTCATTAGCACCTTCATACCCACCTGAGGGGTCACATCTCCTAATGGGCCATCAAAGATTCCAAAAATATCCCATTACTCACACAGTAAATCACTCACTGGAAAACTCCTCACCTGGGCATTCCCACCTGAACCTGATCTTAGACAATCTTGGGGCTTGGGGATTTCTGGTTAACACTTGAGGGATCCAGAGGAGGACCAGAACCAAAAAAGGACTGTGACTGCCACTCTCGACTAGACTGCGACCATCATCCTCACCAACAGGTTTTCCTTTCCTTTTATGTTGTACTCAGGGGGACCACGTGGTGCTCAGCACAGGGGCTAACAAACACCAATCTGTTCATGCCCCAGGGTGCTGGGTTATACCTCTGGTTTTGTGGGTTAAAACCAATTTTTCTTCTGTATCATTGTATCTTTTTATTGAACATCATGTACTCTTTTTATGAAACTGCAACTGTGACTTGTAATCTCTTTTTGAATAGGGTTCATTTCTCCTGCTGGTTTACCTTGAAAACAGCACAAATGTAAAGGTTTTTTTCCTTTATTTCAGGAAAGTGTACAGAAATTTAAATAAATCATGTATGCCCTTGTTAAGATCAAATTCCTGTCCCAGCATCTTCAAAAGATCTCCTGAGGGAAAAAAGAGAAGTCTCTCACTGAGTTTAGATATCAACAAAACACGTTAGTCAATTCAGAAGTAGTTCATATTCTGTAAGTGGAGATTGTCTGTGCCAGATAAACAAATAACAACACCTTTTTGTGTCTGAACAGGAAATCAAATACCTTAAGGTACTATCTGACTTGAATTGTCCTATAGGTCAATGACAAAAAAGTGATTCTTTTAAACTGTTTCTGAGGTTGTATAGACCAGAACTCCAGGGTGTGAGCAAAGAAGAAATCATTGTAGAAGACAACAGTTGAAAGACTGGTGTAATTTCTGCTCCTTATAAGCACTCACCACCTAAACAGTCATGTCCCTTGTGGATTTCTCTCTTTAGTGTTTTAAATTGCATTTTATGCAGGATGACCTAAAGTCCAGACATCAGAGGCTCTGTAAGGAGACAAGAAGCATACAGGAGACAAGAAGTGTTGTGGAAACAACTTATGCCACTTGTTATTTGAAAATGGCTTACATCTAAAAGCATATTATATCTCAAAACAGTCACTAATGGGAGAAGAAAGCTGTGCCTGTCAAATGCAGAACGTTCTTGTGCAAACTGATGGCATCACCATCCTCTTGTTTGTCTTGGACTTCATTCCTGTTGTGCCTCCTCATTCAGTCATGCTTACCAAAAAATTTTCAACTAACTGCAGCCAGTCCCTGTGCTTTCTGAGCAAAGCAAAGGGTCTGTATTTTACTTGGCTTACAGCATGGCAGCTGAACTGCAGTCTGCTGCAGACTTCTTGCAGGCAGAGATGATCCACAAGCTGCCACACAGTGAACTGGCTCCTTGGAGGTACTCGATGGACAGAAGGGCTGTGCTGGTGACTCAGTGTAGAAGGCAGACTGTCTCAGAAGCATAGTGGATAAGCTGTCCCTGGGGCGTAGGCAGAGAGGGCAAACACGAATCCATCCTGTCAAACCTGAGTTGTAGTCAAGTTTGCACTGAGAGTCATGATTTTTATTATTTAACTGGGCAATGAAAGCAAAAGAGGAAAGGGAGGACATGCACACCACATACAGAAAGAACATTAGAAACAGAGGAAAGTGATCTTGCTGTCTGGAAAATGGAACCTTGTCTTTTATGCAAAAGCATTTGTGTTGTTGTTGTTTGTACCACAGCTGTTTATACAGTCACAACTGCATGTGCTGTGAAGAATATTTCTATAGTTACTGTGTTTGTGTATGCACATGGCCATAAGAGTAACAAGGACAATTTTAAATGAGAGTAAAAGAGAGCAATATGTTCATAAGAGAATTAAAGTTACTGGGTTTTTAATAAGGCCAGTCAAAAAAATATACTAAACCATAAGTTTCTGAGGGTTCTTCCATAGGAAAAGGAAATATAGGACTTTTGGATTTATCCTGAGGTTTATTTTCCATTAATTCTAACCTTCTCCTGAAGTCCTTGCTGTTGCAATGCTACGTTGTTGTTAAATAACTTGGCAATTAGTTTAAAATGCTACTCCAGTCAACAGAATTCACATAAATCTCTTGGAAAACTAATTTTTACATCCCTCTGAATAAAATATCTTCTGTTAAATTCATATTTTTTGCACTTTGATAATATGTTCTTATAATAAGCTGTGGTTTCTTAAGCCTCTGTATTTTCTTAGTTGGTTTGCACTAATGAAAAAGAACAACATTACTGTAGGAGCTCTGCATAGTGGCCCGCGTGCATAGGTATTATTGCAGCTCTATCACCTAAAGGTTTGGGAGGCTAGAAAAGCAGGATTGCAAGACAAGCATGGGGAGGGCAGAGAAGATATCAGATGTTCCAGGGTCAAAGTGAATTAGGGAATCTGGGTAAGCAGGATCTCTTCAGTCACTGAAGGAAGAATATCTCAGTGAGAGAATGTCCTTGACTAAGAAAGAGGTGCCACTTAAACAGTGAAGCATGGGTACTACAGAGGCTGTGCCTGGGTGAGGAAAGACTAGAATTTGGTCAGTACCTAAAAGACCTATGTATAAAGGAGTGTATTATTTTCCTGGTCCCTTTGCAGGTCTTGATACAGAGACATAGAGAAATTTCTGCTTTGGTCACATGAATAGAGATGTGCCAGGAGAGGGAATCCAGTGCATCATTAATTGTGACATTTAGAAGCTCAGTGTCCAGACTTCTGCAAAACATACCTTGTCACTTAAAACATACTAGGATGAATGTGGACTTGTAGTACGTAAATTTATTTAGGCATTCATAGTGTGTAAAAAAACCTAATTAATTGTTCATAAGAACTTAGCTCTTTCCAGTGTACTAGAAAATCAGGATTTTAGAATTATTTCCATTAATAATGGTTGAGCAATGGCACAAATGGTGGTAAGACATGACATCCCAGGACGGCATTGACAGGAAGGGACAAAAGAAATATACCTCTACTAGGTGTGTTTAACATTTTAGAATTTTAGTACAATATTGTTACTTAGCATAGCAGATATGTCTGTTATGTGGGGTGTTCTGTGCATTTCCAACAAGGAAAGACAGCCATCTCCTGCACAGCATCTCTCAGACTTACCTGCTGGAAAGAAGAAGGTAAAATTAGTGTAATGTATCTGCCTTTCTTTGCCTAGTAAGAGTCTTTCCCTACTACACATTCACAGCATGCTACACTTCGAACTTTAAATGCAGTTTAATGTTATTTGGTATTTAGGCTGCTTCTCAGCATTGTTAACTTGTGGAATCCAGCACATACTTTTGTTTGTTCAGTGAATGTTGTCAAAGATGCTCGAGTGCTAACTGTAATCTACAGCTAATTGTCAATTTTTTTAATTCTTTTTTTACTTTGCATCTCTGGAAGAAGTATTTCCATTCCCTGTTCATTCTTTCTTGTCTGCTGTGAAATTTAAACAAGTACAGGTGAAAATTAAGGCCGTAATTTACAAATAAAAAAGGCATATGGCTCTGGTTGGCGCAATAGAAAAATAACCATTAAAATGTTCCTGACTGTACAATAGAAAAATTGGAAAAATATATGCTGGTTGGGCAGCTGGAGCATTTGCAACATCTTTGTAATAGCCGACAAATCTCATTACTCTGAATGAGAAGCTATCTGTATGAAGTCCAAGCTTTTAAATCAGCATATGCTGCAAGTAGGCTTGGCCAGGAGGCTGAACCTTTTAAAGCTCAACATCTCCTCCTTGTGGGCTCTAAATCCAGTCTGGCAAAAGAACGGCCCTGGGCTGCCACACATCACAGAATTCTACAAGCAGCATTGGTCTTAGAAGTTACTTTGTCTCTCACTTTCATATAGTACATACACTCTTTTCCATTACATTTTACAGAGGCCTCTTTTTTTTTCCTAGTTAGAGCTACGTTATTTCCTTTGTGCTACAAAAAGTAAAGATCTTGCAACTGCAAAAGAATTGTTGTCCTGTTATATAGTGACAGGTCTACATTCGGTGTTTCTGCAACACATAACCTTAGTGACAGGAGATGTTGCTAGTAAGTTTTTCCAGTGTTTCTTAGGATGATGACCCGAATATTTAAACCTTAAAGGGACTGCTAGAATGTGAATTTTTGATGGTAAGTAAAAGAAATTAAATATTTCTTTGAACCTAGTGGATTGTTTCATAAAGTTCAGCAGCAAAAGCAGTCTTGTAGGAAGACCCAAGCAGTTCTCCAAGGTTTCCAGATTTCTGCTCAGCAAGCCTTGAAGCTCGTATAGCTCATGGACAGAATTTAGACATTTAGAATTCAGTTGTCAAATGACCAATCTTTGCTGTGGCACCAAAGATTTTCTGTTACCTGTCCATGAGAGGAAGCTGGAAAGCCTGGCTCCCCCTGTAGAGAGGTTAACGAAAATACTCATTACTGTGTTTACATCTGTGTTATGGCCTGAGGCCCATATTCAAGATGAGTTTGTCTGAGGACTAATTAAGGGCTAAGCTGAGAAAACACTATGATAACAGAAGGAGAATGAAGCAGGTATTCTAAACAGGAGCCCCACATTTCTTGCCCACCTTATTTCAGATCAGTATACAGATCTGTCATATTGGTCACAACTACTCTCCTAGCTTTCAGCTTTATTGCCACTGGCTGATTCTTTAGAGTGATTTTACGCACAGATAAAATTTTAAAACTAGAAGTTCCTTTATATTACTTAACTGAATGAAGGGTTTATGTCTTGCTTCTTTTCTTTTGGATATAGTTTAACTTCTCTGAAACTGTACTTAAAAAGTATCCAGTACATGGGTTGCAAATCCTGCTGGGATTGTTTTTTTTAGCACATTGTTACTCCATTCAAAAAAACCCTTTTCTTAAATGCTCTGGTAGATTTTGTGATTTTAATTTTTATAAAAACCTCACTCCATGGTTCCATTTAGCTCAGCAATTTTTCATTAAAAATATTAAACAACAAAATGTTTGCAAACCTAAATGTAAGTGTGCTGAAAACTTTTATAAGAAGAGCTGCTAGGCTTCCAGGAATTTAGAGACGAATACAACCTGAAATAACAACTGCCAAGGCTTGCTGCTGCTGTATACTGATGAAAAGTAACAAACAGACAGGCTATTACTCTGCAGAGCTCAAAGCAATTTTGTCAGATGAATAAAGATAGAAAATGTGTAGTTTTAGAGAGAGAAGAATGACCTGGATCATTTTCCCCATTCCTTCACTCTTTCCTTTATGTGAAGTTCTGAACAGAGGGATCTGTAGAACAGGCCTGTGTGACAGATTCCACAGGAAGATGTCTTTGCTTAGAGGTCACTGAGTATCATTGCTTTAATGTTCCCTTTTCAGTCAAATTGCTCACAAATACCACAATACAACTCTGCATCATGAAGTTCTAAGACTGGGACTGGGAGAGTGATTTGAGAAGAAGGAATAGGTACAGTCATGTTGTCCAAGTTTAATTAAGCTAAATTGACACCATGGGAGAGTCTTAGAAGTGCAGTTCTTAACCTCTTATGCAAATTGTCTTCACGGTCAGTCCCTTGAGGCATGTGGTTATTCTACCAAGACCAAGAAGATACTGGGAAGTGTAAACAACATTAAGGGACT
>JAWMRC010000089.1:61698502-61712919 GCA_035584755.1 Thripadectes ignobilis
CAGTCCCTTGAGGCATGTGGTTATTCTACCAAGACCAAGAAGATACTGGGAAGTGTAAACAACATTAAGGGACTTAATGTTAATTTCAGAAGTGGACATAAATATTTTTAAGAATTAGGTTCCTCAGTGAAAAAGAAATCTAGATCTTTATTCCTGTTCCTGCTATACTTCCTCTGAAATGTAGTCCAGAGAATTATGTAAACTCAAGCTTCAGCTACCTGAGCAGTTGTATGAGCTGTTGTGGGGCATGCATAACTCATCTCAGGTCAGCACAGTTTAGATGACATTTGATTCACTGCCTAGGACATTGCTGAACTTGGAGCTATAAATATAAGTGTTTGTATGTGGCTGTAAGTGTAGGATAATTTCCTTTCCTGTTATGCCCACAATCATTCTGTTACTAACATATAATCCATCCTGCTGGCACCCTCCTCTATTAATACAGGTGATGTGACTCAAACTCTAACTAATGCAAGGCTGACTTTTGGGAAGAAATGTTCTGACCTGTGACAGGATCATGTCTGTACTTATAGCTAGTAAATCCCAAACCTTTCTGATTAAGTTTTCTATGCAATTGAGGGACTGCTTGTGTGGGTAAAACAGACAATGGTGTAAGGTTCAGACTCTGTTTTCCATTTAATGATCCACTATGTGTGTCTTTACCTAGCTCTAGGTGACCAGGTAATAGGACACCTAACACATACTTCATGAAAACTGTGCATTTCATGTAAAGAAACTGTAAATAGTATTACAAGTTTTAATTCCAAACAGAGGTGAAAAATAATAAAAAGCAGCTCTTGTCAAACTGAGTGTTACAATACCAACAAGGCTTGGAGAAGGCTTCAGCTCTTCTCTGTTGTGTTGTAAGGATTCCAATTTAGTTTAACTGTACAATACTGCACCCCAGAGGGAAAAGTATTGCCAGCTTTCTAGCTTGAAAGAAGCCAAAGCATAATGTTTCACAACATTTATTGCCTCCACTGCTCATTTTAAAGATCATCCAGGACAATTCTGACTGTTCGAGACCGCTCTGTGTTTTGCCATTGAATGTCCTGGTTTGCATTTGAGAATTACGCTAAGCAATGTGGTTTGTCCAGGACAAAATAATTAGTTACTACATGTATAACAGCATTGCTAGTAAGACCATAATTGACTGGTGTCCAGTGATTAAAACTGAAAATGTAGTTAGATGTGTCAGTAGTTTCTCATTGCACTATGGTCTGAAGATGCATCTCAGGTCTATTTTGATACTGGCCTTAGTCCCCAATGGTGATGGAATTCCAGCTAAACCATGTTTCTAAAGTGCTTTCCTCTTTTCTCCCCTCCTCATCATATGCTCTTTCGTGGCCACTGAATTATGCTGAATCTGAAATCCAAAAGAAGCCTGAGGACTGGAATGTGGGTCAGATTTGCCTCTAAAGTTTCAGCAGGTTCGTGGTGTTTCTGTGCCTTGTGGTGCTGGACGTAGCCACTCAGAGGCAGGTGTGTTCTCCAGGCATGGATGGCATGCCTTGCTCGAACAAGGTAGTGTGTGCAAGCTCAGTCAAATTGGCTGGAGCTTAGGCAGTGACTTCTCTAGAAGCTGAATGGGCCTTTGCTGCCCCCACGAATGACTGGAATATACACACTATGTGTATTATGATGCAAGATGAGCTCATATTACCAGTAATGATGAAGCAGAACCCCCTGATGGCTGTGAATTCAGCTTGCACAAAAGGAAGCTTCAGATCACTCTCAGTGAAGGAGAAAGTGCTTTTAGCAACATGAGTAGCAAATACTCTTTGGGGAGCAGATCAGGTGACAGAAGATATGGATTTCTGTTCCCAAGTCTTTGATTCATGGTGTGGCCTTGGCTAAACAGAACCTATCCCTTAATTTTCTCATATGTTTTCCCACATTTTGGAATGTTTTTCTTAGATGGAAGATAGTATCTAAAAGCTAAGCATCACCATTGCTTCAATTCTGATGTCTTCTGAGGTATTTTTCTTATGAGTCTCTCTGATGAGTCTATTTCCAATGTACAAAGCTTGCAACCATTTTAATTATGTCTTTTTTTTTTTTTTTTAATTGATAAGCCATTTTCTAGGAAGTCTTGTCTGTCTTTCTGTCTGTACAAAATAAGCACTTACCATAAATGATGTTTATAAAATGTAGCTGCTTTTACCAGGCTTTGGGACCTCTGCAAACTGGTGGATAGAATGTACCTTTCAACCTCACTGGTAACATATTTTTCCTGTATCTGAAGTTGTCCATTTTATACTGCATACCCACAAGTTATCATTTCTTAAGTTTCAGTAAGGGATCCCAGCCAGGTCTTTGGGCCTTTTTAATTGCATTAGTAAAAATGTTACCCCACTGAAGCCAGGGAGAGTGTAATTTCTGTAACAGTTCTCATATGTGGGAAAGTAGTCAGTTCCTTTTGGAACTAAACTGTCTTAAACTTTAAAGAACTCCTAACTAGGGCTTTTGCTCATAAGCTGATACCCCTGTGGTTTCAATGTAAGAGCTGAGAAAATGCTGCTGTCATGGGTCTGGAGGTAAATCTCCTCCTTTCCTCATTTGATGTGTATGACCTTAAATGGACATCAGGACTGTCTAGATACTGGCTTTGTATAAAACCCTTTTATTCTGGATTTTGAAAATTCTGCCTTTTTTAAAAAACATTTTCTTATAGGCATGTCCCTGAATGGCATTTCTTTGTAACTCATGTCTGAGTTTTATTTAAAACCTGTGGTGGAACAGGTGGAAAGCAAATTACTCTGCAGGCAAATGATATGAAAAGAAGAATGCAGTCTCAATTTTCTAAGAATAAACATAATGTCTGAAATTTTCTAATATTTTTTGGCTATCAATTTCCCTGTAGTTCTCTCCTCCCCACCCCGATTTTGATCAGTAACTCAATCAGTTATATATCACCTTCCTTAGCTTTAACTGTATTGTCAGCTCTACAATAAACACAGTTTCAGGTTTCTTCTCTAAGGCAGTACTTATACACATGATTTGAAGAGACTCGGTACAAAAATGTCTTGACAGAAGTAGTACCTGATCGCTGCTTATAAACAATTGTTCAAAATTATCTGAAGTTTGCCCTTAGTTACAGTCAGTTAACCATTATTCTCTGCCTGAAAAGCTACTGAATGATCATAGTTCTTTCTTCTTCTAGACCCCCAGAATCTCACACTACCTTGTAGTACAAGTTCAGTGAGTTGGAACAACAGCAATTCTTACTGATGCTTTATTCTTATGGCATTTGCTCCAGAATGCCTTTTTTTTTTTTACATATCCTTGTCTCCTCTTGATATTTTTTTTAGTATATTGATGTGCAATACTGTTGCTTGTTTTCTATGAAAATTGAAGTGGTGAAAAAGTTGAGTAAAAAGAATAGTGCGTTTTGAGGTTTTCTTAAAAGGTTTTTAATATCCAAAATGGATTTTAGAGCTCACCGTTTCTTCCTAATACACCTCGTGAACGCGACTCTACGATATTGCCCTCTGGTGGTAAGAATTGGTAATTTAAAATACCTTTTATAGGGTGAGGCATTTAAGAGAAAATACATTTAGGGCAGCAATGATATTTCTGTTCAATATTAAACAGCATGCTATACTCCTATTGAAAACACCGTCATTCAACTGACAGAAATTAATTTGGTTGGGAGAATTGTAAAAATAATTTTGAAATAAACTGCTGTAATTTTACTGTCCTAATAACTTTCAATACAAACATTTGTCATTAAAGTCTTTCACTATGATGTTTTACAAGAAGGAATTTGATTTTGAAGACAGGATATATCAAGTATAGTCATCCTTTCTGTTAAGCACAAACAAGATGCTTGCAAAAAAACGTGAAGCAAATGAATGAAGCAAAGAGTTTTGTGCTGTTTGTATAAAAGGCTGTGGTAATCTCTCTGTTGCAGATAGTTTTCCTGCAGAATTCACTGTATATTATGACTACAAGGTCAGTATTTTAAGTGTTCCCACATGTACCGTCTTAGAATGCATAAACAGAAATAAGTAATGGAAAACTGACTACAGTGTGCTGCATTTCTCACAAAATCACACTTTTTTATTGTGCTGTGAAACTCCCCACATGCATCAGGTTCTGCACAATGTCTAGGAGAATGCAGTCCAGCCTTAAGCAGATTAGCTACGTTACTTTCTGTAGGAAAACAAAGTGGAATTTGCTGCCAATTTTTCAATTGGCAAAATTTTATCTTGTAGTTGGCATGAGTTGGCATTTATCAAATTAGTTGGTATAAGTTAATCCTCAGTGTTACTGGTTCTGTACCTGTGTCAATACTGTTTTCAGTATATTGCAGTATAGTTGGCCTTCTCTTTTATGGAAAAAACCAAAAGAATAATTAGTACTGCTTTCTTCTTTGACATACCACGCCCACAATGTGTAGCAGGAATAAGAACATCTTCTTCTTTCTCTCTTCACCCCCACCTAGAAAAAGATTTTGGTGTGTAGGGACCAGTATAGGCCTTGCTTTCCCATCATGTATTAGGGTAATTAAGAGATCCTGTATGCAGACCATGATTATGTGAGACTGTGGTAATCTTGGGTTTTATTAGGCACAGATTCTGAGCAGTAGAGCCATATTTTGACATATGTTGTTTCTTTCTTACTTATGCTATGAGAGAGTCATCATTGCCCGCTGCAGAGATGCTACCAGGAGAGGCAAATGAGCTTGTCAAGCTTCTGTTTTGGATGTAGAGATGCAATTCAGTGGCTCGCAGCTCTTCTCCTGCTGTGTTCTGTGCCTCTTGTGCAGTCAGAGCGCAGCCCTGCTCTCCCCTGCCCTCCTGCTGCTGGCAGGGCGGGGAGCTGTGGCCCTGCTGTGCCTAACACCGAGGTCCTTCACAGGGTACAGGCAGCAGGTAGGTAGTACACTTGCCTCCTCCTTTTCCACCACACCTCTGCAGCTTGATTCAGATCAAGGAATTCTGCATCCACCACATGACATCCTGTGGCCTGGTTTGTGAGGAAGTATCCTTCCTGGTATGCTAGGAAGTACTTTTATTTTCTTCAGCAGATGCATAAGAAAAGAACCATATGGGCTTTCCCACAAAAGACACACTTGATGGACTGAGTTGCACACACTGGGAGCAATGCTTGCCCATTTCTCCCCCTGATATTGCATGACCCATGCATGTCCAGTGCACTGAGATTCTCCGTGGAAATAAAGAGGGCCCAACCACAATGGACGATCACCTATACCATGCAAGCAGACTTTACTCTGTTGCATTAAAATTCCCAGAGTTGAGCTAGAAAAGAATGACAACAGCAAGAAGGAACGAAATATGACACATGAATCCTTTCATCTGAAGCACACATGTAGGCTTGATTTGACTGGGTAATACAGAAAGTTATAGGCAAGAACTCAGAATTTTTATTATTCTGTGACTTATGCATATCTCTTTTCTCTGGATATATTGCCTGGGTGTTATTAATTCCTAGTAGAGAAGCTGAAACTTAGAGTTTGAAATCTGAAATACATTGTGTTGGACTACACTGTGTTCAAACATTTCAAAAATATCTGTCCCTACTCATTGAAAACCAGCCTCTCTGTAGCATATCTGTTACTTCCTTGGACTTGTCTTTGACATATTTTTCCTTGGAAGGATATGAAGAGCTGGAAAGAAATCTGGAGAAAGTGTACATCAAAGGGATTCCCTACTCTTTTTTTTACACTAGACTAGACCAGACCAGACTAGAATTGCTCAGTTAGAAGTCACCCACAATGATCATCTAGTCTAACTGCCTGATCACTTTCAGGGCTTATCAAAAGTTAAAGCCTGTTATTAAGGTCATTGCCCAAATGCCCCTGGAACAGACAGACTTGAGGCACTGATCATCTCTCTAGGAAGCCTGTTCCACTGTTTGACCACACTTTAGTAAAGAAATGCTTCCTAACATCCAGTCTGAAACCCCCAGGTGCAGCTTTGAACCATTACTAGAGTAATCCTTGATGCCTTGAAAAGTCTGATTTGGAAGAAACACTTTACAGTGACCCATATAGACAAGCTGGAGTTCTGGTTTGCCAATCTGTGTAAAATTAAACTTACTGCTTCTAGCTGCTTCCTAATATCTTATTCTCTGATGTGTTGAACCAGATTTGCAAGAGGTAGCATCTTCTCTCAATCTCTTCAAGGAGCTACCACTCTGTTGTAAAGTGATGAGACTGGTTTTCTAAAACTGCTCCCTGGCTCTATGAATGTCTTTGTAGTAGCAGGGGCTTGTCAGTCCTCTTTTATACTAATTCAGGTTGTGTTATTTGTGAGCCTCATAAACCTTGCTTTTCCAACATATGAACTTTCTAACACCTGAACAAGATGAGCCTGTGGTGAAAGTAGGGCAGGCTCAGTCACTTTGCTTTACAGGTGTTATGGACCCAGGGAGTATTTTCCTGTAGTTCACCCAGTGAACAAAAGTCTGCTTGTCATTGCCCACAGGAATGATATTACTATAATCTTGATCTAGATGCAAAGCATGAATTGTGTTTTCTTGCACAGAGTCTTGGCAAAGGATCTTTCAGGAGTGTCAGACATGGAACTGAAAAGCCAGGCATAGAGCTGAAATGCAGTAACTACAGATTTGTATGGAGTCCAGCATGGATTTTAATTTTCTTTTTTTGTGTTTTCTAATAAGAAAACCAGATCCCCAAGATGATTATCTGTCTAGTTTGCAATCTCACAATTCTCTCTGATATGAAGCAGGCTACAGGATCAATCCTGCATAGAGGCTGATGAGTAGGGACAGAATAATGCTTAAATAATTATTTGAACAGAACAGCTGATTAAACATCTCTGAGAGCAGAATATATACTGTAATCCCAAGAAAATCAATAGAGGTTGAAAGCGAGTGAGGCTCTAGATGAACTTGGTGTTTTATGTTTGGACCATTCTAATCTCTTAATTAACAAGATCTTCTTAGCTCCATCACTTCACTTTTTGGTGATCTGTATGCCTTCAGATTCTATCTTTATATCAATAAAACACAAATCAACCTGAGTCCTTCTGATCTACCCTTCTTTCATTCATTCATCTCTCTCCTTGCTCTCTTATGAAATTAATTGATCACACGCTCTCACACAAGCCTTTTTATCTTTGTTCTCAAGACATTGCTGCACATTTCCAGCCATTAACATTAGCACCTCACTACTATTTAACCTTCCACTAAGCCACATAGATAGGAGCTGCTTTTACCCTGCTTCCTGGACTTCTTGTTTCTGAGCCTGAATGAGGGATGGTTCCACTGAGCTGATAAGGATCCTAACAATTTGAATATCATCAGCTATTACAGCACTTCTGTTCAATGGCCATCCCTACCCTTTGGAACACCAACTAGTAGCTTGGCTCCAAGTAGAGGTGATTGCATCCGGCCACAATTACCTTTTTTTTCCACCTGCCTTGAAAACCCCCTTTGTGCCCCTTGAAAACCCCGTGGTGAATTTTAGAGGCACCAGCAGAGTTGTATGAGTCTTTATGCACAATTTAGACTATAGCAGATCCATGGCATCTCCCAGCTAGAGATCCATGAAATGCAAAACAGTAGAATGCTTGGAGACTCTCATGGATACATCATTTACAGTTTCTTAATATTTAATTCTGAAACCAGTAATAAGTTCCTTGTCCTCCTAAGGTGAGAGGAAGCACTACTGGAAACACAGACCTCCTGAGGGCTGCAGGGAAATATGCCAAAGTTGTGTATCTGCTCCATATATACTGCCAGCCCACTGTACCAAGGTAATGCCAGAGGCACTTCTGGGGGTGATCAGGAGAGTTACATTGCAGTAATTCCCTGGCTCTGCTGTATGTTTTGGTTTTGCTGCCATATTTGCATTTTGCTTCACACATTTTCAGAAATGACCTGAATGAATCTGTAATGTTCAGGAAGCATTTCAAAGTTGCCAGCACATGATGGCTACTGCCACCGTAAAAATACATCTTCCACCTCTGTGACACATGGTATGGTCAGCACTTACCCATTCCAAGGGTGCTCCCACCAGTCCCTGCCTCTCCCGGGTGGCAGTGCAGAGAGCTCCTGCCCTGCTGGGCCTGCTCACTGAGCCATGCCTTTTATATATGACTCATGCGTTTTTATGCTGGCTGAATAATTACACTCTGAAATTAAAATGATCCCAACCTATGCTTGGCAGAGATTTCTCACTCCAAATAACATGAAATGCTGGATGAATCCTGTATAGACTGGAAAGGGAGGGGTGGGGTTGCTTTGTGGCATCCGGTTCCCATATCAGATGATATAAAACTGATAAAGCTGTTGGTGCCAGAAGCTGGATTTTCGCAGACCATCCAGATGAGCAGTGGAAGAACTTCTCTGTGGGGGAACTGTGGCTGAAAACATGACTTGGACACAACAACCTAGGGAGACAGTGAGGTATTTCCTTGAGTGATCATGAAAGGCTCAGACTGAGGCAGATTTGCTGTTTCTGGCTGAAATATATTCCCCAGGAGAAACTAGTAATTTCAAGACATCTGATTGCAGATTCAGAGAGGGCATATCCTTAGCCTAGAGAAATCTTCCCCACCTGATCTCTCCTGTTAGAAATGCCGCTTACCTCAATAAGGAAAAGAGGAGAGCTGTGAAATGAGCAAAAAACCTCTTAAAATAGCTGGTTATTTACTGCTCATGAGGACAATCAAAGTTTCATGGAAAATCCTGGGGCCTATGCAAAACACTGAGCTCATTATGCTTAGGAAAGGATGCTGGAGCGTCTGGCGCAGCAGCAGTATCTGGCCACAACCCTTCCTAGTTTGCTGATGTGTTCAGGTAAATGCCTTATTGTGAGCAGTTGACTAGTTCCTGTGGCCTTTGGAGACTTAGAGGTAGGTCCTGCAGGACCTGTAATCCTGCCTAGGTCAGAGCACAATATCCTATTGTCCCCTCAACACTTTGCAGGAGTTACTCTGTTGATGAATCAAGATGATTTATTTCCCTCATAAAGTTACTCAGGTGTGAACTGAGAAGGTTCTTGATCATTTGAGCGGATTTCAACATAGTCCATTGTTGGCACTGACTCTGACAGAAAATAAATATAATTTTGTATTATGTTCTTTCCCATACTGGAAAATGTCCTGTGAAGTGATGCATTCTCTACCTCACTTTCCCAGCTCCCCTCCCTTTTCTTCCTCTCACTCTGACTGATACTAAAACCAGTTTTAATGAAGATACTGCTGCCAGTAAAATGGTAGCTGTATTTGTTTAATGAGCCTGTTCCAATGTGTCATTTAATTGCTCCATTGTTGCCTTTGTCAGTCACTAGATAACAAAGTTATTGGTATCTGACTAATTTTTCATGCTTGAATTAAAACATATCAGTAAATAAAATGTCAGCTGCAAAGAGGAACTATGGGCAAACTATGGGAATTTAGGCACTTGGGTTTTCTGTTGACTTTTCTTTTTGCCTGAGTGAAGCATAAACAAGAAAAAATACAGAGGTACTTAGTGGAAGACTCATGGAAGGCAGGTAGTGAGGTGTTAATGCTAAACGTTATCCTCTTACATTTAGGTAACAAAAAATGAAATAACTCAAGTGAATACTACCAATTGAATATTTTTACCTGGGACCAGGATAATCTCCCTCCTTGAGGAGGTATACTCAGAGGACATTTCAGGTCCATTTTCTTATTTTCCTTTTCAAAAAGGAAGGTGTTTGCAGCATGACCACTGGGAAATCAGAGTAAAAGGCTTCAAGAGGAAAATGTACCGCAATCCCTGTGGTTAGGGCTGCAAAGGACAGACTACACATAGCTCCTGCAAAATCACTGTGGGGTGGGAGAAGGGAAGAGAAAGGGAAGGGGAAGAAAATCTGATTAAATTCCACCCTGATCTTTCCATCACACCTGAAAGGAATAGCTGTGAAAGCAGTTAAAGTCAGATTGTGACCCATAGTGACATGAAACTCAGCAATTTTACTCAGAAAATGAATGGATAAAAGCAGCTGAAAGCTCTGTTGACTTTTTACAAGATACTTTCAAGTGGAACTGATTCTGAAATCATCTCAGATTACAAAGACAGAGTTTCTGTAGCCTTTTAAACTGCAGAAAACAGAGGTTTTCCTTCTGTGCTGCTATGCAAGCCTAGGCATCTCAAAACCCCATGAGACATTCTGTCACTGATTAGAATGGAGCATCATAAAATGGGAAACTTGAAAATCTACCTGGGACTGACACACACCCTCACTATAAAACCTGTGATTGCAGCAACACAACGTCCTTTTTAGCTTGATTCATTTAAACACAGGACAGCAGAAGGTGAGATGAGGGCAAGTCAGTGAAAGTCTTATTGCTGAAATAAGCATTGAGCAGCAGAGGAGACTAGAGGTGGGGATTGCAGCATTCTCTGAGACAGATAAAGAGATGGAAATGTTAAGAAGTAGTCAATAAGGTACAGCTGCCACCTGGGGAGTGTGCTCTTGCATCAGATATTCAGGGACTGTCATCATGGTTGTTCAGACAACAAGGTTGGAATTCGATCCTGTAAACTGATGCAACAGTGCTTATGGAGCTGACAGCAAGGGATTAGTTACCACTGTGCTGGAAAAGAGTGAAAGAAAATTTCCAGAACATACAGTTTAGGATCTGAATTAGAATACAAGAAGGACCTCCAAAATAAATCAGTGCTGCACAACAATGTGTGAGCTAGATGAAATTATATTTGCTGTCAAAATGATTAATTTGTTTTTTAAAAAATAAAAAAAATCTAAGAAGTGCTAGTATTTTGCTAAGGCTTCTTCTGGAGAAAGACTTCACAGGGATGTCCCTTGTTGCACAGGATGGGAGATCTTGGAGCACAACAAGGCTCAAATTCCCAAGACAAATCTCCAAGAGTTTGTATTCTAATGATTTTGTATATCTGCATTTTTATGCTCAGTCTCTTGAGCATCTCTTTTCATTATCACATATGGAATCATGCTATCAAAATATCTGCCTTCTTTTAAATGGGATTATCCTAATTTGTGGGCAGGCATTGTTACATGGCTGTTCACCTACTTAAAAGAGTAAATCTCTGGATTTCAATTCCTGCCTCAAGATGTGTTTATGTGCTAATGTGCATTAATTGACTGTTTAATATAAATATTAAAATGTGCATTGAAGTAGCAGCCAGAACACAGATGTGTATCCAAATCAGTGACCAGATGATATTTGTAGTTCAGCATCTTAAATTCTTTTTCATTTAGTGGTACAAACTTATGCAAAGGAAGAGACCATACTGTCCTCATCTACCCTGAGGGACTTTTTCAAGGCTAGGGTGGCAGAGCAGCAGCAATTCAAAAGGATCTGTCTCCTCCACAGAGAACAGGGTACGTTGTGGGCAGGCAGGCAGCAACTGCTGGGGTACCCTGTGATAAGTTCTTCCAGAAAGTTTGGAAGTGGAAAGTTGCAGGTCGACTGAAATCTTATCTGAATATTGTTTGAGTAGTGTTGAATACTGTAGAAACCAGTAGAAGTTTTGTGCTGTTCTGAAATGTAATTATTATATTAGCTGTCCTAGGCACTATTTACAAAGTGTAGATTTGTGTGTGATAATAATTCTTATCAAGTAGTAAAAAAACCCAGTAGGCATGAACTCTGTAGACTGATTGAATAGACTTAAGTTTTTAAGTTTGTAGGATCAGGGCTTCAGATATGTAGAGGAGAGGAAAAAATAAAATACTTCAAATGGAGAGCAGGTGCATCTGTTTGACTGATACACACGGAAACACTTACTTCACTGGGTTCCATACTCAGGCACATCTTGTGTGTATTTGTTTTACAAGGACTGTGTTCCTGTGTACTTGTTGCACAACAAGTACTCACTGCAGCAGTTACGATATTTCGTGCGTGCTTGAAACAGGAATTACCTGATTGCAGGTGTACTGTAAATTGTAATAAATACATTAGACCACACAATAGTTTAAATATTATGAAATGAAAAGGAGAAAGTCCTAGAAAGATGTGAATAGAAAGCACATTTGTAAAACACACCGTTAAGAGGAGTTGAAAGAATGGGGTTTGCTTGTACTTCAAGGAAGAAGTCAGTGAAACAACAACAGTCCATCCATAGAGCAAGACTATTATAAAAATCTTATCAATAATGTTCACTTTTGGGTGGGAAAAGAACAAGATAAAAGCATCATCTCTTGGAATGAACATTAGGAGAGATTTCTAACCAGAGTGTAATGTTGGGTTGATTGAAGATTTTCACAACCATGTTAGTTTTTGAAAGCAGGTTGGACAAACATCTGTCAAAGATAATGTTGATTGTACCTGATCTTGTTTCGGCACAGCCAGTTGGACTGTATGGATCTTTCTGTGTGACACCAAGTCTAGCTCAAGCTTAGTACAAAGCAAAGACTTGGCAAACTTCAGAAGGAAGAGAAATGAGATGTGTGGGCTAAATGAAATAGGATAAAATGTAGTGTGAATTCAGGAGATACAGATCAAGCCAAACTTCCTGTATAATTTTCTTTCTAAATATAACTAACTTTCTTGGCAAAAATAATTTACCAGGTCTCATTTATTCGATATTCAGCATAGTACTTGGCATGATGTCTTGAAGGAAATTATTAACTGCATTAGAGATTAGTTTGAACTGCTCAGAAGTTTGAGAGACTGGTTAAAAGTGGAAAAGAGTGACACTGGAGGGGAGAGAGCTAATAGTAAAGTTCCCCATTTCAGTCCAATCCTTATAATTCTGTTAATGACTGTGATATAAAAAGAAATTGCATCAGAAAACTGATGCAATGCAATGAAATTTATTTGTGCAAAGCAAAAAGTCATTACACTTAGGGAGAAGTAACTGGGATTTTTGTTATAAACTTGGAGGCACTTAGTTGAAAATCTTTAGAGGACTGCATATAGAGAAAATAAGATGACAGTAAGGCAATAAATGAGATCTTGGGATGTGTGAAGTATTTGGTAGCTATAAGGAAGAATTAATTTTTTCGTGCATCCCTAACTTCATCTGAAATACTGTTAACAATTCTGGTCACCTATACACAAACAGGGTAAGGGTTCCAGTGTAGAAGAGAACTGTTAGCACTATCAGGGGAGCAGTGATACATGAAATAATCTGGAAAAATTTACTGAGTCCAGACAAAAAGACTGAAAGGTAATCCTGTAATTCCACATGATGAGTGAGGAGACATAAAATAGTTTTATAGAATAGGACATCAAAAAGAAATTCCTTATCATTGAATAGGTGAATAAACAACTTCCCAGTTACAAAGTTAGAGGTAAAAAACCAAATCTCAATTGCTTGGTTAATTCATGACAGGAGATGTATGTTTTGATATTGGTGGTTTGAGGGCCCTTGCTCTCTTCCCTTCCCATCCTATAGTAATCTACCTGCATGTCTTTTGCTTTCTCATGCTGCTGTGGTAACTGGGGACATGGGGACTACCATCCTGGATCAGTCCTCCAGAGTTCATTTCATTTCATTTCCTAATCTGATTTAGGTAACAACTACAAGCTAAAGATTCAGAGAAAGTGCAGAACTTCAAAAGAGGGCATGTGATCTAACTCAGCATGCAGAGACAGGTGGGTGTTCTGGGGCATGACAATCTCTTTCTCTTTTAAAAGTTTATGTATGATTTTATCTGTTGTGAGTATGGAAGTTCTTACTGTCTTTATAAACATGGAAACTCCTGGATTCTGTTGAAATCTTCATCTTAATATAATCTAAACTAACTCACTGCAAAATGTGAATTTTCAGCCTCTCGTTTCATGGACTGATACTTTGCTTCTTCATTAAGGGAGAACATAAATGACAAATCTTCTTTCCACTTAATGGAGATCTTGGTCACTTAATGCCTTCTTTGGTAGCACTCCAGTGAATTCTCCTCCTTCAGTGCTCTTTTACTCTGTAAGGTTTTTCATTTCTCCAGTGTAATTTCTCCTTGTAGAATCATAGAATATTCTGAATTGGAAGGTTCCCATGGGGATCATTGAGTTCAACTCCTGGCCCTGTGCAGGATGCACCGACAATCACACCATGTGCCTGAAAACCTTGTCCAAATGATTTTTGACCTTCCCTGGGGAGTATGTTCCAACACCCAACAATTATCTGGGTGAAGAACCTTTCCTTGACATCCAGCCTAGGTCTCCCCTTCACAGCTTCATTCTGTTTCCTCAGGTCCTGTCACTGGTCACCAGGGAGTGAAGAGATCTGAACCTGCCCCTCCAATTCCCCTTGTGAGGCTGTTGGAGACTGCAATGAGGTCTCCCTTCAGTCTCCTCTTCTCCAGGCTGAAGTGCCCTCAGCTGCTCCTCATAAGCCTTCCCCTGCATACCCTTCACCATCCTTGTTGTCCTCTTTTGGACACTCTAATGGCTTAACATCTTTCTTGTATTGCAGTGCCCCAAACTGCACCCAGGACTCAAGGTGAGGCCGCCCCAGTGAAGGCCAGGGCGGGA
>JAWMRC010000089.1:61713035-61837655 GCA_035584755.1 Thripadectes ignobilis
CCCCAGTCTGTACCCACAAACAGGACTGCTCCATCCCAGGTGCAGAATCCAGCACTTGCCTTTGTTAAACTTCATACGGTTGGTGATTGCCCATCTCTCTGATTTGTTGAGGTCTCTCTGCAGGGCCACTCTGCCCTTAAGGGACTCTTAACTTTCTTGAAATCCTTTTTTACTGTTGCACAGTTTTTAAACTGATGTGGCCAAAGACGAACAGTGAGGAGTTGCTATTCAGCCCGTTGAAAAAAAACCACAAAATTTTTCTACTTATCCATCCTTTCAGGGTTTGAACTTCTTTGATATCGGTAGTCCTTAGGTTTGTTTTTGAAAATAGTTGAAAGAGAAATTAATTTCTTAAATCAGAATAATGAAAAGTGGTGATTAAGGTACATAAAATTGAAGCAGAATTTTCACATACTTCTTGTGCTGAGTGCCATGTCTAAAGGTAATACAATTAGTCCAGAAAATCTGTGTTTTTCTACTTTTAAAAACAAGACAATTGTGTAGCATAGTACCATTATTTTACTGGTCATGTGTAAGAGCTGTTCTTCTTCCACAATGTTCTTTTGCACGTGGGAAAGGCCCATGGCAAGTGATTCTCTTGAAAACTGATTGCCATCTTTATACTTCTATTTAAATTTTTTGCTTCACTTGAAAGGTAAACAGAATTCTGATCAACATGCTGATTTCAGTAGTTTTCAGTGGGAAATGCTAGAAAAGGTCCTAGACCCCCCATCTAGATCAGTAAATTTTCACATGATATCCAAACGGGAATCTTGAGGTAAAAGTTCATCGGAACTGTTGAAAACATTTCTGTTTAGGACCACTAGGTGTCAGGCAGAACAAAGAATTCCCCCTGCCTGGTTTAGAGTGAATTTCATCCTGCTGAGGGATTACTACAAAGTCTATAAATCTCCACTTGAGGAAGGGATAAGAAAACAAGCTCCCAGTCCCTGGACTTGCTATCTGCAGGACTATGTCACATCTGTTCCTCAAGCTTTCTGTGCACTTCTCTGTATGGTGCATCTGGACAAAAGCACTCTGCTAAAGGGGCTTTAAACCTCACTGATTTAGTGCAGCCTCTAGATGCAAAATCTCCAGCACGTGGGAGCTAACAAATTCTTTTTCTAGCTGCTTCTTGCATGAGCCAGTTTCATGACACAAGGATAGATGTCCACTGCCCAGTCTCTGAGAGGGACTTTTAGGAGATATTTTGCTCAAAAGACCATGTACGTAAATGTTCAAAACCCATCAGTCCTGTCTCCAGAAAACAAGAGGCAGGAGAGAAAACTGAGTAAAGAAGGAGAGGGATGAAATAGGATAAATATCAAATGAAGAGAGCTGCTATCCTTCACAGTCTGTTGGAAACCTGTGCTTTGGTATGCAATGTCATCTGAATCTTGGCTGATTGGGCCAATGAATGATGTCCCTAGGATTGGGTTATAACTATTTACAGCCCTGACCTGTTAAGGGGAGGAAATCACGAGTCTCACATTCCCACATGCTTGGCATGTTGATTAGAATAGAAGCACCACATTATATCTGGAGATTAAGATTTTAATTTGAATAATATTTGCCTATATTACAAACTCTCCCAGATAAATATTTTAGAGGGGTTAAAAATCAACTCTTAAGTCTCATTTGCCATATGATACAAAGCTTCAGTATACCTTCTTTCACAACTAATTTTTTAACCTAAAATATATAAGAACTTAAATTAAAAACCAGGCAAACAAAAGAAACCCCAAAACCCCCAAAAACCAACTAAAACCAGCTAGTACCTCACAGGAGAGAGAAAGAAAACTTATCAGCTTCATGGTATGCCATTTCTAATTATTTTTATGTTATGTTTTCTCAGTAGCATGCTTTTAATAAAATGTTTTCAAAGATTTGCTAATCAGAGGTGAAAATCCATAAAACATTTGTTCAACATTTAAATAATAATAATTTTTGTTGAAAATAATAATAATTTCATTAATTAAAATAAAAATACTTTTTATTAAAAAACATTTTAAATGGAGATCTTCAGTGATTGGTACTGACAGCACTTCCATTAACAGATGATGAATTACTTCATCCAGTTACTGTCTTTCTTTATTTATTGTTGCTCTCTCCAACTAAAGGAGTAGAATGAATGCGACAAAAGTCTTCTTTCTGTAAAGAGTTTTTTCCACAGTCCCAATAATTTCTTTGCTTCTTTCAGATATTATTGCAGTAAGTGGCAGAAACATCAGAATAAGAAAAGCAGATAACAGAATGAGCCATGTTATGTTGCCTAAATTCTTGCTGTTGTGGGACAGGTGGAAAAAAAGTAAAAATCTCCTGCTGAGTCAGACCAATGTTCTGTTAAACCCAGTATTTTCTTACTACCATGCAGTGGAAACAGAATTTAGTGAAAGCATGTGAGCTGGCCACTTCTCTGTGTGACTTATGTAACTTTCAGAGTTTCTCTATTAAGGATGCTGGATTGCCTGTTCTTGAAGGTATATAATCCCTTTTTGAACTGTTGCCTCCACTATGATACTTTCTGTCTGTGTGTCCTGTGACAGTCTAGTTCTAGATTCGCTATCCACTTTGTAAAGCTGTAATCCGTATCTAGTTTAAATTCTCTGTTTTAAAGTTCTCTTTCAGTAGTGCTGTTAAGTTCCACCTGTGACTAGTGGTGTTGGATATGGTGAATAGCAGTTCTACATTTGCTTTCCCATTGCCTTCTTGGTTTTGTTATTCTTCATCATACAACATCTGCAGTTAAGGGGTCACAGCCTTATTGTATCACCTCTTGTGACTTTTATTTCACTTTCATTTCTCTGTAGCTCCTTTAATTCCTGTACATCCTCCTTGAAACTTCCCATAGGATTAGAGGTATGACTGCACCAAGGCCTTTAGACAGCAGCAAAATGCTGTCCTCTGTTCTCTTTGTTCTGACTCCCAGCATCTTGTTGCCTTTTTTGTCCAATGCATTGATGCAGTGATGTCAGGAAACATCATCAACTCTTTCCTTGGCTCTTAACTGACAGTTTTGAGTCCAGCATCATGTAGTTGCCATTTAGACTTTTTGTCCATAAGTGCACTACATTGTATTTGTCTAAAGGAAAGGTTACCTGGCAACCTTTCACCCATTCAGTTTTGTGATCTCTTTCTGGAATTTGGTGCCATTGTCAAGGAACTTAACTACTTTAAAGAGCATAATGCTATTTGCACACTTAAAGATATTTCACTGCAAACTTTCTTCTCCAAGGAGCTGATAATGATAAAATTAGTCCCTAGACCACTTTCTGTGTTTATAAACACTTCTCATTACTGAAAAATGTTACTTAAGCATTAGTTTCTTATCCTATAGTGACCCTTAAATCCATAAAGGACCTATCCTTCAGCCCATGGCATCTTAGTTTCTCTATTAACCTGGATGTTGATAGGTATGAGACATTATTTATGGTTTTCTGAAAATCCAGACATATTGCACCCACCAGTGCAACTAATTTCCTTATAAGTGCACTTTAAAGAGGTTCATAAGGCAGATTTTCCATCTCTTGAAATCTTGAGATCATTTCAGCTCTTTAGCTGAGATATCCTTCTAAATTTACCCATGTGCTGAGTGAGTTTGTGCTTGTATCTTAACATGGGAGGAAGTCAGAATTGTTCTGTAACTACCAATATCTGCCCTTTTACCCTTCCAATTCTTTCTCTTGTGTTCACAACTGAACTTATATCTGGAGAATGCTTTGCTTACCAGACTGAATATTCTGTGAGAAATAATGAATTGAAAGAAAAAAAGGAGCAAGCAAAGCTTGATTGTACTTTATTGATACTGAAATAGAAAAGCTGCTTTGTGTTTGCTGTAAGCAAAGTCCAGCTCATGCTCCTGGAATTATATTTATGATTTTAAAACTCTTTCTTTTTATTTTTAGCAGATGGTGCACGTTTTGATAGTGGTGGATTCTCATGGTGTTTCGATTGTTGCTGAACTGTGAATGACCTATTCTTGTTTGACAAAGGCAGCAGTTGACAGGAAAGTCAATATTTGCTGGAGTAAATTTTGAGGGATGTTATTTTAGTAGCATTGAGGATTAAGGATGTCTAATGTTCAAAATCATGACTCAGGCCCTTATAATATTGATTCAAAAATAAAAGTTTTCATCTTTTTTTCTCTGCTTTATGTTTCTTTAAATCACATCATGTTTTTAGACAGTGATGAGGGCTGGAAATGTATTTAAAGACAGCATAAGCAAGATTCTCCCGATTTTGTCTCTAGGAGTTATCAATACATATTTAGTACTACAAGTGTTGGCAGCACTGCTGGTTTGAAAAGGAACAACTCAGACCCTGGCCAGGTGCCACACACTGTAGAAGCATAGAAATATTTATGTTGGAAAAGACCTCTAAAATAACTGAGTCCAAACATTAACCCAGCACTGCCAAGTCCACCACTAAACCATGTTCCCAAGTGCCACATCTACAGAGCTGTAAAAACCTCCAGGAATGGTGACTCCAACACTTCCCTGGCAGACTGTTCTAGCACTTTACAATCTCTTCCATGAATAATTTTTCTCTGGTATCCAATCTAAACTGTCCCTAGAGTAACCTGAAGTAATTTCATCTTGTTCTGTCACTTTTACCTGGGGAAAGGGACCATCACCCACACAACTACAGCCTCCTTTCAGGTAGTTGTGGAGAGTGATAAGGCCTCTTCTGAGGCTCCTTTTCTCCAGGCTAAGCACCCCCAGCTCCTTCCACTGCTCCTCACCATTTTGACATGCACTGTATCAAGGTACAGTCCAAATGCATCAATAGGGACACAGATTCCAAGAGTGCAAATCTAGCATTTTCATGGAACCTTGGGGCACATCAGATTGCCAAAAGAAAGCCCCTTCGAAGAGAAACAACTGAGACTGGAAGAGATATCAGTACTGTGTGAGACTCTGCTGTGTTAGCAACTAGTGGGAGCAAAATAGCCCATTACAATACCATTCACCCAGCACATAAAAGAATGCCTCGGGAATTGTGGCACACATTATCACCACGATACCTTCATTTTGCCTGAAAGATGCTCAGATAAAGCACAGACAAATGAACAGAAACACAAATGAATCACTATAAGAATGACAGTGTTCACAGCAGAACCCCTTTAAGGCTGTGTAGAAGACAAGATGAACTAATATATTCTTTCTGTGAACAAATAGAATAATAATAACAACAACAACATTCTGCAGCTGAAGCAAGCGTTAAGTGTTGTGCTCAATTATTCATCAGAGCATTTAACTGAATTTTTGTAATTGGATGCAAAATGTTCCTTGTAAAACACCAGTTGCCACACGATGGCAGCATAATCCAATGATACAAAGAATTTTGGCAGTAATTTCTGGGAAACACTGCAGTTTTTAGGAGGCTGATTGTTACAGAGCCACAGTACATCTGAAAATGAAGCGCTGGCAGCAGCTGAATAGCTCTTTTGCACTGTGGAGGCTAAGTGGCACAGTGGGTTAGTACTGTCGGCTTTTTCTTCTACAGACTCAGCCTTACATCCTGGCTTACCCTGTAAATGAAAGCAAGTTGGGTGGTCTCATCCCAGTCCCCATTTGTGCATATCACAAAAACACCAGGCAATTTGGCATGGGCAGGAGCTGCACCCTGGGAGAGGAGCAGGATTCGAATAGCAGACGGCCTGCAGGTCATGAACAAGATGAACCAGAAGATTAGTGAAGGGAGGTTTGTGTGGCACCTGCTCAGCCCAAGTGACAGTCACCATCTGCCATCAGTACTAGTACTATTCTGAATATACCCACCATGCAGTTAATTCTCTGCACATCTTTATTTTATCCTGCTCACTTTGATACTCAGGTGAGTTTTGCCAGTGAAAGGAGACAGCAAGTGCTACATGATTTGGCCTGTTTTTATGTACAATTATGATGAACAAATGCATTTAATTTCTGTTTTGAAGAGCGGGTAGCATAAATTCTTAAATACACCCTAAGTATTTAGAGTACAGGAGATAAAAGTACAAAGGTGCTATGCACTAGGGGCAAATCCTCAGGGTTTGGATGGTGCCCAAGACATGGCCCAGGTGTGTGTGTCAGCCTTGTTGTACAGGCTCTCCAGAATCCTAATTTCTCTAGAAACCCTGGTGCTAGGGAAATGTTTTTGTCCTCATTTTATTGGTTGGGAACCAAAACTCAGAAAGGCAGAGTCATACTGAATACTCCTGAGGCCTTTATCTGGGTATATGAAACCTGCTGCAGTGGAGTTCTTGGCAGACAAGCTGTAAAAATGAGGATTAAAGCCAAGAGGGAGAGTGGGAGAGAGGGACAGGGGAATGCGGTACTGCAGAAAATGGGAAACTGGTTAAGACATTGAAGAAAACATGATGCAGAAAATGAACACAAATTTAGGAGCCAGAGTAATAGTAACAACAGTGGACAACTATCAGAAGAGATTTGGGTTTTTTGTCATTTTTATCAAGTATCAAGCTCTTAAAAAGCCAATAGTACAATAAAGAGGAAAAATCTAATTAATCAGGAAAAACAGAAAAATATGCAATGTCTAGAGAAAGGAAGTTGTAAAGAACAAAGAAAAAGCATTAATATAAAAACATACTGCTGAAAAATACAGTTTTTGAGGCAAGCACTTATGAAGCTGTGCCAACTACTATAAATACAATTGACTGTAAAGCAGGGAGATATTATAGAAAAGCTGAAATATTTCTACATCTTCCTGGCAAAATGATTCATTTTACAACTGAGTTTGTTATAATTTAAAATAGAGTAAAAGCAATCAAGAAGTGAGATATGATGTTTCAAGAAAGAGAGAATGGAGAATGGAACATTTCATTATATTTGAAAAATCCTTTTTTTTTTTTAAGCAATAAAAATTTGTTTCGATTATGCCCTGGAAAAATTATTCTCTTCAGTTTTTCAGTTCTCTCACTGAAGTGAAAAATCAATTATTTGTGCAGCCCTAGTTGTGTAATGAGGCATGTTAAAGGAAAACTTTGGTTAGAGATGCAGGTGCTCCTGTCTTAAAATTCTGGAATTTTAATACCTCTGAGGTACCATAGAGACATCTGAGGAGCTGGGTGGGAGCAGACAGAAAGGAAAGAGCTCAACATACAGAGTTATATCATCTGATTACTGCTTTCCATTATCAGAAGGAATCCTGCTCCCTCGTTGATGTTGCCAGTCTGAGCTTTCAGGTGTAAAAGTCTTTCTCAGTCTTAATTTGTGCTTCCAGAATAAGCTGATCTCTTCAGAAAGAGCGAAATCCAGACAGGTGGATCTATCAGTTCATCTCAGGTTTTTTGTCCTGTTCTGGGAAATGGTTGATCACACTGGAACTGTTACCACAACAAGGACACTATTGTTTACAGGAGAAACAAGATACACTCTTCTGTACCATTTCAATTGTAACTTCATTTTAAAAAGCAAGGGCTAGTTGAAATAAAGTGCCTTAAATATCTTGTCATTTTCGCCTACACTGGAACACAAATGTCACTTGTGCAAATTCAGTCCTTCAGAAAGGAACACAGAAATACTTTCCTGTGCCAGTAGTCGATTTTCCACATGCATGACCACTTTGCTTTATACTGGCCACACACTGTTATAGAGACCTGCATTCTTGCCTAAGAATGGCAAGGCTGTTTTGTACCCCATCTTCCAGATGAAAACACTGCTGAAAAATTATGGGATACCAGAGATCTTTATTTTACATGGGGGCACAGAAGAGTAAGCAAAGCCACCGTGCCAGTAATCGCTCCAAGTGAGGAGCTGGAGCATGTCCAGAGAAGGGCAACAGAGCTGGGGAAGGATCTAGAAAATAAGCCACATGAACAGCAGCTGAGGGAGCAGGGGTGTTCAGCCTGCAGAAAAGGAGGCTATGGGGAGACCTCATCACTCTCGATAGCAACCTGAAATGAGGGTGTAGCCAGGTGAGGGTTGGTCTCTTCCCCCAGGTAACAAGTGACAGGACAAGAGGAAATCACCTCAAGCTTTTTCAGGGGAGGTTCAAGTTGGATACCTGGAAGAACTTCTTCATGGAAAGAGTTGTCAAGCATTGGGATGGGCTGCCCAGGGAGGTGTTGGAGTCATCATCCCTGGAGGTGTTCAAGAAAAGATGACATGGCACTTAGTGCCATGGTCTAGTTGACAAACTGGTGATCAGTCAGAGGTAGGACTTGATAATCTAGGAGGTCTTTTCCAACTGAAATGATTCTCTGATACACTGACTCTTTTCTTTAACTCTTCCCATCATGATAGTAGTTCTAGAAACACAAAAATACTTACCTGTATTGGGTGAATTCATATGCAGATAACTAGGAAAAAAATTGGGAAAAATTATATTCATGTGCATTGGAAGACCCTGTGTCCTCTGCTTTTTTTTCCACACAACTGTTTGCATTATGTATTATTTATTATTATATATTATTTACACTTAAAACAAAAAAAAATAGACAAATTCAGAGAGGCCCTTGTTCAGTGTGTTGCTGGTGTATATTCAAGAAGGCAGGACTTCACCCTGCTGTCTCCATTTGCTCCAACCAGTACAACTCTCCAGATGCAAGTGATTCAGCTCATGTCTTTTATACTTTTCCAGTACTTCTGATGAAACATTTACGTTCATTAGAAGATGACTTCTAGCTGAAGTTGTTGCCAAATGAACCCTGACAGCATTACAGACCACTTCCATGAGAGAAACTGTGGATTACTGAAGATGGCTCTAACGTTACAAAGCTGTAATGGGGTTTTGGACTATCTAATTAAGCATCCAAAATGAACTGGCAACTTTTTAGTAACTGAATCACTGAAAATATATTTTTTTAGTGTTTTGTGGATAAATGTGTAGATATGATGAACTTGGATGAACTTCAGCATGATAATCTTTGTTTCTTTTAATTCTTAATGTTTCTCCCTATTACCCTTAAATTCTTTATTTTTTAACACCAATCTGCAAGCAGATATTTGAATTAAGGAAGACCTGCTGTTTCAAAGCCCTGCTGTATAGAATGGCCTGAAATTCCTGAAATCCTATACTATAAGTTTCTCAGCCCTGAGTCTGTGTGAAGCTTCTATTATAGAGCCTTTGAAAGAAATTCTAAATCACAAGACCAGTAATGTAAAACTATTTTTATTGAAAATACATCTACAAAGTAATGTTTCTCAATCCACTCTGGGTGCATACCAATGCAAAACCAGTGAGGGATGGGGAAGGGAATCTTTCTATAATACCTGATTTCCATAAGAAACAAAGTTAGTATAAAAAAAGATCACATTCTTTGTGACACAATTCATTTTTCTCAGCTGATGTCATAGAAAGACAGCCTTTTACATTGTCTTTGCAATGTATTTCCAAGCAAAATCTTAACAAAAATTTAAAGTGTTATGTCATAAATTCTACAGTTAATGTTTATACACACGTTCTGAATACAGTATCTATATAAAAATATCTCTAATTATATATCAGAAAATGCCTGTCTGCAACCTAGATTTGCATTCTGTTAGGGGGAAAAAAAAAAAAAAAAAAAAAAAAAAAAAAAAAAAAAAAAAAGACAACCCATATTTTCTTTCAGTCAGAGATTCATTTGTTCAGATTACTTAAGTGGAGAAGATGGACAAGAGTTTTCAGTCCTAAAAAACCGGTCTTGCCTGGGAAAAAATTTGCCTTCAACCTGCATGCTGACATTTTCACTAGTTACTTATACACCTTATTATGAACTTTCAGTGGCAGAAGCAACATGCTGAATGTTTTTCAAATGGCAGCTGGGACAATGCAAGGGAATCCTTCATTTCTGTCATCAGAATGTTTTTGGTAAGGGGAGAGAGAAGACAACTGGATATTTTAATAAAACAGATCACTTAACACTATTGTGCCTATCAATTAATATTTTTTCTTTCTCCCAACTGTAACTACATTATAGACTTTTCCAGTTTAACTTCCCTAATGATACAAGGCAGAAAAGAAAAAGTACATAAATTATATTTCTAGAAAAGGGCTTTGTAAGGGAATAATCTTGAAATGAGCAAAAAAACCACAGGATTACAAGTGCATTGTCTCCCTTTTTTCATTCTTTGCTTATCTATTGCCTGAAATAAACCTACAATATTGCATTTTAAAATAATTTCTAATTAAAATTTCAACATTTATAATAGCATTTATTATTTTGCAATTTATATATTTTTCCTACTAAAACGTATAAAAGCACCCATTAGTTTTACCTTCTAAAGGTCTTTTTTTTTCTTTCTTGGATGCTACTGATAAACACTCTAGGAATTCAAAATTTCACATCGAGATAGGGAGCCTTCTTCTCCAGATGGAAAAATGTAAATCCAGTTAATTGCTTTATAATTTACTAGTGGAATGATCAAGAATTTGGGAGATTTCCAAACAGAAAAGCTCCTGTTGGTCTCAGGAATTCAGCTTTAGAATCCATCCCCTTTAGAATCTGAGCATCTCACCCTTCTGCATCTCCTACAGAAGGCTGGCATTGCCTTCTTATTCTTGCTTATTAAGTAGATCATTAATGTATCCAGAGCATGTTATCTTTTTTTTCCAAACAGAGATGAAGACACATTTTCTGTCCCAGAATAGGGCCTTGCCTCTACAAAAACACATAGATTGTTCAGCTGGGTTGTGATGTTGAAATTAAAGGAGTAAATCCAGATTGGAAATACATACATGTATATGTAAATGTTTGAGAGTCAGTGGGAGCCAGCTAGGCTAAATTTTTATGAAGATCAGCTGAATCTAATGTGAACACTGTCTAGTTAAAATGACTTTCTCAGAAATATTTCAACTCAGCTGGTAAAAGTGCTGGTTTGGGGGTATTTTTTTTCCTTTATTTATATCTCTTCCCCCTTTTTATCCCCTCAATTAATCTCCTGCTTTTTTATTGTCCTGCTAGTATTTGAACAATAATATAACACTAGAGAAAAAAAAAATCAGATAAAAAACAAAAGTCCTGTTAATTTACTTAGCTGGATGTAGTTATCAAGTTAGAAGTATTGATTGTGTGTTTAAAGATGTTAGGAATTTTGTAACAGGTATTTAAAAAAATAAAACCATTTTCAAGCTCTGTTATCTGTTTTTACTTTCCAGTTCATAAAAAAAAAAAAAAAAATTCACAGGACTGAGTAACATATACACAATCTCTTTTTTTATCCCCAGTTAGCATATGTCTAGCAGGACCACTGTTGTTGCCTGTTAATTTTTTTTTTTTAAGTGGGAAGCCAACATATACCATGATCACTGCTAGTTTGGAATATATTTTCATTAAATCTTTCCAGTGCGAGCATAAAGGGAGTAATCAAGGAACAGATGAACTTGGTGAATTCAAGATATAAATGGCCAGAAAATGTGTGTGTTTTTCCACACCTGTAGTGTTGAACTCACACTTTCTCTAGCCTACATCTTGGTTTCACTATCTAATGGTTTCTCATTCTCATTTTCTTGGGAGATCAGCTGGTATGGTTTCTTCATTTCATTCTCCTCTATCACAGAATTACCCATTTCAGCATCCCTGTTCTTCAGCTCATGCCGTGATAAATGTTCAACAATTCCTGCTCCAATGGAGTCTCCCAAGACATTCGTAGTGGTACGGAGACGATCCCTAAGGAAGAAGTAGTAAGTTAGTCTTGATTTCATCACTTGTTCAGGGAAGCATGCAGACTAGCTGTGAAAATGGCCTTAAAATAGCTACTAGATGAGTCATCTATTTTATATCTATTCACTTATCTGAACTGTTAATGCCATGGTTTCTTCTGCAGAAACTACCAAATATACTGGGATGTGGAGTCTCAAAATGTGTTACTACTCTTAGCAACTTCACAGCAAGAAACAGCAAAGCCTTGTGATAAGGACAGCAAAGGGAGCATGTGGCTTCTTGGAGGCATTTTGGCACTCTGGTCATTTGGGTTTGTATCCTCTGAACATGTAAAATGATGAGAATCTATCTAGTTAGGGCCATTTGTCTCCTGATCACAAACGATGATGAGTAATTTAGGGTGGGATTATGCTGAAATTACTCAAATTAAACTACAATAATTCAGGCCTCTTGGAAGGCTCTGCCCAGCAGATGTAGGAGGCAGCTTGATGAGGAGGGACTGGCACTGTTAGCAGATAGGCATCCACCTACATCAGGCTGTGGGCATGTGGTTAGGTAATCATTTGAAGGCATTATGTTCTGGTAACAACATGGGCAACTTCTTGAAGGGATCACTTGGGAAGACTGAAGGGGAAAAGCTCCTGGAAACTGTGAATAATAGGTGTTAGGTGAAACAGAGGTTGGAGAAAACCTCCATTTGATTTAATTCCTGGACTTAAGGGAATTTATACATTTACAGATGTCTGTCAGTCTTCTACAGATAGAGGAATGGAAAAACTTATGGGCAATACTTTGTGGTGGCTCAGTAAAAGAGTTACACAACTATTTTTGTTTTCTGTATCCAAGGGGCAGACATATGAACCTTTCCTAGATTAGAGTCAGCAGGGCTACAATTCATTGTTGGATCTGATCCAGTTCTGAGCCTAACTGATGGAAAGGTTTTCATTGCCATCCTACAAAAAAATAGAAGACTAAAGCAATTCTTTGCCGATTTAATTACACTATCCCTGTTAGTACCCTAATAATACAGGTTTCTAAGTAAACTCTTTTGGCATGCAAAAGGAATCATCATTAAGCAATACCCCTCACCATCTGCTCTAAGAAAATATCATAATTGCAAGAAATTGTGATTCTTTTAAACATTTGTTTCCATCTGCTTTACATAGCAAAAAGGTTGCAGTATAACCAGAATGTCCCTGTCTATTTCACTTATAAATATGGTCTAAGCCCTTAACAACTCCATAAAATTACTTACAAGAACCAGTCCACTGCAATGATAAGGGTGATATCATCTGTAGGCAAACCTACGGATGTCAGCACAATGACCATGGTGACCAGTCCAGCTTGAGGAATGCCTGCAGCCCCAATACTGGCAGCTGTGGCAGTGATGCTGTGCAGAGAGATGGAAAGAGCAATTAATTGACTTCCGTAATAAACTCTCCTTATCATCTGGCAAACTTTAGAACCAGATATGAAGCAAGAAGGCATTTCCTCAGTAATATATAAGGATGAGCCTAGTCCCTTATCTGAACACCTCATAGCTGCAGGGGAGTAAGACTTTTGATCCAAAGTGTTTACACTAAACCTTTATGCAGAAATCTTGGAATATGATTTTGTTAGGTGCTAAATCCCCTACTAGATGCCAATAGCTAGACCCAAACATTAAAGCTACATGTCCTCACTCACTGAAAAAACTCACTCCACAAGCTCAAACATGTTAAAAAAAAAGCTGAAAAGGTAATTCTGTCCTGGCAGATCTAATGCAAGAACTTTTATTCTTTGTCCATCTCACTGTAACTTCATGCCAGGTGAAGTCTCTGTCCTCCAGCAGTTGGTGTTGTCCCATCAGAAAATAGAAAGCTGCCAGACACCTTGAACCATAGTGATTTAGTAGAAATATGCTTGCTAACTCCTGGTTTAGGAAGAATTTGTTTTATCAAGAGGTTTGCCAGGGAGCAGCTCCAATACTGATGAACCTGAAACTATTGCCTTGGAGCCTGAAGTCAGAGTTTTGCCTTACTTTCATGAATATTGAAATAAACTGCTGGGGTTTTATGGAGCAAAATACTATAACTGAACTTTTATTGTTCCTGTGTGATAAATACCTCTCTCTTTGTCCTAGAGTGCCCATCTCTCCCCTTGCTGACATTTCTTTCTTCTGCACATGTACCCATAACCCTTCTGTCTTAAATTGTGATGAACAGAATTAAATCAATGCAGATCAGTTACCACTGAGTGCTAATTAGTGGGTTGTTTGCTGTTCTCTTTCAAACAAAAATACTTGTGCTTGAAAATATACCTACCTTCTCTACTTCTATGAGGTGATGTAATAAAAGATAGTATTACTCCTTACACAGCTTGCCCCTGCTTGTATCCTGAGACCATCAGGACTAGGAAAACACTGCCTCTCCTAGATTTAACACTGTGATGTTTTCATTTTACAGCTTTGTACATGCATTCTGAATTACATGATACTGATTGTAAGTATATGGCTCCCAACAGCTGCATGAGTTCTTTAGAAATAAAAACTCGATAGTAAATAAAAAACTGGTTTTGTCGACTTTATCAAGTGCAGTGACAGGTGTCATGAATCTGTCCTGTGGGCCCTTTTCTGTGCATAAGATGTAAATAATTACAGATACTCAGGTACTGCAGCAGTTTTTGTTTTTAGCTCTAGATGCTTTTGATCAGTCCAACATAAACCAGCAAGGAGTCATCACAAAGGTGCTTTTATTAGATGTAAGTAATAATGGCTTCCGTACCTGATTGTGATAATCTGCCCAAAGTTCAGCTCAAAGTTGTTCACCTGTGCAATGAAAATTGCAGCCAAAGCCTCATATAAAGCAGTTCCATCCATATTAATTGTAGCACCAACTGGGAGTACAAATCTTGTAACTCGTTTGTCCACTCCATTGATTTCTTCTAGACACTTAAAAGTAACAGGTAGTGTTGCAGAACTGAAACAAAAATAGAGAAGGTAATATATCATATAAGTTATATAAAGAGGGAAAGAAAAGACTGTCACACATCATGATGGCAGGAAATGCCTTCATTTGTTTGTGATCTACCAGAATAATTTTTTTTTAAATGCAAGGCTGGATTTAAGCACTGAATTTAAATGTAAAGTCTGAATTTAAGGTGGAGCTTCTCCTAATGCTTTTAGGAACTTTTCCCAATGGTTAATTACTGTCATTATCTATGTAGTCCCTAGTCTGAATGTATCTAAGTTTAGTGTCTTGTTACAAGGGTCTTCTGCTTGGCCAAGGAATCTATTTAGAAATTCCCACTTCTCCTTTTAGGTCACAGAGCTGTGATTGAGTCATCCCTAAGTAGTTTTCTTGAAGTTGTACAAGCTGAGGTATTTCAGTAAAAAGCATTCTTTCTCTTATTTACTTCCTGGCTCCTCTGGAAAGGGTATTTTGATCAATGGTTGCATTGCTTTACCACTTACAGTTTAACACCAGTAGGCAGCTAAGCACCACACAGCCATGTGCTTACTTGCCTCCACACCCTGACCAGGACAGGCAAAAAAGAAAGGAGCAGTAAAGGCAAGGAAACACAGTGGTTGAGACTGAAAATATTTAATAAGTGACGGATAAGTGAAAGAGGAGTGAAAGACAACAAAACAAGTCCTGCATAGTCATCACTCACCACTTCCCATGGGTAGACCAAAGGCTGGCAAGTTCCCTGGTAACAGGTGGCTAGCCTTCCTAAAATCCTCTTTTCCCCTTTCATTGCTGAGTGTGATGTGCATGGAATACCCCTTTAGTTAGTTTGGTTCACCTCCCTGGCTGTGTGCCCTCACAGCCCACAGCACACACCTCAATCTGCTCATTGTGAGGGCAGAATGAGGGACAGAGGAGGTCTGGATGCTGTGCCAATACTGTTCAGCAATAGCTAGAACAACAGTGTGTGATCATTGTGGACTTGGTCACAAATCTAAAACATGGCACTACATGAGCAGCTATGAAGGTTAACTCTGACCAAACCAGGCTGTGTATTTCTACATCTGATCACAACAAAGTATAGAGGTTTTTCAAGACACAGCAATTCAGATTACTTCATCTCAGTGAAATCTTCATTGCTAACTACTTACCAGACTCTCAAGTCTTTGAAAACTCTATCAACATTGATAAAATACTGACAAAAACTAAAACAAAGAAGTGCTGTGAAAGATGGTGTTAGAAAAATATCTTTGATGACAGTCCTCTTACAGCTGAATTTTGAATAGTTTTAAAATCCACTCACAGTACAGTATGCTGTCTTGCATCAGCCAAGGTTCTTGCTGAGAATCTTGATCAGCTCCAGGAGGAATGTCTTACAAAAACTGGAATATACCCTCTTAACTGTTACCCACGAAAGCTATAGTTTCATTTTATTTTCACTATGGTGACTGAAATGAGTTTTATTCTATTTTAAAAATAACTTCTAATCAACTTCTCTTTTAGGCATTCCACAGATCTGAAAGGACTGACATCAAAATGTCAAATGTGAAATTAGTAATTGTCTCTCTCTCCCATTAATATATGGTTGGAATTTTTTAATCCCCAAAAGCTTTTTCAGTGATACAAAACTAAATCAGATTCTATATTAATGGTCACCATTGCTTCTCCTCCAGACCTTCAAATTAATCCCAAATATCAGGGATTTGAATTTAGTATTACAGAATATCTAACTTAAAACACATATCTTTGGGAGACACTTTTAAAATCTATTAAAATGGAAGGTGTTTTATGAAAGGCCATGTGGTATAGAAATGTACATTTAATTATGGTAATATTTCCTTTCATCACACATGCAAACATTTTTAATTCTTATGGCTTACCTATGACTTCACCAGCAAAGAGCAAAAGTGCTTCTATTGCAGGTTCTATATCCATCACTGGCTATCAGGATTTTGAGCACACTGCGCCAGCTGCCAATAAGAATCCCCTCTGAACTTCCCTGTTTGCTACTCCATTTTGCCATGCATATCCTTTACCAGCTGTATCCTTTATGAGCAAGCCGTAACAGGCTACTTAAAAATATCAAACACCAAGACTAATCAGAGCCACAAGGGTTCTGGCCATATGGTTTTCATCACCAAACAGATTTAATCTCTGTTGAGGGTTTCTTACAGAAAGCAGAGTTTGAATACTGAAATACTGAGTTTGGATACTGAAATACAGTGCCCACATGAATGCTTGAATACAGAGACCCCAAACATTAGGCAAAATTTTTTCTCAAACCAGTAATACAAGAAAAAAAACATACTATGGCTTTAGAATACTGTCTTTACCTGGAAGATGTTCCCAAAGCTGTGACTAATGCCTGGATTAAGCCTCCAATAAATACCCATGGGTTCTTGCGAGTGATCACGAAGTATAGAAGAGGTAGGACAATGACAGCATGAATCAGGAGACCAATGATAACTGTGACAGTATACATGGCAAGCTGGCCACCAATCACACCCATATCTTCCATCTCAACAATCTTCCCAGCAATCAAAAAGAGAATTCCAAGTGGAGCATACCTGCAAACAAGAAATCAAAGCAGTATTACTGACCAAAGTAGAGACTCCCTCCCTCACCCATACTGTTTGTGTTTATAGGAGTGCATGAATGGAGAATTTCACTGTTAGGATGCTCCTGTGCAGGAGCAGCTCAAGAGTTTAACTCTTCTCCTCTTAACAGTTCAACCTGGATTAAACCACAGCAGTGAATGTTTCTGAAGGGCTTCAGTGGATTCAAGATCTGGTAAGGATTTCAAGATGTATGACATGCCTCTCAGACACATAGGGAGATGAACGCCCTTCAGAATTCAAGAGTAATTTAAAAGGTAGTTTAGCCCATTCTGTTATAACTCTGTGTGAACAAAGGCTCAACCCATGTAGCTGTAGACTATGCCAAGTGCCTAGTTCTACTCCAGTGCTGTTTCCCGTGTTGTTGGGAAAAGAACCCACACAGAAGTCTGATAACCACTGGAGATTTCAAGTTGCCTCTGGCCATGCTACATTTTATTCAGTGGGGCACTGCATAAATACATTCTTTATGACGATGAAGTATGACAAAGGCTGGCTGCTTTATGGGATAGCAACAAAGGTGGCATGAACTGCTTTTCCATATTAGGAAGCACAGCTAGAGGTGAAAAAAGAGCTGGTGCTGAGCATAAAACTCTAACATAATTCTGCTGCAAGTGGTACTTTTGGTACCGCCTTATTTCTATAAACATCCACTTGTCTTCTCACACTAAGATATCACAGATTAAAATCTACCTACCACATCAGAAGCACCCTTTAAGCCATCACATCCATGTAGAAATTTATCTGAAGTACCAATTCTCACCCTCTGCTTTATAATTTTAAGCACGCTTGTAAAGAAAATAAGATTTTTGCTTTGTATAAATATGATCTAGCAGAACATAATTTTAATTACTGGAGCAAATACACTTGTTTTTAGCTCTGTATCTAGTACTGCAACATGTGCTCTTGAATAGGCTTTTGGAGTTGATTTGGGCTTTGGTTTTTTCTGTAGTAAAGAAGGCAGTAAGACATAATTTCTTTTCATAATTAAATTCCTACCTGGCAAATAATGAATGCTCATTGTTGAAAAGATTTCATACCTTGAGGGAAAAGGTGTTTGTTTTATTTACTTAATGAACACAGTAGAGAAAGGAGGAAAAATATGTGTATGTGTTCAGTGCAGCTGTGATGCGAGGACATGCATGAACACAGCACAGCCACAGGAGCCAGCTGTGTTGGAAACTGATGGTCACAAGGTCTTGCTGAGTAGAGGTGAGAGTATTGGAGAGATTTGTTGGTTTTCTTTAGTGAAGTCAGATTAGGATATACGGAAACTCAAATAGCATACTACTGTCATCTTTATGATGATGTAAGATATAAGTGTAGCAACTTCTGCCATAGACCCTGATTTTTCTGGTTTCAAAAGCAAAATCTGCTGAAAGAGTTGGCATATTTGAGCAAATTATTGACAGAGAGCATCACAGTTCTTGAGCCGACTTGTGAAAAAAGCTACAAGGTACATACAATCTGCCTGTCTGACTTTCTGCCAGACAGACTCTTGCCACCCAGTGCCTGATTGTGATGAAAAATATTGTTACTAACTTAAAAAAGAATTTATCAAAGAGGCACTTACCACATGATTAGAGCTACCAATCTCATGATAGCCTCATTAAGGCTGTCAAAGAAGTCTTTCAGTGCCTGACCTTGCTCCCTCATGCTTCCAATCACCAGGCCAAAGCTTATTGAGAAAACCACCAAGCCAAGGGCATTCACTCCGTTTACAGAACCTGGAACAGGAACTATTTCTTCTCTCATTCGTGTGAGGGCTTCCATTGCTTCGGACACATTGCTTACTATGGAAGTCACTGTGGATGTGTCATTGGATGGAATAGCTACTTTAAACTTTCTCTTTTCATAGTTAGTTTTGAACTGTTAAAATAAAAATTAAAGAAAGATAGGAAATCTGTGAATCATAGCAGACAAAGTTCAAAATCACATATTAAATAAACAGTTGCTATTGTAGGACATTTTAATTCTTTGCATACTATTTCTAGGTAAAATGTACTGTGATGAAAACCTGTTTTTCCCTAAAGCAACAAAAATTCATGTTAACTTCAAGAGCTAAATCTTCACCTTTAACTTCCAGAACTCATTTTCTCACAAATATGTCAAAGTCAAAGATGTAGATTTGTCCTGCTACTGAGTTTTGTGACAAAGGTCTTGATTCTTAGCTTGCATTTTCAAAAATTGCTACTTTACCCCCCCTGCCCCCAAATAAAAATCCAACTGTTAAGTAAATAGGTCTTTTTTTGATAATTACAGTACTTTCATGTGCTCTGGAGCATTTTATTTGTCATCTATACAAATTATAAGAAACTAGACTGAAGCTAACTTAAATATAACATAACTCTTTTTTCCTTTACTATGGTAAAACCATTAGTTTACTTTGCAGTACAAGTCACCACTTTTCTTAATTAAGGAAAGTATTCTGCTTTAAATGATTCCACTATGAAACAGACAAATCAATTTTAAAATCTCAATACAGTCCTAAATATCTGCTTTGAAAACCAGCCATCCGCCCCCTAATATTTTTCCAAAGACAAATATAAATCCTAAATATTTCTATCTGGGCCCAAAAAGCCCTGCAGCTCTGTCCTGATTAAATTCTGTCAAACAAAAAGAATGTTAAATATCACTAGTAAAATGTTTCTGATATGTCTGAGGATGTTAATTATCCCATTAAAAGAGCAGAATGCTGGTGTCAAGGTTATTCACCAACTTTGGATTTTTGTTCCTTTGCAACTACTAAATAAAGACAAATATTAAGAGCTGTAACAACATTAGTGATATCTGAAGACTGCTGCACACTCCAAAAGTATTTGAGTGAAATGAAGTACTTAGGACAGAGATGGGAAACCTGTATCACGATCTTTCAACACTGATCAGATTTAATGTTTTTTTTTCCACACAGGAATAATTTTATGCACTGCTTTCACATATTTGATGTATCCCCCTGAAGGCCCCAAGTATTTCAGAATATCAAATATAACTTGCTTACAAAACATTTATGAAAAATTTCCAAATAATATGTAGCAGAACAGATTTTCAAGAAGGTCAGATAATCTTGAGTTTTGAATGAAATTTACTTAAAATCTTTTAACATTTGGGTTGTAGTTAGAGAAATCAATGGAGCTGTTTGAACAGCTGGCTGACACAGAAAAGCCCAGTTCCACTGCCTCACCCACTCACACCCAACCCGTGATAATTTGTTTGACCTCTTAGTGAGCCAGTCCTACATTTTGAATTGGCAGAAATGTTACTAAGCAAAAAAAGTGGCTATTTTTTGGGTGAAGGCTATGTAGGTGAATCAGCTCTCACTGACTGATAAATGTTAGAGAGGGAAAAAGCACTGAAACTAGAACTATACAGCCAGGGAAGGAGGGATAGGACTGACTCTTTAAGTGACAGAAAGGAATTAAGCGTGTAAATGGAAATGTGTGCTCACTAGAGCATTTTTATTGTCTTGTCAGAAAGTTAGAATACTGCCTAGCACACTCATTTTTTTTTTTTTTGTTCATCTACAGATATAGTAATTATGTTACATGTATATTTTTATTAGTGTTTTTAGTAGGAAAAAACTTAGGTGCAAATTCATTAATACAAATGTCTAAAGGGTGTAACTATGCTGGATTTGCAAGCATACAGAATAGACAAACATAGGAAAATAAGATGTTAATGAGGTCTGGAACAATAAAGGCTGGAATTACAGCCTAATTTCCTGTGAAATTTCCTACTCATTTCCCACTTTCCCTAGCATGTCACAACTGCCTTAGTCCTGACTCTTCTCTGTTACCCTCATTCCAGATATCATTCCCACCTGTTGGAATGAGACTGGGTCAAAAGCACATGTGGTGCAGCTGTTGGGCAGTGCTGGATGTTGCTGCCTCCCTGTTTGGCTGCTGCCTGTTGGAACATTGCACAAACTAAGTCATAAACCACTCCTCCTTCAGTGGAAGTCTTGATTTGCCTGAGGATTGTGCGCCTCCTGCCACATTAGGTTGGAGTTGGCCATGGTGCTCAACAATCATGACAGGGGACTGAGAAAATTTTGGGCTGTACAGGGGGGAGAGCACAATCATGCGAAGTTTTGTACCTTCAAAACATACACTAGGAATAATTTTAGGTTGCAATAAGCACACTCCTTCATTTTGTGCTGATTCTCAAATTGTGTCACAGCAGGAACGTTCTTTTAATTCTTTATTAGTCTCTTTAGGTGCATAATATGTATTTTAGGACCTCACATAGAAAAGTCCTTTTCCATTTCGGCTACTGGACTGGTTCACAGAGATGATCTTATCTATTGACTGACCTTATTTTTCAGACTTAAGTATTCAGAAATATTATTAGGGAAAATAGTCTTTCTGGAACCCCTTCCACAGCAGTGGAGAATTGATTGATTTAGAGTGAGATTCAAAATGGTAATCTAAGTGACAGGAACCAGAGCAACTTTATTTTGTCTGGAATATTTACTTGAGCTGGTCTTTCTTTCATTATACTGAATGAGCTCAAGGAGAACTCTGTGGATGTATCTGCCTTCTTGTGCTCAAAGCTGTCTATCAAAAGTCATGAGAAGTTTCCTGGTGAAGCAAAAGAAATGAAGGAAAACCAAATACGGAAAATGCAAAGGAAATACCTACTAAGTGAAAAAGAGTAGGTTGAGCTTTAATCTTACTACTGCTTTTTCAAATGACAATAAGGGAAAGCACAAGATCACTTAATCATCACAGAATGTATTTTCATCTGAAATGCTGGAAAGGCCAACTGCTTACAGGAAGTGACTGGATATGAAAAACCATCTCCAAGATGTTAGAAAATGTTTTGAAATAGATGAGGGAATAGCAGAGTTGACTATGAGTGGCAAGAGATGATTTTGTGAGCTTTAATGACGTTCCTGCTTCCAGCAGATCTTTATCTCTGTGAGGATCATAGTTATCAGCTGTTCATGCAGCTAAGACTGACAGCTTAGTATCACATTGTGATCCTGCTGATCCTTGCTCCTTCTCAATATTCAGAAATGGAAGAAATAGATAGAAATAGACAAAATACAACTATTCATTAATGGCTTCAGAAGAGAGATTAGAGGTCCACACACCCATAATATGTGATGGGCAGGACAACATCACTGAAGTCCTGTCCCGTCTGAGAATATTTGGGACATTGTATCTCCAGGCAGAGAAATTTTTGCCCAGTGAAATTTTAGCTGCAAAATATTTATAATTTTTCCTTTCTATGAACAATCTTATCTGCAAGTAAAATATAAAAATAATGCATTTCTGGACTTTTTCCTACAAGACTTGGCAGTAATGAACAACTTTAAAATTAATTTTAATTAAATTTGCTCATTATGAAATAATATATTTTTAATTGCATAATATAATGCATCAGTTGCTTACACTTTGATTACTATTTTGTTTTCATTGGTGATAAAAGGTACCCACAGCCATTTAATTTGGATATATACAAGGACTTTTGAAGGATCAACACTAACATGGCAGTAGCACATTCTGGTGGATAATTTGCAGAGAAGGTGATTGCACAGGTAACTGTTCTGAAAACTCATAACTGACTGTCATAATTTACTCTGACATTACCATTGTCTGTGCTAAATCTGTATGCTGATGCTACTTTTAGTGAATTATGATCCTAAAAGCAACAAGTTTGCTTAAATTCAACCCTAAAATATTAAAAGAAATTAAAAGATGGGAGTAATGTTCCATCTTCCTAATTATTTTTTTCTTTGCTTTCTTTATGTATATGTGTTGAAAGCATTCTAAATTTTCTGCAGAGGAGCTGATGACACAAGTCACAATATATCTCAAGTAGCCAAAATTATCATGAGGAATAGACAGCATATATCAGTAAGTGTGAATTCCTGAATGCATGATTAACTCTTCCAATCCCCTTGATACGGACTAGTTCAGGAAAGAATATGTAATTAAAAATAGCTCAGAAGAAATTTTTAAAGCATCAGATAGCATCAAATTCCACCTATTTACAGCAGAATGACCCTCCCCAAATTATTACTGATTCTGTTTCTCTTTATTTCCCAAGTTCACTCATGTTTCTTTTGTCTTTTAATAGACACCCCAGAGCACAGAAAGAAGAACAAACAGTTAAGAAGCATTATCTGCTTAAGAAGCAGAGTGCTTACCACTGCTCTGCCCCAGGCTAGACAGCATGTTTGAATTTAGCAGAGAAAGATAAATGAGGATATAATGGCCAGAGCTGAAAATTATTTATCTAAGATTTCTTCAGATATCCCTAAACTGGAAGTGAATGTAGGGGCATAGAGGAAATTTTGAACAAAGTAATGTAGTTTTAGGTAAATGTGGAATATTTATCTGCAGTCAGTCAATTCAGATTCTCCTGTTACTGATAAAAATCACAAAAGCCTCATAAAATCAGTGCATAGTGAAGGTAGCAACACATGTCATACGGAAATAACCAGCATCAGGAAGCGTGCTGTTTGGGTTAATAATCTGCTGTTTAACAATCAGTCTGAGAAAGCTGAGGTACTCAATGAGTTCTTCGCCTCAGCCTTCACGGTCTGGCAGTCAGGTTTCTCACATCTCTCAGGTCCCTGAATCTTCAGGTGGAATTTGGAGGCGCAAAGTCCCTCCTACTGTAAGCAAAGACAAGGTTTGAAATGACCTAATGAAACTGAATGGAAGTCTGTGGGACCTGACAACATGCACCCTAGGCCCTGCAGGGAACTGGCTGGTGTTGCCAAACCACTCTCCACCATCTTTGAAAAGCCATGGCAATCAGGTGAAGTCCCCAGTGACTGGAAAAAAGGAAACATCTTCTGGGAAAGAAAATGTGTGAAGAAGGAGAAGAAATAGCAAGGGGAGGCAGCTTTGCCTCACAGACTTGTTAGGAAAGTAAAACCAGGAAAAGGTATCCAAAGGACCAAACAACTGAATGAGGAACAGTTGAAAATTTAGGAAGATCTATGACATGTCCTAAGATCCCAGTCTTCCTTCATGACTCTTCTTCTCTCAGCAACATTCCTATAAAAGCTTTCCCAGCTCCATATAGAAGACCTTTCCACCTTGGTTACTCCACACAGTTCCTTTTCGTTTTGCACCTTCCGGTGGCTTCCAATACAAGTCTCCATCAGGAAAGAACCTGCCTAAGGATGGTGCAAGACAAAATGTGCACATCTAATCTACCAAAACATGTGGACTGAATTTTGAATGCATATTCTGGAGATGGTTTCCAGGTGGATAAAGCTGTAGATCAGTGTTACATCTTTGAGTGTGGACAGCTATGAGTATACATATGGTGCGTTTTGTGTTTGACCCAGCAAACATAATGTTACAGAACCAGGTTAGTGCCAGATGGATCATCCTTCTTCAGAAGACTTCTGAGACACATATGAAAAAATGGATGGAAATTTTTGGAATAGAAAGTAATGCAGTCAGATGTACAAAGTTACTTGGATACCCACCAATCTCACACATACTTGTAAACTAAGTTTTCAGTTCAACAAATCCGCTGTAACAAAATAATTTTTACCTAAAACTCTTAGGTACTGAGTTGAAAAACTAATAATATCACTATGATAGATTTAAAATCCTGGTACTTAGGTAAGTATAGCTGCTGCTGAATGTCAGAAGAAACTTTCATTAAACATTTCCTCGTTTTTTAACTACTTTATAGAAATTCCTTTAAGCTCTAAAACACATGAGAAATACAACATACTTAATGTAAACAGAATCTGCAGGACATCTTTATCTAAAACCATTAATTTAGAACTGCTAGTCACCAAATCAAGTTTCCTATTGCTGTAGGATACTTTATCAAAAGGATTTTTTAAGCTGTATGATAGAACTGTTGAGGTGCTCCTATGACTTTTAATTAAAGATTTTTCCAGGACCTCAGCCTGAAGCAATGGAAGGTTAAAAACATTACTAATTCCTTTTAAACTCAGTAATACTGATTTCTATTTCCTTTTGTATAAACATTTTTCTTTATCTTATTCAGCTCTGTTGCCACTTTCGTTTTGTATCTGCATAGTTTCTAGATCAGTACTCTTTTTGCTTTATATGTTGTGTTCTTTTGATAACTCAAACAACTCTTCTCTTCACTGTGTTAATTTTGCATGACTCTAGGAATGAAAAACCTGAATATACCGAGTATTCTAGATGAGCTCATTCATCCAGCATTACTTCCTGTCTTGTTGTTCTGTCACCTAATATGTCCAAGAGCTGAATTAGAGGGAGTTTTTTTTTTTTTTCTTTTTCATCTTTTTGTTAATAACTTGCCATGTCAAAGCAGAAATTACTGTTAACTTCTAAATGTTTATTCCACATGTGATGAAGAGCTACAAAGAGATAACCAAACATGTCAGAGTCTGTAAGAGCTGATTCACTTTGTTGCTGTGACCTTACATTCTTACAGTGTGCTAGGGACACACCACCCTCTGTGGCATTTGTCAGATCTCAATACAACGTGCTTGGAATTTCTTGTCATCTCTTAATTTAATTGTGTGCATCTTATGGCAATGTCACTCATACCAATATCAATTGAAGTATGCCCAGTCTTCCAGCAACTCCCACTGCTATCTCCACACATTTTTAAATTCTTACAATACTCTTATCACCCGCTCAACTATTTCACTTTCCTCATATTAAAAACTTCTCATTAAAATCACATGTCCAAAGATATTGCCCTTCTTTGGCAAAAGAAAATCAAATCAGAGCAAAAAGGATGAAACAAGAGACCAACAACAACCAAAAACACCAAAAAGGTCAGCTAACCCACCAACCAACCAAAACCAAAACCAAACCCAAATGAAAACAAAACCCAAACCAAAACAAAGAAAAATAAGAGGAAATTGGCAATATTGGGGAAGAAGGATGGTAGAATCTATGTTTCAGAAACCTGTGAGGGTTTTTTGTTGGTTGTTTTTTGGTTGTTTTTTGAGAGGAGGGGTTGCTTTTGTTTTTGTTGTTGTTTTTTGATTTTGTTGTTGTTTTTTGATATTGTTTGTTGTTTTTTTAAAAAAATATCCTTTAGTATAACCAAGATCAAACTAATGGTTTGTTATCTGCTTAAATCAATTCCCAATTCTTTTTGAAACCGCAATCTGAAAGACATTTTGATTGCCTTCAGGAGCTCTAGATAAAAACTTCCCAGCTTCAGAGATTTATGTAAAATACTTGCCACTAGATATGTAACTTTATGCCCTAATTATTTCATTATTTTGAGATAAAGATCGTATCATTCCTGTAGTTTATTACATTAAATTCTTTGAATTTTATTTTAGATACAAACTTCTGTATTCCATACTGTTCTTCTGCATCACTGTACTGAGGCCATCAACATCCTGGCCGAAGACAGAGGAATAGCATTTATTAGTTTTGGACCTGGGTCTGGTTTCTCTTTAATCTTTAATCTAGAAATCTTTAATGCAGGAAGTCACTGCTTTTTGTTCATTTCTGTTTATATAACTAAAGATAATGTTACAATGTCTTTTCAATTCTTCTGCAAGATGTAACTCAGCTGGACTTTGTAAAGTGTCTATTTTATCCTCTTTCTTCTTGACCTCCACATTTCAGCTTTTTTTTTTTTTTTTTTTTTTTTTTTATTACTACAGCAGTATCTGGTGAATAATATCAGGGAGGACAATATGAAGCAATTAGATTGTGGAAACACATGTTACATGTTTCACTGAATCTTCAATATCCTTTTTAAAAAAAGAATATAACTAGCTACTATTACTGTAGAAGAACTAATATTAAGACCAGGATAATGACAGAAGAATTTGGGAAGAGACACAGAAAAATCAATCCTATGCACTCCTACCATAGATGACAGGAAGTCCCCTTGTTTGCTTTTGTTATTAATGTCCACAAAATTTTCCCTTCTGTTTCGAACCTACGCATGTTTCCCACGTGGCATTCTTGAATGTCTTCCAGTCTTCATGCAGATGGTGTACACCTCAGTATCTCCCAGTTTAACATAACACTGTTTTTGAAAAGCAAATTCTCTATTGGCTTCAGTGAACCCTCTAAGGATTGGACATTTTGAAAAAAACTTGTTTTTTGATTTGCCAAGCCAGGTGTGTTTTCTTCACTTCACATAGCAAGTGCTATTGTCTCTATATGATTGAAAACAACGCACATATTTGTTTGGTTTAGTTCGAGGATTTTTTCACAGCTGACAGCATACATGAATCGTCTTTCTGCTACAAGTAGAAGTAAGTGATAATCCTAATACAAATGCTACTATATTTCAATTTCTTACTTTGTTATGTTTTATTTGGAAATAATGAAACATTTTACCTGTTTAAAGCAAGCTTCCACCAGATTTGGAGGGAACATATTTCTGTGAAAAAGAAACAAAATAACATGATAAGTGATAATACTCTGGTAATACCTTAAGTAAGGGCACAGCTAATAAAATAATTGACCAGCTAATATTTTAAGGAATCCTAAGACAAACATGTAATCATGTGGTCAGTGAGTAGAGCTTTGCATAGAGCATTGGCCTGGTTATCCTTATCAAGACAAAATGTATTAGGTTTGGATAGATCCTGGCATTTGGAATCTTTGTATCCAGTATTGTATAGCAGGTCTGATTATGGAGGAGTATATTAGCTAAATTATCAAATGTACAAAGCTCTGTGGGATGGCGCTGACTTTTAATTTCATATTTATTAATGATTTATGAATCTAGGTCAATAAATAATTTAATAATGATATGTAATGCATTTCTAGTTCTCAAACAATTTTTGCAGTCACGTAGCCTAGTAATTCATTACATTCATCATTCTATTTAGTCTTTTGATTAAAAAATGCATCTTTCTTAAGTTTGAGTATTCTACAATGATAACACATACACATATAATTAAATATGTGTGTGCACATTTGTTACAGATGGGCATTTGCTTCTTTTCTTTTCAGAACGGTGCTGAGGGAATTAGAAGCAGCCTAACTGAATAAATCTTGAGGAATCTGAGTGCAAACCTCTTCATGGGTCTTTCTGAAGTCCCCCTTCCTGGCAGCATGACTCTTGGAGGCCTGTCTCCATGTCTCTGGCTTCTCCAAATGGGTTAGTGGAACACAAAATTTTGGTGGCTTTACCTGTGGAAAAGCTCCTGAGTTCAAAACCTCAGCTTCCCTACTCCCTGAAATACATCTGTGACATATTAGCTCTATAAAAGAGTCTCTGAGCAAGGAGAAAACAAGATTTTATGTCTGTGTCCCTCTACTTCAAGCATTTTACTTGCCTGGTCCTGGAATTTATTTCCCATTCACACAGTTTAACAAGTTGAGTAGATGCACCCAGACTGGCAGCTACAATTCAAAATTCAAATGAATAACTAAGTTAGGGATTCAAGTGAAGTGAGAAAACTGTTGAAAGTTGGAAGTAAAGAAAAGCAAAGCAATTTGGTAATAAGGAGTGTGCTATGGAAGGAGGAAAAAAGACCCATGCAGATAGCAGAACAGAAGTCTTTCTTTCATGCGTGAAAGAAAAAAATCTCTCTTTGAATATTAAAAGCAGTTTCTTCCCCTGCAACAGCTTGTTTTGAAAATAAATCCATTTTGTAATGTTGTAGGGGTTAGAGATATTGGTATCACACAGTTGAAAGAAATTTGGCAACTTCATGCAGTAAACTGTCTAAAGTTTTCTACTTTTGTTCTCTGTGAATCTAAATATTACTGTCATTGCCACTGGTACAGAAAATGTGCAATATCATAGTCATACCTGATTAAATCAAGAAAGGCATCTGCTGCCGTCACTTGCACAATTTTGCCTTCTCTGTGCATGTTTTCTTTAGTACCTTTCCCAGGGTGGATGATGACCACAATGATTATACCAATCAGCACAGCAATGATCGTAGTGCTCATGTAGTAGACTACTGCTCGGACTCCCATCTTCCCTGATGCTTTACTGTCCAGGGCAGCAATTCCTAGTAAATTTAAGCACAATGACATTCACCTGATACAGTTGTGAGTAAAGAGTATAAACTAAGCATGATGAAAATCACTTTGTGGGAAGAGTTTTGGTGACCAGTATATTGAGGGCTACCCAAGGCAAGCTGTCTCTTCTGCAGTTCATACAGATACTGTGTTCCCATCCCACCCCTATTGCTTGTTGTGACATAATTTTCTATTTAAGAGTTACAGCTTTCTGTGCTCTTTCTCTTTCCAGCAGATGCAGGTAGTGTTCCTTCTCCTTAAAATGCCCCATTGTTCCTTCTCCTTAAAATTTCAATAAGTCAGTTACTTCCCCATAATTCATTTGGGGGGATGTGCCATCTGTCTTAAAGCACTTCTGATGCTTCTTGTTGGAATTAAGCTTTCAAAATGCAGAATGAAAAAAGAGGTCAGAAAAGGATTTCTTTGCTTTACTATCTACTCCTACATGGAACAACCTAATCCAAGCTTCTATGGACTGCCCATACATACATGTAGATGCCATCTTTGAACACAGAAAATAAAGATTTTGTCCACCTTCTGCACTGGCTCTCTGTCTCAGAGGATAAAGCATTTAGAATAAAGCATAAGGATTGCAGTAATGTAAATAATACGGAAATATAAAAAAAGAATCATGGCCTAGCAAAACTAAGTGTTTTCTCATATCATTATAGATAAATCAGCTGTCTGTCTGTCTTCTAAGGGAAGAAATACATGCTACTGGAGTTACAGTAAGAGTACTCTAGTCACTGATGTAACTTAGATCAAGGCTGTGTTCTAGGCTCTGATGGAATCTTCAAAGTATAAAACCATCACATGCTTCATACTTACCCTTTCATTTCAGCTAGTATTTGCCTGTTCTTTCAGCAGAAAACATGAGAGCCAGTAAGATTTGCACTCACAAAAGGAATTGCAAAGGAAGATCATTAAGCTCATACACCAAAATATTTGGTTATGTGTGCCATTGTTGTAGAACAAAGTGTTACAGGTACAGTAAGAAAATGAAAATGGAAATGGAAACCCAGCCTTAGAAGTACTTGATCCTTCATTTCTCTGCTCAGTTTTTCCATCTGTAAAACTGGATGATAATGTTTACAGTAAGTTTACATTTATGTTTTGAAACTCTGTGAGGAAAATAGTAAATACTAGTAACTAATAACTAGTTCTCTTATCTTTACAAACAAGAAGCAAGTCCTGTAGCCCTCTTGTTGGTGGATGGAAGATCAGGGTGTTTTTTAGAGTCCCCAAAATAATGTAAATTCAAAATAATGAAAATATTATTAAACAATGTAAAAAATAAATAGTTTTTGAAAACTATAAAGATCTGCTATTGAATTGCACAATGTTTATCTCAGATAGCATTTGTTACAAATTTTATTTTTGAAGTACTACTGTGAAAATGATAATGAAATATAATTTACAAAATGAAAAAAAGAATGCTTGCATACTAGTCCAGTCAGTTTCACCTTTGTATATTTAATTGCCTTTTTGTGTGTGTGTTCTTACTTGCTCTTTTTAAAGTAGCTACACTGGTCTATGTATTTTTTCATTTTTGCTAAGACCAATATTAAACTCAGTTCACATCCTGACCATGGAAGGTTAATATATACAGTTTGGTAGGAATGTTTGGAAATGCACAGATGTTGAATCAGTCAGTTCCCTTGACAGGGAGTAGATTCAGAACCAGAGGCTGAGCACTGTGAGTCTTAGAGGATTCACAGACTTATGTACCTGTGCTTTAACCAAGCCTGATTTATTTTTTTTTATATACTCCACATCTGATACTAAGTTGAGTCTTCTATACTCCAAAAATCATTGGGAGTCAGTGTAGGGAATATCTTGCCAATAAGGATTGCTATGTTGAAGGATTAGAGCTTGTGATCCTGTTTCTTTCTTGGACCGGTTCTGGGACTGTGCAAGTGGTATGTCAGGGAGCAAGAGTCATGTTCTTGTCTTTGTAAGCTGCTTTCCAGCCTGGTTTCCTGTTGTGCACTCTGGCTGTGACTACATGACTCCTTGTTCTGCCTCACTTAATGTCATTCCTGCTCTTGCTATCATATATAAATTATTTCTCAGCTTGAACAGCGGGAACAGCAATTCCTCTCTTCTTGGGCTGTAACTGCTCATGGCATGTATAGCAGAAGGCATTCAAAGCAGAGGGACGACAGCCTAAGCATGAACAAAAGCTGCATGAGGAGGAAGCAAGTGCTCACTTCTGAGAGCCCTTACTGGGGGGCTGCTGGGCAGCCTTCACCCCCACTGCAGTTAATGGGAACTGAGGGGACTGCAAAAGCTCACAGCATACAAAAAAAAACACCCAACAAACAAAAAACCAAAATACACACACAAAAAAGAAGTATCTCTAAAAAAAATATTTTTAAATATCTTTTTAAAACATGCGAAAATGAAGTGGGTTGTTTTCTTTGCATTTTAAGATGTTGACAAGATTTCTTAGAACTGAATAGGACTCTGGAAGGGTCTCCAAAGCTTTCATGTGTCACAGAGCATTGTATCCTCAGTGCGTCTTTTCACAGTCAGCCAGCAAAACCCCCATTGTCCCACGGGAGATGTATGTGGCCCTTTCATCCCGCTCGCTGCTCTCTCCTCCCCAAGCTGCTGGCTCCAGCACCTCTGCCTCCTCTCTTCCTCTCCCCTCCCCTTCCCCAGGGGGCCTGGGAAACTTTGCTGTGCCACCGGTCCCCACCAACAGGGATGCCTTGAAGTTGTCAAGGCGATCTGGAGCAGAGCCCCTGTAATTTCTCCCAGCGTGTGTGCTCACACAACATGAATGGGAATGATTTTTTTAAGTGTCGATGGGGAGGGAGGGAGGCAAGGGGGAAGGAAGGGAAGGAAAGAAAGAAGGGGGCAGGAATAAGTCTGCAAAACTGCAAACAAACGGAAGCCCTTGCCCCTCTCCTCTCCCTTTACGTCCTCTTTCCCTCTCTTGAGACATAACACTGTGGATGAAATAAAGACACAACAAGGAGTTCTCCAAGGTGTCACGGCACAAAGCACTACCTTGTTCTCCTCACAAAGATATTAGAGAAGAAAAGAAAATATTGTAGGCTGTAGGAAAGGCAAGGAGAAAATAAGTATGTAGTTATAAGAGAAGGAAAAAGAGAAAGGATACAGGGAAAAGGAGAAAAAAAAATCTTGCTAGGGGAATGTTAAAAATTCTGAATTTTTAATCTGGTAGTTCTGATTGCTCACCTGACTTGATCATGTTTCTGCAACTTGTCATGAATCAATGATTCCATAAACCTTCATGAATATCTACTATACTATGACTAGTTTTGTGTCAATTATGTTTGTGCACATTGTACTTATAATTCTATATTCTATGTCATTCTTAAAATACAGAATTTACCAATCCAAAATTGCTGCTTTTGTTTTTAACTTGGCTGACATTGGATGCACACTGCACATAATCTATGTGTGATCTTCAATTGTACCAGGCCACACTAACAGAGAGGGATGGTACTGTACTCCTCAGAAAGACCAAAGGTAAAATATATTGAGCATGTTTTCTTTAGATAACACTAAAGCCAATAATAGCTTCGAATCAGCTTGTCCAAGAATGAATTCAAAGGAATTGTTTCAAAAGCTGAAATGTAGAGCTCATGCTAAAAGTCTTACAAGTTCAGAATACTTTCTCACTTTAACTAGCACAGCTGCATCAACTGATATTTTACAGAACAGTTCAATGTCCTCCAGTCAAGAGCTATTTCAGTCTGAGATTTGAGTTTACATGTGTTTAAAAAAAAAAGATTACACAATTAGGTGGAATATACATATCTGCCACAACAGTAACTGGTCAGCAGCTGGTATGACTGACACTCTATTTCTGTGTGTAAACTCCTACTCAGCAAAGCATTCTTGGGCTTACGCTTGGCCACTGCATCAATAATTAACTAACATGGTTTGGAAAATGAGAGCCCTTAACTAGCAGTTTTTAAATAGGATCTTTTTTCTTACACTCTGAAGTAAATATTATATCAATGAAGAACTGGGAAAGTAGCAAGATTCATTTTCTTTTGCTTATCCTAGGAAAACAGTCACTGCTTAGAATTGATCCTGGTACTTTCCAAGATTTTATTTCTCAGGGCAAGCAAGTCTGTCACTGGAGGAGGGTTGTGGATCTGTAACATACATGCATGAGTACAATTTCAGTTTGAAAACAGTTAAAATGCTCAGCCACTGCTTTTTGTATAGAAAGTCACTGTTTCTGAAATATTTTTGCTGCCCATTAAAAACCTTTGGAAAAATATGTGTTTGTTTTCCTGCACTAAAATTCTTGTGTCTGTAACAGACATTTTACCCACACTGATTTTAAATTTTGGTTTCTTTAAATTTCTATTGACATAATAACAAAGAAGATTTTAAATACAGAATAGTTCAGTTGGAATGTGCCTACAAAGACCATCCCGTCCGACTGCCTGATTAATTCAGCACTGACCAAAAATTAAAGTTATTAAGGGTGTTGGCCTCTTAAACACTGACAGACTGAGGTCATCAGTCACCTCCTGAGGAAGCGTGTGCCAGAGAGGGTGTCTGGAAAGGAACATTTCTGAAGGTCCAGTCTGGACCTCCCCTGGTGCACTTTCAGTCTTTCCCACTTGTCCTGTCATTGCATATCAGGGAGAAGAGATTAACATTTCCTTCTCCGTTTCCCCTCCTCAGGAAGCTACACAGAGCAACGAGAGCACCCCTCAGGGTCCTTTCCTTCAAAGCCCAAAGTCCTCAGTTCCTCCTCACAGGATAGCAATAATCCTGCTCAGTAAAAGACGGGCTGTGGGTTCAGAACCCTGGTGCAGACACTTGGCTGAGGAGTCACTGCTGCAAGGGTTCCACCTGTGGGCACAGCACGGAACACCTCTCAGTCAGAATTCTGCCAAGACTTAGTGATATGTTAATGAAAACACATATAGTGATAAACAGATCTGAATGTGTAGAACAAACTGTCCGATCTTGTCCTTGCACATATTGATTACTGGAAATAAAAATAGAGAGGATTTCTGTGGTAATGAATTCCTTTCTTATTCAGCATATTAGCACTGAATTGATGGCACTTCCTTGACAGTGTTGATTTTTATATAAATTTCCTTTAGATGTTTTGTACTAAGCCTTTACAAACAAAACATTATGAACAGAGCATGTTTTTATTCCTAATTATTTTCCTGTTTACTTTTTACAGTCTCTTCATTAGGAAATTGCAGTTGCCTGTTAAGGACTCCTATGGTGGAACAGCAATAATGGCAACTGTTGACTCAGGAGTGTTGCCCTAATTTTGTTTCTTTAAGGTTGTCTTTCACTCTCCTAATGAAGCACTCTCAAAAGGGCTACTCCCACCCCCTACATCCACTAAGCACTGTGTGATGAGTAAACTCTCAGTGTGAGACCATGAGAACAATCCCTTTTGTGTATGTTGATGAGGATTTGTGGAAATGAATAACGCTGTGCAAGGTCACGGTAAAATATGCTGACAGAGAATTTGTAAGGAAAAGCAATAGTTAGGTAAAGACAGTGGAAGTATTGCCCGAGTTTAATTAACATTATTAAGCTCTAAAGCTTTATTCTGATAGCAGCTGAGCATGTCCTATGTGGTGCTGAGCAATCCCAGAAAACAAAAGTTAAATTTAAGCTTTGACAATTGAACCCTTCACAAGATCAGGTACAAATTTAATCCAAACTCTAGATTACTCTTTTTAATAGCAGTAAAATAATAAAATTACAGAGAAAAAAGATAATAACATTTTCAAAGGACTATATGTACTGGTGAAGTTAATTAATATTAAATCAATATGGCTAATGACTTTCTGAAGCCACATAAAATATACGCCTGAAATATAGTTCCATATGCCTTTTTATATGAACTGATGGGGCAAGCTGCTCCCAAATCTCAATTTAATTTATCTTTATTTGCATATGAATATTTAGATAATGAAATTTGGTACTTTATTATTTTTTGCAGTTCCATTAAGAATACTGGGCAAATAACTAACAGGAAAATTAACAATTGTATTTGATCTGAAGTTACATGACCGTGAATAAGCCAAGTTCACTAATTAAACCCATGGCTGGAATATAGTATTGCAATTCAAAGAGCCAATTAAGTGGCCAAGAGAGGCTCCTAAATGACTAGCCTTGCTCCACAGCTTAATAGTCCTGCCCCATCCTTGCCATCAGAAAATTCAGCTTTGGGTTTTGTAGGGTTACTGTTTCTGACAGTTTGTCATTTTCAATCATCTCAGAATTGTGCCATTTGAACAGCAGGACTTTTACAAGGGGAGTAGAAGGAAATATCAATTCGGGCAGAAAGTTAGTATTTTGGCATCAGTTTCCATTACTTAAAGTTGGCTGTATTGGTAAACTACATCCTCTGCTCTTTGTCAGCAGTGCTGCTAAAGAAAGTTAAGCATTCTTTAAATCCTCCTGCTTATCTTCAAGCAGGCTCTGTTCTCAAATGGTAGCTGGGCAAACACCATCCACCATCTGATGACAAGAATTTGGCAATGGAAACTGACAACTGTACTCTTTCTGTTGGTCCCATACTTCTTGATGGAAACACTAAAAAAATTAGGTGTAATGTGTGATAGCTTCAAATATATTTCCACTATCTATTTCTAGCTCTTGTTAAGGGAAAATGTTTTGTAACTATGTTACTTCATGCTTTATCCTTTTGCTTGCAAACAACTGCTCCTTCAACCCTAGTTTATTGGTTAGGAGAATGTTCATGAGATCATGGTAAGATAATGTCTGAACATCATTGACTGGTGAAAATGGAAGAAGCCCAAATAATCTCTAGTGGCTTTACAGGGATTTTTGCCTTTCATTTAACCATGAATAATGAAAGACCATTTTGTTGTTATTCACCACTTAAACTGCTCTTTCAGTGGAATAACTTCACTTCATGAAAGTGTTTGGCCTCAGTGTATCAAGATTCATTGTTATCTTGTAAAAAATATTGCAGCAATCCATGTTTGAAAGTATTTCCTGGGCCATAAAGTCCAGCATTTGATATAGGAGGAAAATATATTCTACAGGACTGATTAAAAATGTACTGAGCTTGAGGTTCAAACCAGCAACTATTTTTCCCCAACATATTTCCATGTTAGGGTGTTCCATAGCCCTGCTTTGGTCTTCCTTTGCTAATTTTGGTGCACAAATAATTTGATTGGTCAAGGACTCAATGTCCAGATGGAGATCAATAATGAGGGTGTCTCCCAGGGGTCTGTACTGGGACCAGCACTGTTTAATACCCTCATCAGCACCACGGGCAGTGGGATTGAGTGCACGCTCAGCAAATTTGGAGAGGACACCAAGGTGAGTGGTGTGTCAGACACACCTGAGCGATGGGATGCCATCCAGAGAAACATGGGCAAGCTTGAGGAGGGGGTCCATGGAAACCTCATGAGGTTCAACATGCCCAAGTGCAAGGTGCTGCACCTGGGTCAGGGCAACCCCAGTATCAGCACAGGCTGGGGATGAACAGACCGAGAGCAGCCCTGATGAGAAGGACTTGGGGTGCTGATGGGTGAGAGGCTGGACACGACCCAGCAAAAGAAGCATGACCCGCAGGTTGAGAGAAGTGATTTCCCCCTTCTGCTCTGCCCTCGTGAGACCCCACCTGGAGCACTGCATCCAACTCAGCACAAGATAGATGTGGACCCGCTAGAGCATGTCCACACAAGGTCACAAAGATATCGGGGAATAGAGTGTCTCCCCTATGAGGCCAAGCTAAGAGACTTGGTGTTGCTCAGACTGAAGAAGAGAAGGCTCTGGGGAGATCTTATAGCACCTTTCAGTATACAAAGAAGCCTGTAAGAAAAATAGGGACAGACTTTTTAGCAGACTCTGATGATACAGGACAAGGGGTAGTGATTTTAAAGTAAAAGAGGGTAGATTGAGACAAGATACAAAGAACTTTCTTACAATGAGGGAGTTGAAACTGGAACATGTTGGCCAGAGAGGTGGTGGCTGTGCCATCCCTGAAAATATTTAGGTCAGTCTGGAGGGGCCTCTGAGCAACCTGGCCTAGCAGAAGATGTCTCAGCTGATTGCAGGGAGTTGGACAAGATGACCGTCAAATGTCCCTGACAACCCAAACTATTCTAAGATTCTTCCTTTAAAATTCTTCTCTCCATTGGTGTGAGCCAGTGAGGGAAGGGAAGTATCTGATAAGCCTTCCTGGACTGTGTTTCTAGCTAAAAATTATAGAAAACAAAGTATAACATCCGATAAAATGAAGTAAATAAATATTGTACACTTAGATGCCGCATCTACTGAGTATCAGTGATGTTTACATTACTACATGAAAACTTCTGCAGGATTACATTCTACTGTTCTGAAAAGTGTAGTTGATTGGCTTTTCAGGTTTACAATATAACAGGATACATTTGAAGAACCAGTAGGAAAGAACATTTCCTGAAACTCACATCTGCCTGAGAAGGACCCTGCTGAGGGGCTGTTCAGATACTCATTTAACTCTTCACATTATTCCATCTTTTGCTCACAGTATTGGAATGTGACAAACAATATGCTTTTTGAAGGGAAACTAGGGAGTAATTTATCTTCTTTATGTGTGCTAAGCAGAGCAGGAGGGAGAGGCAAGCAGGGATTCACAGCAAGCCATGGAGCAGTGATTAGTAACAGCTGACAGTCTCAAACCAAGACTCTCTTTCTTTGGTTACCTCATTGTAATAACACAGTACAAAGAACTGACTGTCTTCAAGCCAAGAATCAGAGACCCAGGAACACAGAAAATAGCAGCTCACAATTTTTTTTTGGTAACAAAACACTGCTGCTACCTGCATAGAGCAATTCTAAAAAGACATCCTTTTATGTCCAGACACTTGGACTATCCTTTCCTGGAAATGGGATTCTTCTGTTGGGCATAAAGCTGATTATTTTCTGTATAAGGAGTGAAAAAGAAATGTACACTTGCTTATGAAAAAGCATAATGGAACTTGGTAAATTATTTCCGTTTAATTAGGAAAAAAGGTTTGTTTGATTGCTGATAAGCCAAAGCACATTAAATTAGCTTAAATCCTAAAGCATATGTGGTCACAAGACTGGAATAAATATGCTAGTATTGGTAAGACTTCAAGTCTATCCCCTGAGGATGAAAATATTAATTTTCACTTTTTCTGAACATACTGCCAAGAATATCTACTTCAAATATGAAACGTACTGCATCCTATCAAGATACAAGGGATAAAGATATCTTTGTCTTCTGGATGTTGTTAAGGACATTACTTAATGCTCCACTAAAAATCCATAATGTTATTTCTTAAAATAAATGTGGAAGCTTTTAATCTGCTACAGTGCTGGTCTAAGTTTTGGCAGAGTGTGCCTGGAGTTCCTCACAGGCATGTTTTTCTATGTGCAGCACTTATTAAACAACATTCCACAAATGTACAGTGCTTCTGTTATGTGAGTGGCTCTATACCATGTGATGAAGCTGTAAACTATTTACTATGCTAAATCACTCCTTTCATACTTTTTAGCTGCTACTGAAAAAATTAATGTGACATCCTTGAGAATATGGATGCAAAATTAGAGGTGTTCATAAAGGAACAGTAGCTAGTAATGCAAACTAATATAAAAAGTAATTTAATTTTACATGTTGGATATGTAACATATGCCTGAAGAGATACTTCTATTGAACTGCCAGGAAAACAGACACAATTCTAGTCAGAGAGGTACAAGATTTAGGTAACTAAAAATTAAGATTTACCCTCTGAAAGGGAGAGAGAGAGAGAGAGAGAGAGAGAGAGATCAGTGTGCAAAACAAAAGGGGATTTGGGGTACAGGGTTGTACAGACTGGTAACTTGCCACAGCTCTATGCTGAAGGCATCACCTTCTCACCAAAATGTGATTCAGCAATAGTGGGGAGCCAGTTCCTGGCTTCTTCACTGAAACTTCCAATTACATGTCTTATTTGCATGTTTTGTCCACTAGGATCTGACATTAATTAAGTTAGTTTTATAGAGTTCATGAAGCAGCCATCATTTAGAAAGAAGCTTTGCCCACTTGGATATGACTCAACTAAGATTTGAACTAATGGTAGTGTGTGACTAATGTATCTGATAACAAGCTGGCCATTGGATTTCTGCTTGGAATTTTAATTTTAGCACAATTTTCTAAACTTTGAGATAATTCCTTTTGTCAATTCAGCAATATTCATGTAATTTGGAAAAGAATGGTGTGACATTGCCTTTATACATGTTCAATGAGACTTGATTTTTTTGCCTAATCTGGTTACACTAGTAACTGCAAACTCACTAAAGAATCCTGCATGGTTTTTGTTGTTGCAGTAGCTACTGCCTATTCTTGCACCAAGTTTACTAAAAATCAAAACAGCTCTGCTTTAGTCTTGATGGGTTTTTTTTTTCTTCTTTTTCCTTTTTTTTTTTTTTTTCAAAAACCTTGTCAGTGAAACAAGACTGGTTTGTGCATCTGTGTCCAGCTTAGAAGGGCTCAGTGTTCATTTTGCTTTCAAGCTAGCAGTTCATTCATCTGCTGCTGTTTTATCCATTGATCTTCAAGAGAATTTATCTCAGTTGCTCATGGAACTAGTGCTTTCCTTTTTATCTGCATTGCATACACACCCTGCTGGTGTTTACATATTCTTGTAATCCTTCTAGTTTATTACATTCCTTCCCATGTACATTCTTTCCCATTTTTTTCAGTTTGTACTGTTTTGCAACACTATGTGTGCTTCCATGGGCTGTTCTTTACGGATTCATGCATTGTTTGCTACTTTTCTTGTCTCACACTTAAACTATAATTTTAACTTCCACCAAGTTGAAGTGCTATCTGCATTCACATGAAGTGATATAATTCACCTTGAATGGAGCTCCACAGTGCTGTTGCTGTCCTGCTCCCCAGAGGGATACAAAATTAGCTTGGTTATTTACCTATGACAGTGAAGTCAGCAATGTTGAGGTAACATCTTTTCAGTCTGGAGAGATTTGTCCTAAAAGACACTACGCCCAACATTGTACTGGCTTTTGTACAGGACCCAATGTAGTGGGGCCTCAATCCATCTGATAGTTGGGCCACAAGTAAGATACATCACTACATAAAATCTACCCATGTCAAAAGGAAATGCATGGAGCTCTTTCATGTCTCTGAGTCATTATTTGTACCAAAAATTGCAGAACTAATCTGGCAATACAGAATACTTGTGTGTTCTCATTTTTAAAGAACTACATGAACTTATATGAATATGAGAAATTCTGCACATAAAGTTTTATGTGGTATCAAAAAATAAATTTTGTATTGATAAAGAATCTGGAAACAATCTGAGACTTGCTTTATGATATGTAGGCAAGTTTATTTAAAGAGTATGGGATCTGATGCAGACATAATTTGAAAAAAATTTTATAGCTATTTTTAAATTTATGAACTTGTTGCATTTTAAAACACCACTTACAATCCGTAAGTTAACATATTGATAATAACTGAGAATATCCTAGTGAATAACATGATAATCCTTCTCCATTTTTTCATAGTAGAAAATTGGAATTTAATTACACCCTAAATTCCCCCAAGAATTTAAGGGATAACAATCAAATCAATGTTAGGAAAAAAATATTTTCTATTTGTGAATTTAAGGTCCTCTGGTAATATGTCATATGAATCCTAAGGAGTCATTACTTTAGTTGCAATTAGTCTATTATGTTTTAAATTGTCGTAATAATTTGGTGGGTTTTCTTCACAATTCAGTAATGATGTTAAGGCTGTTCTGAGAACTCATTAAGAAACCGTGGAATTGGAGTTTCATGTGAACAGGCCTTTGTTTTCCTTCTTTTCTCTCTTTTGTTTCAATGACCTCTTGAACTTTGGGTCACTGATTCAGTTACAGCCTTGCAACATCAAAGCTGCACATTTTTGTCTTTGTATTTCTTCACCTTACAGACTTGTAGGAGGCGATGGAAAGAAGTTAAGACTTTGGAATGCTTGAGAGTAGCAATCAGTGCTCTTTAATAATATTATTATGCTCCTTTTCAGGGTGTTACAGTGCTAAGTGCAATTGAAAAAGAGGTTTTGTCTTTCTCAAGTGCTATACAGTTGGCATCTGGGCATCATCTGCTTGCAGGATTCAGAATATGAATTTCTATGAGAGGTCTGAGGTACCAAAGAAAGTTGATTTCAAACTAAATGGGTGAAAGACAAGAGGGGATTTTTAGGGTACTGTTATTATTGGACTGTGATGTTCTGCAGAACAGAAAAATAGCCTATTTAGTTTTTACCAAACTATCAATCATCCTATCTTGAATTTGAAAGATTTATTTTCATAATGAATGTGGGTCCTTTGCACAGGTTCATTACCCAGCAGACAGATGTTAGCCAGGCTTAGTAAACACATGTTCTCTAACTTTGTTTTCAGAGTTTGGGGAGCTAAGATGCACTGAAATTGTAAATACTGGACAAAGCTGATTTTCAGTGCAAGAGTCTATTCATTACTGAAATGGCCATTCATTAGGTGAACTCTTGACCAAAACCTACTTTCTCTGCAGCTCTGAAAAGAAACTATATTCACTGGAGAAGCTCTGATATTATCTAAGTATTCAGAAATAAGCTAGAAGTGGGTGGTGAAATATCAGAATAAAGTAAGTATTTAGCTTTGCATGTGAGTAAAGAGAAAATAAGAGAGCTGTTTGTGGAGGACAGAATCAGCATCATTATGTTAATTGTGCTGCAAATAGTGTACTTCTAGAACTATGCTGTATTTTCTTTTTCTTATCTACCACCAGGGAGGAGCTAATGGTATAGTTGCCTGTGGATGAAGAGATGCAATTTTCTGAAAAAATATTAATCCTGTTTAAGCATATAATTATAACAAACCAAAGCCTGATCCTGAAAATGTGATGAACTGAGGCATCCAAAAAAATGTTTGTGTTAATGTATTTTGCCCAAAGAACTCTTTGAAACTGGTGATATGCTTCATGCCCTTCAAGCTCTTCAGGGAAGTAGAGAAGATGAATATTGCTGAAAGACTAATATTAGATCTGATACATTGGGAATTGTAATTCATGCTCTCCAAATACTGCAATACCATAAAGCCCAACATTTTTTCAAACAAGTGCTCTTTGTTGAGTGGCTCTTGAGTTTTCTGAATACAGTCAGGATCTATTTGTGACCTTTTTTCACAACCAGATGGCCAGGAATCTAGTTTGCTTTGATACTTGACTTCCAGAGATGGTGGGTCGTTGAGAATAACAAGATCTGAAAGCTCCTGACAGCACAAAAGTTGAGTTTTCTCTGTTCGTGTGTTTCTTCTTCAGTACTAGAACTGAATTGTGATTCAGTTGTGTGAAACTGAATAATTTTATCTTTTCCTTCCTACATGACACTACTTTTTTTTTTTTTCCCCCACAAATCTCTCTGTATCCAACTAGTTTTTGCTTGTCTTTGTAGATCATCATTACTATTTCTGTTTTTTATAGACTCCTGCAAAGGAAAAAGTCCTTTCAAGATAGAAGGAATACACAGAACTTCTGCATCTGGTGAGCCAAGGAACAAAAATTTAAGAGTTTTCCAACCCAGGTGCTTTTCCTGCTAGTTTGCTAGGCATACCTGCGCTCACAGTAGCAGCAACTGAAAGCTTGGGGTGTAATAAACTGCTGTTTTATTTGCTAAGTGCACAAACCTCTGAGGAATCTGTGTTTGTACTGATTGGACATATCCCTCCTTCATACAGCAGTGCCATGCTTTACACTTGTCCAAAGTCAAAAATGCTAAATACACAAACTCTTGTTGACCTGAGAAACAGTGAGACAGACAACTCAAGAAAGGACTACCTTGAGAAGGCCCTTGAGAAAGGCCTGTAGAACTTCTTTTTCCCCATTCCTGGAATTCAGATGCCACTTGGTGCCTTGCAGAGACACAGAGATGGGCCTTTAGGTAAACAGAATTAGCTTTGTTGTAGTGTCTGTCAGTGGAACCATTCAGTCAAACCTTGAGAGATCAAATTCTTGAGAAGATCAAAGAAAAAATGCCTTCTGAAATGGAAAAATGTGCCATCAGGGAGGCCCAAGTAAAATACCTGATGCAGTGCATAGAAGTGGCAGAGCATGCCTAGACTTAGCCAGACTGATACTTTCAAGATAAGCCATCACCACAAAACCCCAGGAGCTTCTGGGACTGGTGGTATGTCATAAGAGCTTTGCTTCAAACTTCAGGGGTGTAACAGCACCCCAGACTCACCTGGGTGAAGAAAAGCAGATCTGACTGTGTGATTCTGAAAAAGTTCACAAAAGACTTTCCACCCAGTTAAGAAAGACTGGCAATTCTGTAAGGAGATTCTGTGGTTCAGCAAACATTTTGCTGTGCTCAGGGCTCTCTCAGGTACTTATCTGGAGAAAATGTTGCAATTAAGGGATAAGGAAAAGCTATTTTACCCTGTGCCAGCTCTTGTATATCTACCATTATTATATTTTGATCAATTCTCCATGCCATAAATAACAACATTGTTTATGTTTTGTTAAAATAATTTCTCAAGGTCTGAACTGGATGATATAGAATATATTCAGAAACAAACTGTAAGTAAAGAAAAAATTTGCACCAACAGGAGTGTCTAGATGAAAGAGTTGTAGCAGATGCAGGAACTGCTTTGTGCCTCTCTAACATTCACCTCAAATCCCAGATATGGCTAGTCCTTAATGATATCTGTAGTCTCAATAAATTAGATTTTTGTCCTGAGAGTCCCCGTTTTCTCCTTCTTATCTTCCATCACCATTGAGAGTTGTGACATGTGGCTGGATATCAGGACGAACAATTAGCTGATCAGCCTTCCTCCTTTTCCAGATGATCCAACATCTTACTGGAATCCAGTCCCAAGGCTTGAGTCTTGTGGGTCTTGTGGTGGTGCACAGTGGCTCTCCACATTCTCCACTGCTCAGAACTCAAGTGGGACCCCCAGTAGTGTTATATTTTTTACTGGTTTTACTGGTTTTCAGTACCTCTGCCTCCAGTAATGATGATAATGATGGATCTGAAGTTTATATAGAAGTTTATAATCCCAGTAACATGTCTGAAGGCCAATATGCAGGAGATCCAGTAATTAGCTTTGAGAATTAATCAGAAGTAATATGTTATAGATCAACAACTGTACAATATAAAAAAATGGAAAAAAATCAGAGTGAAAACAAGGGTAGAGGACCCAATGATAACATTAAAGTCTCCTGTTTCTGAAAGATGACAGCCTTCTGCATATGGTTTAATCTGCAGTCAGTCCTACAATGATCTGAGCAGCTGATTCAGTTATTCAAAAAATACTTTGGATCTTGTCACATTTTACAGCATTGATGAAACCATGACATATGTTAGTTCTGCTGGTGTGCAAGTACTCCCAGTAATGTTCCTGGTGTTGCCAAAATCCAGCCTTGGGAATTTTCTTCATTAGATTCTCTCAGTTACAGCAAAGACAAACTGACAGGGAAGAAACCAAAAGGGAGTTGTGCTATATTCTCATGTATGAAATGAGGATGTGGATCGTGGTGTTCAGGCTACAGCCAAGGGGGTGAAAGGAGTAGGAAAGTGAAAGCCCACAAAGCCTGAATGAAGCCTTTGTGTACCTAACTATGCTGTGTGCAACTCTTCACAAGTTTTGAGGCTGCTTTTTGTCATATTTTGATAATGGCCCTTGCACTGTTGTTATTTGTCAACTTCTCAAAAGTGGGATAATTAAGACCTGCTAATATAGCTGTGCTTACTTTCTCTCTTTCTTGACATATGACTGTCCTTAGTTCTTTTATTTTTAAGTCTAACTTCATGCCAATTTGTGACAGTTTATGTCTGTTGAAGGTGAGATTATTTTTAGATCCTGGGATAGTTTTCCCTTGGTTTTGAATTTGTTCTTGAAGACCTGTGTGTGTTGGAAAGCTGAAACTGTAAGACAGTAGTCACTGCCTCAGAGAAACTGGTGGGTGAAATCTTAACAAGTGAATACATAGGCTCTTTCAATCTGATACAAAATTCCACGGACTGCAAAAACAATATAAGCCTATGGGAAATCAGTTACTCCAATGGTCAGCCAACCCATTTTTTTGTCTTCACCTTTACCTGACAGCCAGTTCTTACTGAAACACTCCGAGGAACTCATAAAGATAATTTCCTTGGCTTGGCCTTCTTCTATCTTGGGAGCACTGGTGACCAGGGCCTTCCTAAACCACAGGTTCCCTAAATTTAATGGTCAGTAATGACTGTATCTGTAGACTCCCTAGTTTCATTTTGAAAATAGTAACTTCTAGCTTGTGGTGCTGTACAACACAATTTAATTGTGTGCTGTGTGAAAATGTATTTCCTTTCCTTTATTATAAATGCACTTCCAAGCTATTTCACTGAACTCCCCGTATTTCCTTTATTATGAAAAATATATAGGAGATACAAAAATAAATAGGTACTCCACCTAAGACAAATGCATAATGATTTCTATGTTCTTTTATGAAAAACTTCTATGGTTGCATCTTTTTCAAGCCAAGAAGGTGTTGTCTGTTTAATCCCTCACAGCATTTCACTAGAACTCTGTTCCACTCTCAAGCCCTGTCACCCTCTCTGGACGGTTCACAGTGAGTCTGACAACCCTTGCCTGTGTGTGCTACTGCCCACTTGAGAACTTGTTATTAGGTGTAGCTGTGTTCCCCTTTCCCAGGTGTATTACTTTGCACTTGGCACCATTCTAGTTCACCCGTTGTTTTACCACAAATTCATTCATTATTGAAAACATCAGTCTTTACAGTTTCAGTCTCCAATATCCTGAACAAAATGCTTGCTCTCAGTGTCCTGATTCCCAAAATGCGGAGGCTTGGTTTTGCATTTAGGACATTTTACTGTACAAAATACAAACCTAAGCACTTTCTATTTACAACCTAATGTAGCTGATTTTTCATTTTGTAGTATTTTAATTTTCAGGTTTGCTATTTTTCTGTAAGCAACTCATATTTGCTTGTATTAAACTCAAAAAAGTGTTTTGAGTTTTCTCCAGGATATTTTCAGTCCTTCTGCCCTGGATTAAAATAGAAACATTAAGAAAGAGGCAATGTTGTTTTACAGTGGTCCATCAGTGCTCAGGCAAGATGCTTTAACTCCTACGTGCCATTCCAAATAATTCTTGCTTTTTGCTTTGCCAGTGACTTGCCTGTCAGCAACAAGATCTCGATGTTATGCATTTGAACTAAGATATAAAATGAAAACCAAGTCTTTGTGGAGGGAGATTGCTCCCTATTATTAGTTCAGATGGAATCCCATGCAGGATGCAAACTGAATAAAAATATAACAACCTGGTATTCAATACTTTGTGAAACAACTGAAAAGTAATGGTCCACTAACCAAAGTGGTATTTTCCAATGAAATTTAATTCAGCCTTTAATTAAGGGCTACTAGCAAAACTGAGTTTAGAGGAGTTATTTCATTTTGCTGTCTTTAATTACTGCAGACTTTGCTCTTGCACACTCTTGCTGTTTGTATATTGTTGCTTGCAGAGACCAAGTCTTCAAAAACCACAGTTCTGTGTATTTTCTGCTTTTGGATGCTCTATATCCCACTTAGGTTTTCTTCCTTTATGGTATAATCAAATTTTATTTTGTACAGACTGTAATTTTATGCAGGAATTGAATCTCTGCTGTTATTGCATTTTAATTTTTAGTCAGATCTGGGTTCATTTATTCTCTCAGGCTCTTTTGAAGATAGATTTCTGTCTATTGCCTATTGCAAAATTGTCTCAGAATTGAGTTACAATTTAATTTTATGAACCTTTCCATAGCTTCTTGCTTTTAGTAGCTGCATAGATTAAGATGTATAAAACTTTTGAGGAATAGGTTCCACCTAAAGGTGTATTTATTGTACAAATATGTATGAGTTTCTAATATCCATGCCTTGCACAATGCTTTCTGGCTTCTAGCTGGGTATGGTTTATATCCTACTGGATCAATTTCTGTGCAAAAACTTGTTCAGGACATCATAGAGTGGTGCCCAAGACACTCTGAATCTGCATATAGTTCTTTTTGTGTTATGACATGAAAGTTGATGTTTCTAGGTCCTGAATATTTTCTGAGCTAACTTTTTTTCCTTACTGATTTTTTCAAAAAATGCAGCAGCCTGCATTTAAACTCAGTTTTTTAACTTCTAAAATCTTTTTCCAAAATATTTCAGAATAATATGACATCATTATGAAACTTATTTTGACCACATTTACTTAAAGACTGTGGAAGGGAACGGTGTAAGAAGGTTCCAATTTTTTTCATCTCTGAGTGCCCATCTAAATTATTATTAATAAAGGCTTTGTGCCAGGCTTGATAGACATTTGTTTTATTTAGAAATACAGATACCAAAAAACACATCTTTAAAGTACTTATGTGTGCAGTTTCATGCTTGTGTATTTTTAGCTGCTGTTAGTCTGAATCTTCCATAAGGATGCTAGTTCAAGATGAAATTGTTTCTGAACATGGACCAACATTTGTAATATTTCTTCAATTGTTTCCCTAACCCTACAGGATATTTGGTTTACAAGGTGAACCGGACCTTTACAAACTTGCATGCCCACACTTCAACCCATTCTTTGTTTCAGACATGCAAATCAAAGGATGAGTTTTCATGGATGTTCAAATTAAGTAGTGCTGTCATCCAGTTATGTAAGTCACATGTGTAAATATCTATATGAATGCATGAACTGATGTGTGCATGAAATGTACAAGTGTATAAAATTAAAGCTGCCATGCATTTCAGCTTTTATGATGCTGGCATGCTAATAAAGCATTGGGTGGGGGAGAAAGAGGAAAGAGTTGCCTAAAAAAGAAGGTTAGTTACTTTTTAAATAACATTTTATGCATTAGAAGAAAGGCATAATTGAAAAGATACCACACTCCTAGGATGTCCATGGACTGGTTACTTGTAGCAGACTTACTACTATAGGAAATGTCTACAGGATCCTCTGTAGAACGATTCCAATGCAATATACAGGCAGCTCAAATGCACTGACAACCTGAAAAGTGCTCCACTCACAGAGAATCTGTCAATTCTCTTCTTTCCCTGTAACTGGAGTCAACTGAGACCAGTGTAAAACTTTTCATTTATTTGGGGGGCAGTGATTATTCTGACTTCTAAAGTAGTTTCTTTAGGAGACTTGCAAAAAACAGAGACTTTTGGGAAAATTAGAAAATCTCCCAATTTTTAAAATTTGGAAAATGGATTCATTGTTCTGGTGGCCAGCTGAAATGATGAGACACTGCCTAGCTGCTTCTCAGTTTTCATGTATGAACTATAGGAACTGACTCAGCAATGATGTATTCTTTTAAACTGAAACAGAGAAGCCTAAGATTGAGTTTTGTTAATGCTTTTACCTTCTAGCTGAACTCTGAGTACCCAAGATGTTTCACAGGCATAGGTCTGTTCTGCCACAATGAATTAAGGGGAATTACTGCTGGACCCTTTTTTTAAAATTTATTTATTTTAAATTTTTTTGGGTAGAACAATAATTCTGGCTCCACATGCCTGTTCTGCCTGAATGAGAGACTTTCCATCTGTTGAAATTACCATAAATACTGTGGTTGATATGAGACAGAACCTGGGACCCTGTAGTAGGTGACAGAGTTTTTTCCACAATACCTTGTCGGCAAGTAAACTGGAGAACACTGGAACTACTCAAGGAAGTATGGCTCCTGCTTCAACAAACCTAGACACATGATGGTTTCACAGCCTCTTTCTTGAAGAGGTCATACATGGGTCTCTTTATGAGGCCTTCATATTGTGTGCTCTGATGTAAGATGTGTACATCTGATGTAAGGGGTCAGGATGAGCAAATTCAAAATTCTGGCCCTGTATGTTTTCTGCTATTAATTTAATATGTTAAGAAAGGATGTTGCAACTGTCAAAATGAAAAATAATAATAATTTACTAGAGGATAGGTATTTTGATGTGATTTAATAGCATTTGCATCCAATTACACTTGATAGGTCTTTTACTGCCTCACTCCAGTGCTCGAAAGGGAAAATATAAAACCTAGTTTCTACAATTTAGTAACATTAGACTGTTTTCTAGAATGGTGTCTTTACAGAAGGCTGTGTACAGCTGCCATCTGGATGTGGAAGGCTGTGCCATTGTATCACAGTCCCCTGTCATAAAATCTAATTTAGGTCCATCATATCATGTGCTAACTTCAGGAGAACTTTTTTTAGCTTCAGGGCTAACACATTGCAATTAACCAGTTGTATAGCTAGTGAAAAAACATGGTCTGCTTTTGTATGTTTGATTATTGGTGATATTATCACAGTTAGCTGCAAGCAGTCACCAGGTAAGCTGGGGTGTTTCTACAGCAGCTGTCCCAGTGATGGCCCTATATACCATTCCTGCTGCAGTTATTTGAAGTTCATTTCAATCTCTGCGGCATTATAACTAAAGTGGCTATATACTTTACATCTGCTGAGCTATGACAACTTTATCTACATATTTCCATCTCCTTTTCTGTTTAGTAGCTATTAAAAAACTTCACCAGCAGTACATATATAAAGAGAAAAAAAGTAGAGATACAAAAAGAAAACACGATTTGCCTAAGGTTATACAGTATGTTACAGCATTGATTTTCCACATTTTACATCCACAAGTTGCTTTGGGCAAAATTTGACTTTTGTGTAGTCAAATCTGTTCATATCCAGATGCTGCATTTTTCTTGACTTACGTAAGGGAGTGGCTTGGAGACTATGTCAAATTTGTCTGTTTCTTTGAATATTACCCTTGTTTCACTGTAGGTAATTTCAAGCAACTGCATCTACAGCTTGGCTGTTAACTGTCAACTCTGTGTGTGCTTTGCTTCATTACTTGAGTCACTTCATGTGCCTCTTTTTAATCTCAGTGAGGGGATAGAACATATTCCTTGCTACTTGTTTCTGACAGTCACCATTCATTGCATTTCTTTGATAGCTGAAATCAAAAGCATTGTATGCACATCTGAAGTTAGTTAAGAAGCACCCACATATGGAAATTCCAGCCTTCTGGTCTCTGTCAACAATTTCTATAGATTTTTGTAATGATAAATACAACGAACATTTTGAAAAAATGTGGGGGAAAACCTTGTGTCTCTGAGTCTACCCAAAAGAAAGTCACCTGTGTCTCCAGCAGTAGCTGGTGTTGTAGTCTGTGACTGAAATGCTCTATCAGAGGCAGGGAAGTTTCTGTATCTTCCAGAATTCATTAGCAAGTTATACCATTATTTAAATTAGAATAGGGAGGGAATATAAACAAATACATATACAAAGTACATACTAAGATGTTTTTCTTCTTTGAAGTAAACCTTCTGTACTTGTTCTTTTGAACTGTTTTTCCATACAGCCTTCCTTTGTGGAAGAAGATTCACAGTCTTTGTGTTTTTGCAGGATCTTGCACACAAAGTCCTGGTATGTGATTAAGAGTAATTTGCACCATATTAGTGTTATTTACATTAGCAATTTGGACCAGATTATTGTCTAATGCATAGTGCTTGTATTCACCACTGGGATCTTTGCATGGTTCTGTAATTGCTGACCTGCTGCACCACCTTGAAGGAGCCAGTGGACCTCAGTTTCACTGTTTCTACATTCTCTTTCTCCTTGACTTAAGTTAGTAAATAAACTGTTCTTTTACTGTTTTCCCAATGTGCAGCAAAAATTGGTCTCAGGCCTTGAATGAGCATTTTATCCTTTGCTATGTTTTGCCAGACAAAGATATTTGAAAGAATTGCACAGAATTTAATCCCAGTTCACTTGCATTTAAAAGCAGTGGTTCCTGTAACACTAAATTTCAAGCTTTCAAAATTTTGGGAAAGGAAAAGCAACCTGTCTATTAAACTGAACTATAATTGCACAAAATATATTTGTGAAAAAAAAAATTCAGAATTCCTCTAGCTTTTATATTTGGCACAACTGTTATGCTCAGACTGTGCTCTTTATAAAGAATGATTATGAATATTTTTTTGTGAATGAGATTTCAGTAAATAGATACTTTTGTTAAGCAAAGGTACCTCATTCTGACACCTTTGTATTCACTGAATACCTGAAACATACAGATAAAATTTGTGGGTCAGTTTTAAGGACTGGAATTTCAATTTCATTATGATCTTGCTGTACCAGCTCAAAAAATGTTAAGGCATAATGCCCTTAATGCTGGTGCAATTTTTTCAGCTTTTGCCTATTTCATGATGAATTGAATTATTATCATATGTATATATACATTTGCTTTACATACGTCTTAGGGACAATGTATATTTTAAAATAATTTTGTCAAGCAATTTTCATGTCAAATGCTTTAAGTTGTAATGAAATTAGAAAGTATAAAATATTTTGAACTTCTATAACTGCAACAAAATCAAAACAGATATGTAGCAAAATTGTCAGCCCTGTGTTTGTATAAGAATTCAGGTCAGATTTGACCATAATAAAATCCATATGGGAATTTAATCTATTTCTTAGGTTATTTCTGTTGCCTCTTATATACCATGTTTTAATTTTGCCCTTGCCTTTATAAGAGACACTGACTGGGAATGTTGACTTAGGAGTTCTCTCATTTTAAAGACTGTAGACAATAAAGACCAACACAGAGTATGCAGTTGAATTTATGTCTAGACCACAAAAGATAAATAATGTAGATATGCATATAATCATATTTTTCCTATAAACATGAAAAGGTGGTGAATGGTATGCAAATAACCTCTATTTTCTCCAAAGCAGATGTTAGTACATGCCTGGTTACATACACGTCAAAAGATAGAATCTCATGGAGAAAGTTGCATACCTGCTTAGATCACATGCAATAATAGCAAATCGTAAGGCAAATGTGACTAAAAATCTCTGAATGTGATTCTGCATTGTTTCTTTCATGGCAGTACCAAAACAAGGGATAGAGAAATGTGACTGGATTGACTTCACCAGAACTGTTTACCTGTACAGCAAAAGCCTCCAGGTTCTCAGTTTATCTTTTATTTATATAACAGCCCATGGCTTCTATAACTATTATTTTGATTTTATTATTCTGATGTCTTTGACATTCACAAAATTTGCAAAGGAAGGTAACCATACCCAGACTATTTCTAATATCTCAGAGACCACATGTTCTGATATTGCCATACAATTATATTCAGCACAATTTGAATAATTACAAATAGAAACCCAGAACATCATATCTATGAGACACTGTCATACCTGCAAACAGCCAAATATTTATTCAAATAATTGACAGCTGGGAGTACTGTAAAGGTTATAGTTCATTATTGTTTAGATATCCTCTAGTACCTGTGTATTTACTTGTGTATGAGTGTTCTGCAATAAATATGTAAAAGCATCTTTTAGAACAAAAAAATAATTTGTATGCTAAAGGACATATTGTTCAGTACAGAAAACAGGGATTTTTTCCCCACAGTTTATTTGGATATAGGCTGGGAAATATCTTCTACTTCCCTGAAAAAAATGACTTAGTCCTGCATATTGAATGATTTTTAAAAGTAATTAAATCTGTCATTTGTGATTGAATGATTTTTAAAAGTAATTAAATCTGTCATTTGTGAGTTGCATTGAATTTTCTCTGATTGCTCCCCGGTCAACCAAAAAAGTTTAAAATGTTTTTATTCACCTTGAAAATTCTTGTCTCTACTTCAAAGGGAAGCTCTAAGAATAATCCATTTAATATTTCAAGGCACTTACATGATAATAGGACAAATCTTACTGATGGACAAGATTTCTCTTTGCCAAATGCCTTTCCTTAATAAAGGAAATGATTGTTATGAAAAAAGGGCATAAAAAGGATAAAGGCCTCCAGAGACTCTAAAGTGAAAAGAATAATCAAAAAGAGGGTATTGCTTGAATCCAGAGAATTAAATTCTTTTCAGAGTAGGTTTAGTTGGAAACTTGTTGTTCTGATATTTCACAGAATCTCTACTGAGACCTGGTGATGCAGGAAATGAATTTGTTTTATCAAAAGGCCAGCTCCCTGTAATGCATGTGACTCTCTAAGGTGGGTTTGCTAATCTTTACCTAAACAAAGTGTTTCTACTTAGAGTACTGATAATTGATTCTAATCCTGGTATAGGATGACCTACCTAATCTACTGTTTTACCTTGAACTCTCTCAGAGTACCAATATGAATGTAGAGTTAGGAGGAATTGAGAATTGATCAGATAAATTGTCCTGCAATAACTCATCCTGCAAAATGGAGCAGCAGTGCCAGTCTCAGTTGACACTGAAAAAGGTTAAAGGGTAAATCCTTCTATGCTTTTAATGGTTCTTCTGTCAGGGTCCAGCCAAACTGTGGAGTTCTGCATGTGAAAGGGACAATAAGATAGGAAGAAGGCAAAGAGAAAAGAAGATATGGCATAATAATAATAATAATAATAATAATAATAATAATAATAATAATACACTGATTGGGACTAAAACCTACCATCATTCCTCTACAAAATTTATGAATTACTCCCTAGTTTCAGTGTTCATTTAACTCTCATTTTCCATATAATATGTGTGTATGGAGACAAGCTTCACTTTCTCCTTGAAATGTGAGAAGGCAAATGATTTTGTAACTGTGAATGCATACTATCTTTGGTTTCTTCGGTATCTTTTGTTTCTTTTGGCCATTTGTGTCTGTAAGAGGGGATCTTAATATTAATAAACTAGAAATCAGTGAAATAGAGAACAACTTATAGTCTCTGGATCCTCTAACACCAAGGTAAGGTATTTGGTGTTTTAGAGGCTGGGACTGCATGGTGGGTGATTTTAAATTCTCCGAGCTCCATCACTATTCCTTGACTGAAGTCCATGCTTTCTTTTATTCAGATAATTGATAGAATAAATACATCACAGGTACATTCTGAACATTACTAAAAGATTTGAGAGGTCTTTCATGGAGCTTAGGAGGAACACCAAGGCTCACATCATCATCATAAATTAAAAATTTTATCACTAGGTAAAGGAACAACGTGGAAAGGAGTGTTAGAAGCTTAATAGAGTTGTTAACTAGAAGACAAGAAAACAGAACTGATGGAATTAGGTTTCTTCCAAACTATCAAACCTATTCCATCTATCACCTATGGACACAGATCTATTGGAACAAGTCCATGAAAATGATCAGAGGGCAGGAGGACCTCTTCTATAAGGATAGGCAGAGAGCACTGGGATTGTTCAGCCTGGAGAAGAGAAGGGAGACCTTAGAAAACCTTCCAGTACCTAAAGAGCCTACAAGAAAACTGTAGAGTGACTTTTTACAAGGGCTTGTGGAGATAGGACAAAGGAGAATGGCTTAAAATGAAACAAGGAAGGTATAGATTAGATATTAGGAAGAAATTCTTAACTGTGAGGGTGGTGAGGCCCTGGAACACGTTGCCAAAGAAGTTGTGGATGCCTCATCCATGGAAGTGTGCAAGGCTGGACTGGACTGGGCTTTGAGCAACCTGAGCAACTTCGAGTGGAAAGTGTCCCTCTCCATGGCAACAGGATTGGAATGAAATGCCCCTTAAGGTCCCTTCCAACTCCAACCATTCTATGATATGATTCTATTTTTTCCAATCTGTTGCCAAAAGATTAGGAGTTAGACAGATGTTTTACATATTGGGGGTTATAGGCATGTGTTATTGCCTGTGATCAATAGCTTCAATTTTCTTGGCTTTTGGAACTACTTTTTTGAGATATATTATCTTTAATAACAATAGGACATTGAGGAGGAAATACCTGTTCAGAAAGTGAGAAGAGTAGAGCACAGTCAGCTTCACAGCAGTTGCATAGAGTACTTCATACAGCTAGACTGTCTTGGAATTGGGAAAAGGGTCTTTCAGTTTCTCCTATATTAATTCAAACCTCTCATTACATTGTTTCTAAAGCAGCAATAGCAGTGATATCTCTATTTGTGGGCTATAACACTTCTAGCACATGGATTGTTCATTTTTTATGTGTTTCAGTGCATGCATCTTTATCAAATTATTTAAAAGGACAGAAAAAGAGTAGGGTCCTTTTTTGTTGTTGCTATTGTTTACCTGTGACTAAACTGGAAACAATTAGTGGCAGGACCAGCATTTGCAGCATTCTCATGAGTAGCTCCCCTGGAAACGAAAAGTACTTCACTTCCCGATAGCTCATCTTGTATGACCGGAGAGAAAATCCAAGGATTACACCTGAAGAGAGGGAAAAGATATGACTATTTACTCTTTCAAAGCAGTAGTAACATCTAAACATGAATATCTATAAAGTACTTACTCAACATATCTGATTATAATTCACCATTTTTATTTTTATTTTGCCTGAGATTGCAGTCCTGATTTACTTTCTCTGATATCAACTACAGCTATAAGTAGTCCTACTGAAGCCATGAAGTCATTGTGGTTTATTTAGTGTTCCAGCAAAACACTCAAACCACATGCTACTCAGTCACTCCCCTGTCAACTCCCTCCCCCTCCTCCATGTCAGGATGCAGAGGAGAATTAGAGGCACAAAATCTTGTCATGGGTTGAGATAAGAACAATTTACTGGAGACAGCAACAAAATAAGAAAACGAACAGTAACAGCAACAATTTTAATAAAAAATTGTACAAGAGGTGAACAATTCACACATGATTGCTCACCACCTGGAAACCCCTGACAACCCATCCCCCGTGGTATGACCTGGCAGGGACCCCTTCCCCTGTCCCCAGAAGATGAGGTGAGGTGGTACAGAACAACCTCCCAGTGCTGGCCATGCCCTCCCCCGGGTACTGCAAAAATGGACCCAGTCCTGGCCAGATTGCAGACAGTTATTCAGAAGGTTACTTGTGCTGCTATTTTTTAAAATCTAGATTACTGTCAAAGGTAATGAACATTAATGAAAAAGAAACCATCCCTGCTGCTGCAGCCAAGTGTTTTGAACTCTGGGATTTCGAGCGTCATCACATATGCAATGCATATACATACTAGCTACCAGTCCTCAGAAGTCTTGTCCATGCCTGTTTACCCTGTGGGGCCTGATCCTGCAGATGTGCTCCAGATTGGAGAAGATAACCATGGAAGACGTATTTGAGAATCCCCTTGTGGTTTGGTCTTTTCACAGTCAAACAGCAGAGGGAGGTAAGTAGTTTTACACATCTGCCTTCAAAAACACTGGCACTTGCAAAGAAGCAGCTAATCAGGGTTGGAGGGTCTTACTAGGTGGGTCTCAATGCCCAAGGGATAGGAGTAAGGGAATGCCTGGATCCATTCATCTTGCTGGGAACAGATAAATGATGATTGAGATACATTTCCCAATGGAAGCCAAAGATTGGGTGATGTGTGGCAATTTAAACTTCTCACCTACAACTTTGTAGATTTTGTCCTATACTTGGCACCATCTGAATTATTTGAGTATTTAGTTAGTTATTGGCTAATTGACATAACTAATTGCAATTTGCAATTGTTAAATTGTTTGGTGCTTATCTGATGTAAGTCTTCTGTATCCAGCCAAACAACACATGCTTTTATCTGAAACACATTAACTATACAGGTGGTGAAACTCAACTATCCATCCCCACTGTCTAGGACTGTGTTTGGGTTAACTGTGACTGTATAGAAAGCTGGATCAGAGGATTGATCCTACTGCAAAAAGAATTTATTTTACTGAGTTAATTTTTAGCCAGGTAGATTCCCTGAGGCACCTTTTTTTGTATGGCTACACAACCTCGTACCTCTACAGATATAAATGTTCTTTGAAGAAGAGTGAGATTGCCCTTTTTGGCAGATAGACATACTTGGGTTTCCTAAAGTCTTCCATGACACTGCCTCCTGAGTGATGTTAGGCAGCAGAGCATTCAAGCTGCCTTCTAGATCCTGCTAGAACTTGAGCATGTCCTGAAAATGCTGTACCATTTTACACTTCTGGAAACTGCTAGTTCCAATTCTTAATCACTTTGGGGTTTAGCTTTTTTTCAAAGTCAGATTTTTGATTGATACATGCATAGAGCAGATAATTTCTTCATGCCAATTTTTGCTTGTTAAAATATGCTTTTCTGCTTCCTACACTAGCTTATTTACATCTGCTGATATAAGGAAACTGTTGTAACTCTCAATTTAGTGGCTTTTGTCTGATCACAGTTTAGGGACTTCAGGAGGTTAGTTAAGGTAGAGGAATCCAGAAATGTCTTGTGTAAAACAGAAAATCACAGTTACAGCATGGGAGAAGAATGATTAGTGCCATTGGCACCAAGCATGGAGTTCATGCTATGGAAGAGAGCAGCAGGACTAGAAGGCATTTGATTTAGTCTCATTCATGTTCTATAGGCTCAGGTAGTCAACATGCATTTTGCATAAATGGTTCTTTTTTTTGGTAAAATTGCATCACAAAATGCACAGAGAAAAGGCCTCTGAATTATTCTTGTTTAAAAGACCTGCGTAAAAGTTTCCCTTCTTTTCAATAAGGTTTTAAATTCCACTGCAGTGTTACTCATTATTTTCTTTTTATATGGGAAACACATTTCTCAGATATAAAGAATCCATCTGGACCTTTTGTTTCTGTACTTAATGAGCACTACATTTTGACAACTGGATAACAAGCAAATAGAGCTAGACCGGTTTCTTACTTAGGCCACAGTTCTGCAATTAGTTCCACATGAATTAATCTCTGCACTAGTACAAAGCCTCGCTGAGGTTGGTAAGGGTTTCTGAGGCTGCTATAAGAACTAGTCCTTATGCTATGCTATAAGGGCTTGATTATCTGTTCCACTACTGTCCAAGCAGTACAAAATGACCTAAGAGAGAACCAGATGGCTGTTTGAATGAATATTATTTGTAGAGTGAGTTTCTGAACTTTCTATGTAAACCTGTTGAGCCAAAAATTATTCGGTTTTTTGCCCTCATGTGCTCTGTGCATAATTACAGGGTTGCCCAGCACTGCAGTTTACAGAAGGAATTCTTGCAATGTGAAAAAAATGTGCCCTGGTAGTGTATTCTGTTGAAATGGATCAACACCCAACAGCTACTAATTCTTCAACCTCAATCTCAGCACTGCTATTAATTTATATGTAGTCATGCCCAAGACATGGAAAGCTTTCTCTGACTCAGTTTCCCTGCTTGTAAAATAGATATGGTAGTAGTTGTTCCACAGATATTTCTGAAAATTAATTGTGTTCACACAGTGATCTTAGCAGCTCAGGAAGAAATTTAAGCAAAATATTTCCTCACTGTAATGTGTGATACTGAAAGAAAAACAGCATGATTTTACCAGTCTCTCTTGATTTTATATTAAATGAAGATTAAACTTTATTTTCTGTTCTGATTTTAAATATCTAGATACTGGATATTACATCCTGTCTGACAAAGTTTTTCTAACAAAAACGGTGCCCTTGAAACAGAAAAGTCAAGCTTGGCAAGGTAGCTTTGTTGTCTTTGAAATAACCTCTTAGAAACAACAGTGACAGGCTTAAACTGGTGAGTTAGCAGCATACAATGATGATTTGAAGATAGACACAAAGACAAAGCATCAGAATAAAGTCATGAAACAAGACCTGGTAGGAGGTGCCAAAGCCTTGGAAGGGGTGCAGTATTCTGACAACCACCCATTACTTTGTGTCCAGTAAGAGTTTTAGTGCTTAGCACTGTCCACGATCAAGACCGGCATGATTAAATATTGGAACTGACCTTTCTCAGTAAAAGTTTCAAGTTTCAGGTTCATTCTGAAAATTGTAATGTAACAAACCCTTGTGTGAAACAAGCTTCCACAACTTGCTGTGCAGGTTTCTGTCTACCCTTTGTAACAGAAAAGAACAACTAATCAACGCCATCAGAGCCTGACTTCTCAAATGGTAAATGGTGTACCATTTCTGCACTGCAGGAAAGAGTAGATTTCTCAACAGAATTTGTGAGGCTTTTTCTCCACAAAAGTCAATAGTCCTTGTTTAAGTTAACAAGCTGAATTCTACACATGTGAGTAGTTTTACAACAGAATCGTATTGCCAAATAATTTGTACAGTTCATAATTATGAAGGAAATAAGATTGGAGTTATAAAAAGATTTTTGAGGTGCTCTTGTCAGTGATATAGTCAAGTTTATGGTAAAATTTATTTGCATATAATCCTGATGACAATCAGAACAATCCTTGAACTAAATAATTTTATTGCATTTTTGCATTTCTGAACATGTAGATGTTCAAAATTAAATCCAATTTGTATGAATACAGTGAAGAGAGGATTTAAAACTTGAAAGCAGCAGTAGGAAAAAATAATTGTGATAGTGATGATAAAGGGATGAAAATTACAAAAAATATAGATATAATTTGAAATTCCTTATTCCAAAAATAGAAAGACTTTGATGACTGGCCTAGGGTCTTCACTTCTAGACGCTGGGTACCAGAAAGGAAACAATAAAATCTTCATGTCAGACTTTAAAAAGTATGGATATACCTGTAATAGCTCAGAAACACAACTTCCTATACAAAATTTCTTCAATAGATTAACATCAAAGTGTGATGAAATGAGCATTAAATCAGGGTTTGAAGTAACAAGACAAAAATACCTTTGTAATCCTCCATTTTTATGAACATGTGTCATGGAGATGGTTGTATTTTTTTTAAAAAAAATCACATAATTTCCTAAATTGAATTTGAAAATGAATTTGAAAATCCTCCATGGATAAAATTAAGTTCCTAATTGTGTTATAAAAATGCCTTGGTCTCACAATAGTTGAGACCTGTTTCACATGATTTTTTCCATTGCATAGATGAAATGAGTTGCCCACCTACACATGAGTTTAAAACACCACATCAATTAAAAAAAAAAAAAAAAAAGATCCAGAACTCTCAGAAGATGAGAGATGGGGCCTTACCCACATCTAAATGTTCATTCAAGAACTTTAGGGAAGCTTACGTCTTTCCTCCTCCCTGGCCTACTCAGAAGATTTAGATGTAAAAATTTAATAAAGAGAGATGATTGCTTTCTTCATTACATCAAGTAATTCATAATTTTAAGTCTAAGTTATTGAAATGAATTCTTGTGAACTTTTGATTTCTGTCTTATTTTGAATTACACCGCACAATTATTTGGAGCTAATATTTTTTACAATGTCCATGCTCTCTGCTTTATTTTCATGCAGAAAGGAGAAAAATCTAGTAGTTTTACTTGTTAATTGATCAAACATCACTCAAGCATATTTCAAGAGAAAATTATATCAATGTGATATCAATGACTGTGGAAGAACTGCTTTTGCTCTATCAGTGCTTGCCAGTTCAATCAGAACACATGCCTGAGAGTTACACACGCTTCTCCTTTACACGGTAAATCTCAAAACACTGTTAAATGAGGTCCATATCATTACCTTTTCCTTTAATAGATGGGGTACAGAACTACTTTTGTTTTCCAGCAGGAAATACAAAACTTCAAAAATAACTGGAAAAGAATACCTTAAACTAGGTGGAACAGTGCACTAAAGTAACAGCTGTTAAGAGCCTGGTTCCAGAAAACCTTGTAACCAGAGAGCAAATAACATTTTGTTCTATAACAGAAATTGGCATAGAGCCACCAAGAGAATCAGGCTCCTACCAGTTTAATGGGACATTGTATATTTTTGTTAGCTGCACAGACATTTCATTCCTATGTTCCTGCAGAGCTCTGGAATGACTGCTTTTGTTCTTTGGGTCATTTGTTTCTGCTTAATTTACCATTTTGTTCTGACACCTTTTCTTCTAATAACCAATTTCAGATAAGCCCACAACTATATTTACTTGAGACAAAAAGGTAAATGACGCCTTTAATGATAAGAAATACTTCAACTTGCCGACAAAATCCCAATATTTCTTAATGTTTTCCTTTGCTTGCTGAAAGAACCACACAATTCACTTACAAAATTTTGATTTGCACAATTTTTGTTCTGTAATTTTTTGTTGAATTCTCATGCCCAGGTATATCACCCACTCCTTCCTTGCTTTCTGCTTTTCCTTATGTAGGTAGGGAGATGTGTTCCCTTTGAAACCCATTTTGTTGAACCTAAATACCAGATTTTTACTGCATGATGCAACTGCAGCAGAGAGCTTAAGGAACTGTGCTTTAGGTTGCTCTATTAGATGACTGTATTGAAGTGGAATATGGGTTAATTTGGATATAAGCATCTACCTCTCCTTTGCCCGAGAGATACTGTAAGGGGAGTCCTGGGAGAAGTATGGAAGAACTAGATATCCTACACATGACTGGGATACAGAAAAGACCTGCGAGCTGTAAAAAAATCACTTGTACAGAGGAAAGGTATAGTGAAATGAGAGTCATATTGATATCAAAGAGTTGTTCACTGCATCACAAGTCAGTGTGTCACCCTTGCTCCAGGGTCACAAGGTGCCGTGGTGCTTATATGCTGAGGAGATACAGAGCCACAGTCCATCAGGAGCATCTGACCCTGAAGAGTTGTTTTCTCCTGTGAGAGATATTGTCTTCCAAAAAAACCCCCAAAAACCTCACACCAGGCTTCTAAAATCACTATTCCATTACAATTTGCAAAGAATCCACAGGTGTTTTGTAATAAATGTGTTTTACAGGCATTTAGAGTCAGATTAACTTTGATATAGAGGCACTTAGTTCACAGTTCAAAATTAAGACGTTCAAACCCTCTGCCTGCAATCCTCTGCCTAACTCTGGAGGAGCCTGAATTCCTGAAACACTTTCATAGCTATGACTGGTCACTTGCATGTTGCCTTGACTTGCAGACAGAGCAGTGCCTTGTTGCATTTTGTGGGCAGAAGGCATACAATTGGAATGGGGAGTCTGACGCCACAAGGAAGAACTGCTGTAACTAAGAAATCAGAAAAATCACTGTTTTGTTAGGTACTGCCTAAACGGAACAGTTTTCTACACCAAATCTGAGGATATAACATCATCTCAGTCCTGTTAAAAAGTTTGCAAAGAAAACATTGAAATCTGTTCTTGCTCCTTCTTTGCTCCAGTGTTACTCACACATTTTTTCCCTTCTGTCTCTAGTTATTTGGCTCAGTTGCCCTTCTTCCCCAATTAGAAGGTACTTTTCTTCCTTTGAGAACATGTCCAAAAGATTGTTCTCTTTTTATCACACTTCTACTTCTCTATTTGCCTTCATTTTTTTTCTAATTTTTTCCCTTGTTTTCCTCAATCTGTTTCTGTATTTATTTCTAATTTCTCCTCTTTGATTTCTCTCTCTCCCATTTTATTTTATTTTTATTTTTTTTAAGATGAGCAATTGCAGGGCATTTGTAGAGGATTTGGAATGAAGAAGAGTTTTCACTGCTGGCACTGAAGCAGACTGTTCTCAATGGAATAGGGACATTATTCCTCATTTCATCCCCAGACAAGAGACTTCATTGAAAGACAAACTATGTCTAGTTTATGTACTCTTGTTAGTCTCTGAGCTATAGAAGAAAATACTTTTAATGCAAAAAATATCAAATAATTCAATGAAAATATAGGAATAATGTCTTACTATACATATTAAAAAGATCAGGCATTCACAATATATGTCAGATTATATTTTATGAAGTATTATTTAGAATTATGGTGCTTTACAAAGTTACTGTAATAACTCTTTCTTTCCTGTCTGGCTTTACTTTGCTGCTTCACATTCTTGACTAGTGTTAATGTATTTACTCCCATAATATATAGATCCCAACAGATAAGAAACCTGCTCTCTGAAAGTTTACACAGTTCCTTTCCTGCCTTTACATTTCTCTTGTTCCTGCTTTTTCTCAACTGAAAACTGACATATTCCTAACAGCATTGAATTCTGTTTCTCCCTGCTGTATTTACAGCTGCCCATCCATATTATTTTGTCTTTTTTTGTCTTTTTTTTTTTTTTTTTTTTTACAGTATAGTAGCACTAAGAAATTGCAGTCAATGAGCCTGAGATCCCTCAGGGCCAAGAACTTTGTGCAAACATGCAGAGAAAACAGAGCTCTACTCTGAGGAACTTCTACTGTAGAGTAACAGAGAGCTTGAATGTAGACATTGAGATTTGGCTTTGTTTTTTTAATTCCAGCTTAGACATACACTACAAGCAGTTCATTGTAGGCTGGGCTGTCTTGATACACAGTTTCACACCATCATTAGCAGGATATTCAAATTATGCATTCTTACCTCTATTCAACTAGCCCAACCTTTAATTCCTACAAAACCACCTGTTAATTTAACATAGTGCTGATATTCTAAATCTGTAACTGACATGTTTACCAGTTAGGATTGAGTATTTTGTTTAATCAAGATATGCCTATCCCAGACCTGTTTGGATTACAGAACATAACACATAACACGTGGCAGACTCTGTTAAAAGATTTTAATAAATCTTTTCTATCCAGTATTTTGCGAGACATGCAAGCACCCTGGGTAGACTGAGAAGAAGCAATTCCTGTTACAGAATACAAAACTTTCACCATATCAGGTGAAAACATTACTGTAACCTTTTATTTATATTTGATTTTTCATTCAGTGAACCCTTTCCATAAGGAAATCGGGTTCAAGGCTGAAATTCCTGGAATCAGGTTACTATCTTCTGAAAGGGATAACTAGGATAATTTCAGCCCCTAGTTGTTTGATTTTGTTACTTGAGCTACTTCATCCATGAAAAACTCAGTATGACAGTGAAACTATTCATAACTACAACCTTCCAACTACTTAGTTTATTAGCCAACAGCCTCTTCCAACACATGAATTTCCAGAAGTGTTTTGAGTCAATTAAAAAGAAGTATCATGCTTAACTTCTTGTAAGTTAACTCATGATGATTAATTTAATGTAGCCTCCATATAGGTCATGATACCTCTCTTCCCACTGTTAGGTGTTATTCAGAATGGTAGAATTTCCCTATCTTAAAGGTCATAAAAATAGCAAAGGGAAACTTGCACCTGGAACAATACTTAATTACACAGTAAGTACCTGAGTCCAAGCTGTGACCTTTAAAGTCCCTCCAAATAAAAAAGCTTAGTTCTGAAAATCTATATGGGCACTTCTCCATTTGGTTTGGAAGACTCCTCACTTCTCACCATTCTGTTTATGTTTTTCTCAGGATTGCCATGACCTAAACATCTATTTGCCTAATTCCAGTCTAAGTCCTGAGTGACTAGAAACTGAACACAACAGACGGACATAGAATGCATAGAATCAGCTGTACTTGGAATGCCCTGTGTTCCTGTTCTTGCTAAGAGGTTCAGTTCACAGCCTGGGGATCCCTGTCATAGGTGAGCGTTTTAGCCACTAGGTTAAAACATGATGCTGCCTTTTGCTCTCTTGCAATATGTACTTGTCTTTAGACTTCTTGTATTTCCTCCTACCTGGTAACACAACATTGAAAGAAATAGTGGAATTGCATCCTCCTGTTACTTGCCTTTTGAAAGGAAAAGAGTAACCCAGCTGCTCAAGTGGTGCTGACACCATTCCCAAGGTGAGGGCTCTTGTGCTTCTGGATCTTCAGTGGGTGAAAATACCTGGTGTGGTCCTGACTCACTCAGAAACGAGTGGCAGTAGGAATGCAAACCTGTGTGTTTGTTTGCTTGTTTGTTTGTCTGTCTGTTTTTCTCCTGCAAGTTTTAGGCAGTTGCATGCTCAGATTTTGGACTTGTGGGATTACCCTGTAAATCTCCTACCTCCAGATCATGCACTTAAAAAGATAGGCAGCTCTGAGACCTGGATCCCATATGCAGTTTACTTTGCTTACATTTTAGGTTTTGAAGGACCAGATTGCACATCCATGTCTAATGTATGTGTTCCCAAATCAAAATTATTGTAAAAGACATCAAAATACATGCAGTAGGCTTTGTTTAGCGACTACCTTGGGTGAGTACTCTCAGGAATTCCTGAGTAATGGTCCTCCAACACAAAGGCAATTCTACTCTTTTTTTTTTTTACTTTTAGCCCTTGTGCATAGTAAAACCAAAGCATTTACTAGAGCCAGTTTGAGGGACCAGATCATATTTCAGTGTAAATAATGCTTAACACTTGAGCCCAACCTTTTATAGACATTTTTTTAAATAAATCAATTTTCAGTTATGCCGAGTTACAATAAATGGTGACAGACAAGCACGCACTTTGTAACTCTCAAGCTGATTTTCATTTATGATCTTCTATCCATACCAATAAAAAATACATATGCATGTCAAATTTCAAGCATGATAATGTATTTTTTCAATGTAAAGAACTGAACAAGAATTTAAAAGGTGAATATAACTGGTGCTAAAAGAAAGGACATAGGAGTAAAACCACAAAATATGAGTAGCACTAGCATTTTGTTACTGTCCTGATTTTCCTGTTATCCTTCTGGTTTTCTTTGCCTCTTTTATGGCCTTTAATTATTTTCATGTTGAACAGTTCATCAGACCTAGTATTTTACTTTTATTTTAAAAGGTCTTATAAAACCTATTATAAAAATAAATTTCTCTTGTATGGATTTTAAAAGGTTACACACCCTGTGGTTTCATTGTGTTCATTGAAAGTACAAACAGTATCTGTACAGCTTCAAGTCTGATAGGTTGATAAATGGAACAATCCGGCTCTTAGTAAAATTCCTCTGGAATAATTTCCACTTATTCTTTAACTATTTTTCGTAGTTTCTTCCCTACTTAATTCTATATATTTTTGTTGTATGCATGAATAATTTAAAACTCATGAGTGAGCAGTCTGGTTGTTCTTTAATACACCTTGTAGACACCATAGCATATTCTTTGAACAACACAATTGAAGAAATTGGTTTGGAAGAAGAAAATCTCTTAGCTTGTTACTAATTTTTTTTAATCATCACTTGCATTGCCTTATTGCTCCAAAGCTCCAGATTAAACTGAATTGTAATACTCTGTGAGACAAATATATTACAAAATATGCTAAATCCCAAAGAATCATGAAAGCATTAAGGTTTGAAAAGACCTCTACGTTCATCAAGTCCAAACATTAAACTGACACTGACAGCTCCACCACTGAACCATGTCCCCAAGTGCCAAGTCTACATGTCTTTTAAATACCTCCAGGGATGGTGACTCCACCACCCTCCTGGGTAGCCTGTTCCAATGCTTGACACTACTTCAGTGAAGCGATTTTTTCCTAATATCCAATCTAAACCTCCACTGGTGCAACTTGAGGCCTTTTCTTCTTGTTCTCCTACTGGTTGCCTGGAGAAGAGGCTGACCCCACCTCGCTACACCCTCCCTTCACGTGGTTGTAGAAAATGGCAAGGTCCCCCCTGAGCCTCCTCTTCTCCAGGCTGAACACCCCCAGCTCCCTCAGCTGTGCCTCAGCAGACTTTTGCTCCAGACCCTTCCCCAGATTTATTGTCTGTCTCTGGACATGCTCCAGCACCTCAGTTTCCGGCTTGTTGTAAATTTTCTTACTGTAGGATTACTGAATTGTAATCGAAAATGGAATTAAATACAAAATCTGACGGAGATGCACAGTAAATGAAAAGAACTGCAAGGATGGACAGAGGATATACAACAACTAATGTGACAATAATGATTATTTTATAGAGTTGGTAATTACAAACCACCTGATTTTCTTTAAACAAGGCATGAAAAAAGTCGCAATCTTCCTGCTACTGATCTGAAAGTCTATGTTGCAGTACAAATTATCACAATCCTTGCATTTATATCTGACTTTTTGTCAGCCTCATAAACATCTAGAAGATCTAAAGAATTTGTTTACTTCTCTTTAATTTTAGATTTCTTTGTATAGTTTTTAAATGCATTTTATTTTGATCCACCTAAAAATATAAGTATTTTATAAAAACTTATTTTATTTGATATCATAATCCCTGGAAACTTTTAGACACCTGGTTATTTCAAGGAACTGTGTGAGAAGTTTAAGCCAAAAGAATGAAAGTTTCAGGAATTCATAAACTGAACATGCCATCTTCAGCCACACCTTCATTGTGGCCAACCCCAAAGCATTTCAGTGCCAATGACAGCTCATTCCAGCTTTACAACAGCTAGAGTGCAGGTGAGGATCTAACAATGTTAAACATTCACTCAGCATACAAAACATTGGCACCTTGCTTATGATTTTGTGCTGCTTTGCAGCCAGCACAGCAATTACAATCCATGCCTACTGAAATATAGAAAGGATTGGCAAGCCCTAATACTCGTTTATTTCATGAAGAAAAGTTTTTTCAGCCCCCTTTGGTGTTCAACAGCAAAGTTTTTTGTGTCTTTGAGAGGACCACTGTTTCAGCTGTAACATATTTGCTGATGCCAGGATGGCCATACTACAACGGCACCCAGAGAATTTTCTTGTAAAATCTCTGAGAAACCACTTCCTAAGTGTCTTGTGCAGTTACTGCCCTGCATTTCACCCAGGATAGCCTTCAAATTTGATTTGCAAGAAGCAGGATTACATAAATAAATTCTAGAGAGAATTTTGAGAAATCCAACTGCCTCTTCACAAGCTGGATGAAGAGACCAGTGAATGGATGTTTCTCTGGACCCTTATATGACCACTCAAACATACTACTTTCAAGTATCACTTTGCAATTTGACAATTTAGAGCAAATAGATGCACATATTTAGCACACTTTGTATTTTTACTGCATATATGACAGCTGCTCTGTTCCAAATGCTTGTGATTCACAAAGTAGCCAAGTTTATTGCTGGTACTCTCTGCCATGTATGGCAGTCCAATAATCAGTGCTGTTTTGTTTCAGTAACACCAGAGTGAATGGTAAGAAATGTAGATTGTGATAATATATGAACACAATTTTACTTTGCAAGTAACTGTTAAACTGGAGTAGTGTTCATATTGAACAGTCTGTCTTTTATGACTGGCTGCTCAATAGCTGAATTAAAGTTCTTTGTATTTCTATTCTTTTTTCTCCCTTCTGAAAAGAATAATCTCTTTTGAAGTCTTAAGTGTGAGACTGAGTTTTATGGTGTCTGTTTATGGAGCTTTTTTCCCCCCAAATAATATCTATTTTATAGTTAAAAAATAAATAAGTTTTTGGTTAACAAATTTTTCAGGATATTACTTAGGAAGGTTTTGACACTCAGTGAGAAATCAATTGTGCTAGTCAGGTTCTTTGGGTGAGCACTGGGACAGAGTGAGCCCCTGAGTTCAGCATAGAAAGAATTAATCTCTTCATAATTGTACCCAAACTATCTTGATTTTCTTGCATTTATCTTATTGCTTTTTAGGTAACACATTTCTCTCTTCATGTTTTAACATACTCTCTCACCTAAAACTCTAGTCCCACAGTTGTTTCTCCTTTACTGATGGATTTTTGCTTTGTTCTCATGCAAATTTTATGAAGGCTGCCTTAGGCATTGTCTCAGTGTTCAATGTCAATGTATAATGGGGTCAAATACCCTTCCCTGGGTATGTCAGCTCCAGCCTTAAGTGGATACACAGGATCTGTCAAAAGCAGAAAAGATGTTGCTTCAACACACAAGAGGCTGTCCTTTCTGTGGACATTATCCAGGATTTTTCCTACCTGTGTAATACAGACTTGCAAGTCTTAGGTCTCATTTTAAACTATTGTTTCAGACAATAGTGTTGCAGAGAGGATAATCTGATTCTCTGCAAAACTTGTCCCTGTTCAGATATTGTAAGGGTTTTGTAAATCATGAAGGATCACTTGCAAGCTTTATTAAACATTTTGCTTTCTTTCAGGGACAAGGGGCATTGCCCATGCCTTTATCTCTCCCGTGCTTCAACTAGATTTTTTTTAAAATACATTGGAAAGCTTTGGAATCTTCCTTGTGGTTCATGCTGTTGCAGAACAGATGCTGTATGGGCCTATCCACATTTCACATCTATTGTGAGATTGCTGGCAATTACAGAAGCCTGATTTCAGTGGCACAGGCAGTCCTGTATTCTCTTCGGTGGACAGGTAGCAAGAAAACAGAACTGGAGCCCTCTCTGTCCCCCTTGAATGTCCCAGTGGACAACGGCAACATAAAACTCTGGCAGTGTAGAGGATTTTAGCTAACAAATTGGAGCTATAATGCCTTAGTAACTGTGCAGAAACTGCTTTTTATAGTATTTGCTTCACAATCTACGTCTACCTCACTGAGCCCCTCAATTAAAACAACATTTCTTTGTGACCAGCTTCGGAGGATCTTTGCTCAGCAGCTCTCTGTGTCTCAGTCTTTCCTTCAGTACACGGTCAGAATCCATAGGAGATTCTTTGGCATTTAGGAGTCCTGCCAGAGTAAAGTCTGGACTCCAGTGGCATTTTTCAGAAAATGGGAGGTAAGTAGCAGAGAATCAAGACAGTCTGATAAAGGAAGGGTATCTGAAAGGAAGGCATTTTGGGGACAGGATGATGATTCTAAGGAGCGTGGGAGAGAGGGCACTGCCTGAGATTTTGCCAGTAATTTGGCTAGCACTTCAAAGACTTCCTGCAGATTTTCCATGAGCCACCATGTTCCCTAGCCTACCTTAAATTGGTCCTGGTCATCATGACGTTCTGAATTTACCAGTGGCCAATTTTGCAAATAAGGTTCACATAATTGTTCTCATCTACTGGGTCTTGACAAGATTGACTGCAGAAAACTAATTTAATATCTCTTAAGTGTACCAGAAGAATTTCGAAAACCTGCATCATAACTCACTTATTGACTCTGCTTATCTCAAAGGTTCTCAAAGGGCTTGAAAGAAGTTGAAATTTCACTAAAAATAGTAACAATGATTATAACGATGTGCTACACAGACCTGGCCTACACAGAAGGTGAAGTCAGAAGGACCTTCCATAAGGTTTTTGGGAAATCGAGAGCAGAGCTAAGTAATTCTCAACATGAGTTATAAGTTCTCACATCTTCATCAACAGGTTTTTAAATGATTAATCAACTTGGTACTGTATCAGCCAACGAATTCAGTTTAGAATCAGAGTAACAGCAGAAAATAGTGTAAATGGCTGTGTTTCTTCTTCTTACATGAATGCCAGAAACATTCTACTCTGTCTGCAAAATATCTCTATGCAACACAAAGAATTGCATGTTGCAGCTACCCGCCTCATAACAAAGTGCAAGTGTCCACAGACACAAACTCAGGTGTCTATTATAAACCATAGTCCTGAAACAGAGCAAAGATCCTATGCACTTAACCTCTACCAGAATCAATCCTGTTCAGCAAAGAAATAGGAAATGCTCTATTAAAAAAGGCTTTTTCATGCCAATCCCTTGATAAAAGAGATGTGAAAGAAATGTCTCTGAAGAAATGTTCTCTCTAAACTAGAATTTTGCTTTTCCTGAGATTGGTCTCTATGAATGATGGACTGACAGCCCTAGAAACTGTCATCTGTCTATTTAGATTACACAGCACTAAGCATAATTTCTTGCAAATGATTCAACCCAGGCCTGACTACAGTTTGGTTTCCATCTAGACTCACGACCAAGCATCTCTAATGAGACAGGCAGTAATGCTAATTGGTGGGTTAATTCTGCAATGTTGATTACTGTCTGCTAGGAAAGGATCAAGCCCACCATCTGATTTTCCACAGATCACCAAACAACTGAGTGATGGTAATAACTTAGTCCTTGCCAAACTGGACAGATGGAGTTCAACCGAGTGTTTTCCAAACTCTTTAGCCAACCATTGCCTCCATCTGAATACTTCCACAACAGCAAAAAACTCTCAAAAGCCCCAAATCTTACCTTTTTATGAGCTCTTAACCATGAACTTACTGTTCTAATCATATAAATGTACTGCAAAACTACACCAAAAATAGCAAATGTGAGAAAACTTTCGATCATTCCATCATAGTAATGAGAAGACTTCTTTTCCTTGTGTTATGTTGGATGTGTCTATATGTTAATGAGCAGAATTGGAGCAGCAAGCTCTACCTAGGTTGCACATTTTCATTAGTTCTTCAGCTGTGTTCCAGCCCTGTTGATGCTCTACCATTGCTGTAGGTGGTAGTGGAACTGTGGACAGACTGTCTTTAGTCATGTAAAGCTAATTGGAACATGTAAAAACAGCAAATACACTTATCCAGTCTACATTTCTTTTCACAAATTGACAAATCCATGGGAGCCACACAAATGGTAGAGGACAGTGAAAAAACTGCAAAAGCATGTTGGTCATATGCGGCATAGAAAGGTGACAACTGTGTTCTTTGAGGTTGGACAGTGTTTCAAAACATGCTTATTTTGTACTGTCCTGACAACTGTAGATAAAATGCCTAATTTTTTAAGTGCTGATATTAATGGGGCTTTTACACTGAGAAAATTCTTAGTTAGGAATTAAAAACACTTATGATCAAATACTGTTGTTATAGGAGACTGACATTACTGTTACAGCAACAAAGTACTTTATTTTACTAATAGGCAAATTAATATAAATGTCTCCCAGAAAAAGACCATCAAACCTGAAATTAAAATGACACTGCAGATGTGGCATCAAAAAACAATAATGGTAAAGCCTGAAATTCAATTCCTAAAAGAGTTGTAGAAATACAGCAAGAAGATATACTTAGACCAGCATTATGAAGGACACTGGGGCCTACATAAGCATAGGATATATACTCTTACATTTAGGTACTAACTTTAGCTTTTTCATGATTGGCAACAGATGTACAATTTTTTATTTTAAACTAGTGAGAAAATAAAAGTGGAAGCAATACATTAAAGCCATAGAGATCTTGCTCACCCTGTAAAGAATAGTTATTTCATGGAACATATGGAGCCATTCAGAAAATCCGAAGAGAAAAATTACCAAAAAAAGTCATCATGTAATCGTATAAAGAAAAATTAGTTTTAAAAATTGCATGTTTTTCTCAGAAGATCCTCTTTCTAATGTTAATTTGAAAGTATGTAGCAATATCTTAAATTTACATTTTGGTGCATTCCAAATCTAAATGCTGTTTGATGTTCTGGATTCCTCTCCATATACTCTTAAAAGGCATTTAATCAGGTGCTATCTTTCACTCCTCTGAATGAGTAGCATTGCCATTGTTACTTCAATTAGATCTGAAAGATACATGTGTGAGATTGTGAGTGGCTGAGAGAATAAACTTGTACTCAGGTTTGATTGTTTTGCATTTAGTGCTTAGGTTTGCATTTGTCAAGGGAAAACTGAAAAGACTGAGGCTCTATCATATGCCTTTGCTTAGAAATGTCTTTTCATCTAATTAATTAAGAATTTTTGTTTGCATTGCAAGGTGTTAATTCTTTGACAGGTAAGGTAAATAAAATTACATTCTGAGCATATTGCTGTAAATTACTTTGGTAGAAAAAGATATAATTGAAAGCATTCAAATCAGCTATTGTATCTGATTCTTTAAGAGAATAATCCATAAAACAGCTGTTTGGGATTTTTTTTCCATCAAAATTCTTCATAGAAATAACAAGAATAATTAAATGGCTCTTCCTTGAACTTCAAAATGCAGCTGTCAAAGCCGAAACTCTCCAAGACAGAACATTCTTATCAGTGCAGAAGAATTTGGGAACACATTTGTAATGCAAATCACCCAGGCACATCGTCATTGTCAAATGCATTGGGGAACAGAATATTCCTATTGAAACAAGTTACTCACCAAGAATCACAGCAACAACGGTGAAGAGCACAAAGGCATTCCTCATTAAATAACTTTTAACATCGTCCTTTGTTATGCTCTGCACTTTTTTTTTTGCCAAAAGTGTACGTTTCCGGACTCCTTGTTGAATGCGTTCCATCCTACTTCCAGGTTTTGGATCTTCTCCGTTACCTTTAGTCATCTATCCTGCAGAAAGTTTTCTTTTATAATTAACTTCTGTCAATATCCTTTCAGAAAAGTGGAAGACTCTTTGAAGTGGGAGGTACTGGAGAAACCTGCAAGACAAGAAATATCAAGCATTGCAGTAAGATTTTGGAGGACTGATTAGACTTATGTTTACATGGAAGCAAGTATTCTTCATGTTTCAGTAAAACTTGTATTGTTTGTAACATCTAAGCTGTTGAATGCAGTGTTTGATACAATCAGATACATGTCTCATGTCTTTAGAAATTAACTTGAATTGCTGTCATGCTATAAACCCCAGGAGTAACTTCTTTTGCTTAGCATTTTCTGGTAATGTACTAATGTAAAATCAGTACAACTCATAGAAACTTAAGGTGTTATAACGTTTAAAACTGTCTTTCAGACTTCCTTTTAACATCTTTATCAGGTCCTTATTCAGAAAAAAAAAAATCTAGCTCACTTTCACATTAACTATTGGAGAGAAATATTTTGCTCAAAGTGTTACATTTAAAATGTTCTGCATTTCAGATGTTTTTAAATGGTTTATTGCATTGGCTCAGTTCCTCCTTTTCACGTGGCAAAAGGCAGCAGGAATAGTTTATTTATCCCTCAACAACTATTTAAAAGATACAACTTTGACATTTTTATGTTAATAACATTAATCTTTTAACTGTATAAACTACCACGAGCACATCTGTAAAACATCAGAACTAATATCCCACTTGTTGCTTCAGACTCACATTGCAGAGTAATGCTTAGCTTGCCCTGATAGCAATTACGGGCATATATACCATAGAATCAGAGATTATACTGAGTGGGAAGGGACCCATTAGGATTAGTGAATCCAAATCCTGGCCCTGTACAGGACAACCCAAGAATCACACAATGTCTGATTTTAAGAAATCACACAGATCATCAACCTTAAAAAGTTTTAGTATTGAAAGTTTCTCATTAAGACATTATTTTTTATTTTAAATTGTGAGTGGCTGCTGGGTATGAATTTGTTTAATAATGGAACATGCTTAAAGGTATTTGCCACACTGAGAATCCCATTTTCTGAAGTCTTAGTTAAAACACTGGCATGTTTTTAAGAAGAAATTAAAAAATAATAAACGGATGGAGTTAGGTGCTTCTGCTGAAATATCTCTCCATTTATAAGCAGTTCAATCTAACATTTTACTTTTAATAAATCAAGTGTGCCTAAACACATTGTCTTTTCCCTAAGAAAGCACTTAGAATATAAATACACGGGTTTCAACCTGCATGTTGTAAGTTTATTTTGATGGGATTTGATCTGTGCTGCTACCATGTGCTTCAGGATTGGCACTTTAATGTAATATCCTTCCTGACTTTTAACAGCACACTATTAGATTTACCCCTTTAAAAAGTGGAAATATTCTGAGGCTGAGCTAGATATTTAAATCAGTCAGTATTCTACCTTGGACACAACTACTGTGTGCAAGCAGGATTTTTTTTTCCATGACAATTAGTGAAAGTATTTTGTAAAAAAAAAAAAGAAAATTAAAAAAATTAAAGAAGATAATAATAATAATAATAAAAATTCTTCACAGCCTCTTTTCTTTCCAGGACGTTTAACGCAGCTAATCTGTCCTACGCAACTTACATCAAAACCAAAAAAACAGAATACGAGTACAGCCAAAAGGGTCATTACAATGAGTGAGATTCAAAGGCAGAGAGCGAAAAAATTCCGGGGTTGCCGCGGAAAGGCGCGGTGAGGGGCAGGGTGGGCTCACCTTGTGGGACCTGCGGTGCGAGCCGGGCGAGCGCGGCGGTGCCGGAGGGCGCGGGGGCTGCGCGGCGGAGACCTCGGGGCTGCGGGGCAGCACGGACAATCTGCATGTGCTCAGGAGCTCGCCAACCTACTATCACTGCAACTTAAGGAAAGGGGAGGAGACTGTGAGCACAGCGCTGGGGGAAAAAAAAAAAAAAACAACAACACCAAACCAAAAATCCACCCCAAACCAACCGCAAAAACCCAACCCACACCAAACCACACATCAGCAGAGAGGGGGGAAAAGCGGAGCTTCTGGAATATTGATTAGTCTTGGCACAGTGAAAGCAGGGTCACTTTCTTTGTTTTTCCCTTTTAGACCACTTTCACGCTTTGTCAGTTCAGCTTCGTTAGAAATGCAAAATCAGGATCCGGGAAGAATTGAAGGATCGCACACACACAGAGCAGGGGAGGCTGGAGCGCTTCTTCATTAGACATTCCAGACTGGATATCTGAAAAGCCTAAACATAATTATATAACACTATTCCTGTGATTTTTGAAATAAATTATAAATTATACGAGCATGCTACTTTTTTCTAAAGAGAGGCACAATGTGAGGCTATCATGTATTTTCTAATTCTTAAGGACAGCTACTCAAGATCTATTCTTTCCAGGGTGGTGAACCAGACCTCTTTCAGAAGGAACTGCAGCATTATCAAGGATAGTGAAAAACAATCTCCTATAATTCTTTGTATGTTTCTTGTAGCTGCTCAAAGCACACGAGAAGACCTGCCTCTTCTTTGGGTATTTAAACTCACTGGTAGCAAGCGCCCATTCAGCCAGTTTCAATATCAGATAATGAATGACAAAGGGAAAAGCATAAAACATCCACTTTTGAGAAATAAATGGCCTTTGCTAGCATTTCAAAGTTTGTACTGTTGAAAAGATATTTGCTGGGGGAAGCCAGGGGAATTCCCAAAGAACTTTCCTTTTTAGAGGAACTCTTTCCTTTTAAATGTTGATAAATTTAGGTTAAAATATTCCATAATTATATTTCAGTGGATCTTTCATGAGATTTTAAGTGTATTTCCTTATAAGACAAACACTGTAAATTGCAATTTATATGAATTTATAATAAACACATAATTAACCTATTTTAATCTATAAAGTTTTGTTTTAAGATGATGTTGACTTTTGAATTCTTTTACTGAAAAGTCATTTAAAGTGTACAGAAAATCACTAGATACACAAAGAACTATTAGGTGCAAAATAAACTTAAAAGCAGATTTACTTCGACACAGTCACAGTAATGGTTTTGCTAAAGTGTTTTCTAATTTGAATGTGATTCAAATAATGATATAGAGAAAAATAATCTTACAATTATTTCAAACTTGCTCATGATTAACATAGATTAGAGATTTAACTGTGTATCATGGAATCTTGATCTTTGGTATCTAACTTAAGGAAAAAATATAAGCATCTAAATTAACGTACTAATTGACTTTTAAAAAAAACAAGTAAATATGTTGACACATTGTGTTGCAAACACAGAAATACATGCTGTATTTTCTTGCACCTGGCAGATGAAGTGCCTATCTCTTTCTTTTATTTTTTATTTGTATTAATTGTTTTTTAAAGTGCAGTTTTAAAATACTTTCACCATTTTGTCCATAGTTGGGAACTGACCTTTTAACTAAACTTTGGACTTTAGGGATCTTCTTGTTTGATCTTTCTTTTTAGAGTGAGGCATGCTTTCTGCAAAACCTCCCAGATAAGTTCTGCCCTCTGTTCCTATGAATGGTAATGATCCACTTGCCATAATGGTACAGGGGTCAGTCCCCAAATGAGGTGATCCAAAAGCATGTCACAATTTAATACTCTCATTAATAATGGAGCCTATAAGCAATGAGGATAATCCTGTGAGAGGATTAGCTATTCAGTGAGGCAAAATGAAAATAGACAATAATCAGTAGTACAGCTCATCTTAATTTCAGTAGTGATACTTTTATTAGCTCTCAATGAACAACAGATATTATTACACAGTGCACAGAAAACCAGAATATTAAGAGCTCTCATGGCAATAAATTCAAAATTCGTTATCTTTTTTCTCTCTCCTTCTTCTCCTGACATTAATTTCTTTTATTGATTATAACTGATGGTGATATTGGGAAATTATACTATATCAAGGCTATTATCCTTTATATTGTAAACCCTCATATATTTTAGATATCCCTGGATAGCAAAAAAAAACCCAGTCAAAAGAGATCATAGCACAGTGTCACCCTGCAACACACATAATTAAAATGCACTTTACATATACAATAGATTTAACAGATTTGGTATGTAGCATTTAATACTAGGACTAAGACAAATTTCAAATGTTATTGGTGTTTCTATCTATAGTCTTTTCAGTAGTATTGTTTTCTAGGAAGAGGGAGCTAAAAGTTACTAGGCACTTTGTAGACTTTAGATTGGATCAGCCAATGCTAAGAAAATAAAAATTACCAAAAACATTGGTAATTTTTTACATAACACAGAACAGCACGCATGGGTACAACCACCAATTTTACATAGATAAAATAATTTCTGCATACTTCAGGGTATGCATCTTTTATTTTGATTTGGTTTGGTTTGGGGTTTTGTTTTTGTGTTTGGCTCGTTTTTTCATCTGTTTGTTCTCATAAAAATTGATCTAAGGCCTAGATGAGCCTGTCTATATTGTCATACTAGCTCAGCACGCAAATTTATGCCTTGGGTTCCAGTTTCAGCCCTTCTTTGACAATGCACCAGGTGGCTTGCAATGCAGGGAAACACAGGTATAGGGCAAGGGCTGGCATTAACCTGATCCTCATCCTCCCAGGCAGCTTGGGTTCAGCCAGCTGAAATCATGTGCTGTGGCAAACCCAAGCCCTGTTTGGTTGTGGCTGACAAAGTCCGTCAGTAAATGCACTTTGCATGTCGGCAAAGCATCTGAGTGCCTTTGTGAAATAAGTAAAGGTATTAGAGTGGAAGCTGCTGTTCAAACATAAAGTATTGTTATTTTCAGCTGACAAGAGCTATCAAACAAAAACCCAGGGAAGTCAGTTGTAGTAAATGCAAGAAGTGGAAATGAAGCAACAAATTGTACAACCATGTCATTTCCCAGATAGTAATAAATACTGTGTGAGAGTGCACGGATCCCAGCTGAAATAAGCTTTTTAAAATTAACATTTAACATTTATAATACCAAGGCATCACAGTAATAAATCAGCACTATAAATTAATACTGGCTGAATGTTTGAAGTTTTGGAGTTTTAGGTAGTAGCTCAGTGAAGTATTGTTGATATCACAATGGTAAAGCTGGAAAAAATTCTTATGAAAGAATATGATTATTCATGGTAAATGGCATGTCAGTATGTCTCCAGACTTCAGTGAAGTTGGACAAAATGAGAAAATATATGATTCCCTTGCAAGCTCCAATCCAGTTTAGACTGGATTATACACTGTTGTATCAGTGAAGAAACTGAGTCTCTAAGAGGTCAAATTTAGTCTACAAAAGTTAGCAAATATTTGGCAGAGCTAAGATCCCAGTCTTAGGCTTCTGAATATTTCTACCATGGCATGTTTTTTGTCCTTAGATACTTGATTGCCTCTTGCTCTTTTGAGCATGCTAAAATGAGTATGAGAAATAGAGGTATGCTTTCTGTTTCTTTTCCAATATATTTATCAGCAGGGGATTTGATGAATACGTCCATTTTGTCCAGCTAAATGTGAAAAATATACCTTATTTTGTATTGAGATTTGATGTAGAGAAAGTTATTATATTGCTTTATTGAAGACAGTGGGAGGACATAGTGTGCTGTCGTTTATATAGTTGCATATGCGCTACAAACATCAAAAAAGTCATAGACTGTACTCTGTTTGCAGATATGGAGGGCTGCAGGAAGAGATCTGCAGATCCATAGATGGTTCTGAGGACACAACATTTGCAGAATATGCACTGCAGCAGTGTTATGTTGGGTGACTTCTGTCATTATTTTGTGGCCCAAACACCTTTTAATGCTTAGAATGTATAATCTGGTTTTGTTTCTCCTAAAGAAATCTAGTTCATAGCTTCTAGGATCACTCCATGAATTTAATCACAGCACGTTGCTCATGGTCACTCTTAGGAGGAAGCTTCCTCTACTGGTTATGCTGAAATGGCTTATCTTTGATAGTTTGCAAATAATTGGTTAAGCTTAGTTATAAAAAAAAAAAAAAGTCATAAAACGTTCTGTTGATAGTAAAGAGTAAACGTTTTAAGAAAATGCTACTATTCCATTCAAAGAACATTTCAAAAGCAAAGTGATTTGCCTAAGATTAGTCTGAGTGATGAGTAGTACTGGCCAATCCAATCAGTGGCACTTAGATTTTCAGCAATCTATGTTTCTATTTAGTGTCCCATTACAGTCTTAATATTGCTCACTCAAGCCAGCCAACAAATCCTCTTGGTTGTTTCTATTCCTACATTTCGAGGCCTTGAACTGTGACAATAAAAGTGATTTTATGCTTTTGAACTCTGTCAGTTGGCAGTCGGAAGTTACACACAAAAACGTGGCATTCCTTTTCTGCTCTGTGAAAATTCCCAGCAGAGAAACACGAACCTCTAGTATCTCCACTCAGCACCATGGGCTGTCTGGGCCTTAACACACACTGTATGTCTGACTGCAGCTGAATAGACAACCTTGTTTCCTTTCAGCACAGGGAGTCAGATCACCACTCACTCTTGGGAGAAGGGGGAAGGGAAATGAAGTTATACTAGCAGAGGATGTGGCTCGTGAACTTTTCCCCTAACTGTCTTATCAAGGATGTGAATGTCTGTATGTACAATGGGGCGATTCTCACCAAAGAATAGGCAAGGTTGTCTAGGAAGGATGGGGGTTAGGATGGGACTGTGTCATTGTAAGAAATCTAATGGGATCGTGTGGGTAGCTGATATCATTTCAGATGCAAACGGCTGTATAGTATGGCATCACTGGCTTTCCCACAGCCAGTGGCAACCACTGAAATGGGCACCGAGGGAGAGACAGGTTCATTTGAAAAGTTAATACAGCATTGTGGCCAGTTACAAAAGAGCATGGCATTGGAGCCAGAAATTTGCTACCCCCTGTTGCTTAGGTCCCTCTTGGTTTCCTCTTCCTGATTTCTTTTTTTTTTTTTTTAAAAAAAAACAAAAACAAAACCTTTTCTTGCATTAGCTGTTAAACTTCAGTAGCCTGTGAGTCGACAGAGCTGCAGAGAGTGCCTCGGGGAAGCTCTGGCTGACAGTGCACACTGTCATGGGTACTTTAAATCGTAACCTCCAATCCCTGCCTGTCACGGTGGCAACAGAGCAATGATCCCACATAGGTCCTGCTTTGGGATAATAGCACCATTTGTGGGTGTTCCACTTGCTGAACCGTTTTCTGTCTTAATTCCCAGACTGGTTGTTGAAGAAGACCATTTCTTGGATCTTCTTTTATTGTTTATACTGGCTATCCTTTAAACAGCATACAGGTTTGTGCAGGCTTAACACTAGCACATGTGCTGGTCCATACAGATATGGTCTCAGATTATTTTCAACTTTATCAGTTCTTTTTTTTTTTTTTCCCCTTGACACAATCTCCTTACACAAAGCGAAGGCAGATGAGTGAGAAACATCACTATAGAGAAATACACACTTCTGAATTAGAATATTATCTGCATAAAGTAAATTTCATTAAACATTTGCTTTCACTTGACATCTTTGTCCATAGTTATTTTTATAATGAAACAATGGTTTATTGGCTGTTTAATACAACCTAGTTTGTTGTTAGCATAGCATGTAAAATAAATGCAAAGAAAATCACCCATTTGTATCAAGTTCATTTAAGGAAACTAATTTATTTGGAGCAGCAAGCTAACGTGACTCTTTAAATAGACATTTACTACTATGGAATCATAATTACTGCAATCAAGACACACAAAAATCTTTTGTAAAAATAATTGTAATTTAAAAGCAAGCAGCTCAAAGTTGCTCCTATAATAGTGACTATAATAACAACTGTTTAGCATTCAGTCTTTTTTTGGCAGGAGAGCTTTGCATTGTTTATTGTGAGAAAGAAACAGGCTCTGAGAAAACATGCAAATTTTCAGCAAAGGAAAAAGCAGCATCAGGTTTGCAAAACAGAGTGGCAGAAAGTCTTTTTGTTTCTACCTCTTTAATCCACACAGGATAGGATGATTTAAAGTAATTAGGATCTTTTGGACAATCTATGTTTAATATACCATGGAAGATCTCAAAATATCTGTTTCATAGTATCTGTGGCATCCAGACACTCAGGCTGTGTGGTGGTCAGCATTTATTTTCTTGCTGTGTTTTTCATTCTGAAATTCCATTCTCTGTTGGGATCCAGAGTTCACAGAACTCATTGGTAATTGGAAATTCACTTAAAATAGAAACTGTCCTTTAATATTTATTACTTATTGTTCTTCTTGAAAAGTGTTCAAATGCCTGTTTTCATATCTATAGGAAAAATAATCATTAGATAGGGTGAACAATTATGTCTCAAAGGAAAGATGACATATCACTGGTGTGATATATTGCCTCAATTCACTCAGTTTCTGAGAGGATATGAATATTAATGTTATACAAAAGAATTCAGATAATTGTAACTAAGATTTATTAAAAATCAAGTAAAAACCCACATTGAGTCCACATTTTAAAACAAGTCTTTCTGTAACAGGACAAAAGATTGTTACCCTGTACATTGTTTTTATTTAAATTTCTGTGTCCTACAATGAAAGCTCTTCTGGCATACATTTTAAATGCATCTACAGAAAGAAAACAAACAGTAGCCTTTTCATTGAGATGAGAAATTGTTGAGAGAGATTTGTAAATCTAATATTTCATCCATATCTTATCCCCCATTTACAATTTCGTTATACAATACATACCGGGTTGGTTTTTCATGCAGTGACTTCATCCATCCATTCTGCTTCCTTCTAAGCTAAAAAGTTCTAAAAGTTAATTTGATGTCCTTGTCCCCATTTGTCCTCTTTTTCTAGGTACACCAACTACTCCCTATGTTTTTGCAGGTTCACTGCTCTCCTTTCCCCTTTACTTCCATTAACTTTATCTCTGTTTTAACTCCTGAACTCACCACTGCTTTCCTTTGAGTCAGAGAAAAGTGATTCAGGACAGTTCTTTTTTTCATTTGAAATGGTGAATGCAAGTTTTGAGGATTATTTTAGACCTTGGCTCTATTTGATTCTTAGACATCTATTCCAAACCGTCCCTTATTTTATGAGCTTTCTCTGCATAGTCTGTAATACTCCTTTTCTCTTTGTTCTCTTGTGCTATCTTCTCCCTTTCATTGTCCAGCTATTTTGTTCTTTTGCTTTAAATCACTCTATCTTTTTCACCTTTAGCTTTTACTTGTGTTCTTATACCAACTCTCAGTGGTTTGGAAGATGGGATTGAAGGTCTTGCTCATACCAACAAGTGTCCATGGGAGAGTTTGTATCATGAATGTGTAGCTGAGGCTGTCTCTATATATAGTGAGTGTGCACTTATGTTCTTCTGCTGAAAACTGGTTAGAAAGACCTGCCTCCTCCAACTAAGCAATGATAGAGAGTGTGAACAATGGAACAGATTTCCCTTTTAAACGACAAGGATGTCAACTCTTCCCCTCCAAAAAGGGATGTCTCTTCCACCCACAGACTGCATGCAGAAAGGAAATTATTTTAATTAATTTGTTAAATCAAGGGAATGTTGGAGTGAACAGTCAGATACCTTTCAAAACAAAAACATTTAAGCCAAAATAAGGGGAAATAAGAGACAATACCTTTGAAGTGCTGCTTTATACAAGTCTTTCACATGGCTCCAAAAACGTCTGTATTTCTTCCAGTTATGTCTACCACCTAGTGTTAACTTCAGAATGGTGATGTATTGGGTGCTTTACTTAGCCACGCTGTGAATGGCTCCCATTCACCAGAAGTCCCAGCTCGCTCCATATGCAGGCAAAACTCCCAGTGAAGACAATGGGAGTCCAGGTCCCCTGACTCACATTTTGCTCAGGCAAAACCCCCATTGTCCAGTGATTGCTTTGCTGAATGAGCAGTGATTCAGAAGTGCTGAATAGGAACCCAGTCAGCTGTGCTTTGATATTAATTTCCTGATGATTCATTAATTCAGTAAAATCATTATAAATTTCTGTGTAGAATCACCCTGGGATTTTGGTTTAGCCCAAAACACATCACCTATGAGAATGTACTGTCTTGGGAAAAGTATCCCTAAACCAGCATTTTCTCTGAGATCTGAATACTTCTTGAAAAGTATTTGTTATTCGTGACTTCCTCTTAGCTCAGAAATATGAAAGTGTTTAAGTCTTTGATTATTAAAGAAAGAATTCTAGTAATTCAATAACAAAATGAGAGAGTAAAATGAGAGATGAGTGAAATGAGATTATCACATTCAGTTGCTTTTGTCATATTGTATTCAAACAGCTTAAAAGAAGCTATATGACTTTTGTAAAATCACAAGCTATTGAAGTCTACAATGGTTAAGAAATGAGACTCAGAACTCCTCTTTACAAATGAAACACAGAACAGTTGAAATCTTGTTTGAACTGTAGGAATAATATTTTACTTTGATGGACATAAGTGAATACTGTGAAAATCAAATTTCTTGCCTCAGATTAACACTTTTAATGTTCTATTTTCTCTACTTTATTGGTGATATGTAAAAATAAAACTTAACTTCTTTTTTCCCGATACCAAAAGGTTTTCATAATGTAGTGTAAAATAAGTGTGAAATGGTACTAATTTCACTTCCCAGTAATTTCACTGTTATGAATTGTACAACAATGTACTACAGAATCATGCTTTAAATAGATGTGAAGCATAACTCTTAATATATTTAGTTTGTATTACCAGAAACTCCAGGGACCATCTCTAACAATGAGTCCCATCTTCTACAGTTAACTCCCTGCTTTGTAAGATGTGGGAGCAGTGATCCAGCAAGTGCAGTTCTCTACCTACCATGGAACTTTCCTTGATTTGCTTTAAAAATGTAGGTACTTAGTACAAGCCCCTGAAAGCCTCAAAAATGACAGCATAGTACAGTCATAAATAATAAAATTTGTGTTTTGAATTAATATATTAATGGACAATTTATTAAATAGGAATCTTTAGATATTCCTGGAAAGGTATTTTGCCCTGTAATCTGCTATGGAGACCATCTATGTGCTAGATTCCCATCACCAGTAGTTTTGCTTTCATTTGGATTCCTATACAAGATCAGTTTAGACATAATATTCATATAAAATATTCCAAAACCTCTTCATCCTTTTTTATTAGCTGCTCTCTGCCTCTCCGTTGATGATTCTTTTTATTGTAGGGTTTTTACTTACTTTTAAGAGCTTGTTTTGTTTTGTTTTGTTTTGTTTGTTTGTTTGTTTGTGTTTTTTTGGCTACCTACCAGACCCTTGTGTTGGCTGTTGTGGTCAATGCAATGTAAAGATCACAGGCGTTCTTTCCAGCTCAAATATTGGTTTTGTCAAATTTCTTCAAGTAGGCCTTACAAACTAATCTGACTAGGTGCACAAGAGATCTTGTAAATTCCTCTTGAATTTTTTTTAAAACTTTTATTTCTACACTGCTTTCTAGAGGAAGGTTTTAGCTCTGGATTCCCAAGCATTGTTAGAGCCATTTACAGTTCTCTTCATTTTCTGAGTGCTCCAGATAAGAGTCCTGGACAAGAAACATATTTAGTTCCTGCAGCAGGGCATCAGGTCATGATAATACAGATAAGAGTACTGGAGAAGGAACATAATTACTTTCTGGAGTAGGACAGCAGGCCATGACAATACCCCCTCCCAGTCTCACCATCTCAGAACTATTCTCTTCATTCTGGTACTTTTAACACAGTACAATATAATAGGATATACATATACATCACAAATGAAGACTCTGAGAATAAATAACAATCTTCAGGTAGCGAGATAATTTCTGTCACAACCTGTCTCTCCTTGTTTTGTTTTTTTTTAATTTTATTTTTAGAAACACAAAATAAACTTTCAGTTATTTTTAATTATTTATTTATGACTTCCAGCAGATACCAAACTAACTCTTAGAGTTAGAATGCTCTGAGGTAACTTTTAATCATCATAAAAAATAGCAGAAAGTGTCCATTCTGGTAGTATAGATGAATTAACATCTTCGTACACTGTGATGTGAGGATCCCTTGTAGATAAAAGCTTATGATTTTAGCTGGCATTAGTGTAAGCCAGTATCTTTGACTGTGTTGAAAGTCACTTGTTTCAAAAAGGTGTCACTGTGAAGTATCTTGTGAAAATTCTGCTTGGTAGCTGAATTTTATCTTGTTCAGAAGATATTCTGCAATTTGAGATAACGTTAAGGTATGCACCAAGTGCTTTGGATATTTAAGAAGAGATCTCTTAAAAAGACTTTTACCCTCACAAATATTCTGTAGGTGGCCATTTGATCACATTACCTGCCAGGAACAGTCTACAGAAAGGAGGACTTCCCTGACATTTGCCTTTTAGGAGCCTGCAAAATTTGCAATTTTGTAGTAAGGGTTATATGTGGTTTTTGAATGAATCCTTGACCAACAGGTGAGATTACTGGACTTTAAGCTGAGCTGCAAAGTCCTCTATAAATTGTTTAGGAACTTTCCTATTTCAAAAGTCCTTGTTGCTTTGTAACTTCAACCAAATCACATAAGGAACCAATAAGTAGCAGAGACAGGTTACAATAAAAGATGGGAAGGTGCAGCTGGTAGTAGAAAGGTGGTCAGAGATGAAGGAAGATGAGCCTTTGGAAGAGCTGTGGTCTTTGATAGTCTCAGCCATAGGATATATAAATATTTCCAGAGAAGCAAAAGAGGGCTCTGTACATTTACGTGCACCTCTTTAAGATTATTAGCACTTGAGTGAAATATCATTGAAATCTTGATGCTGTCATAGAGTGAGAATAAACCTCGACTTGAATACTCAAATAAGCAATACGTGTTAATCTTGAAACTGTTCTTCTAGGATCTTTGAAGTCTTTCACTCTCTGGACAGGAGTGTTAGTTCTACCACAGAGCAGAGAAAGCAGACACATTTTTACTTGGAATTAATGAGAGCAGCCAGACCTGAGGAATTTACATCCTACTATACTAAAAATATCCTTCTATTCCTGAATTTGTTCACAAATAGCCTGGCCTTGCAAGCAGGAAAACATTAATTTCTCCCTGTAGGTACTTCAGCATTTTGACGTTGTAAATTCTAATAAGACTGCAACAATTATGTTATTAGAAAACATTAATATTGAAATACTTTTGCCATAGAAACTTTCAGAAAATTTTGGGAGAGACTGTTCCAAGTAGCTACAGCACCACTTTTAAAGCAGACATTCTCCTGAGTTCAGAAAAGATTCCAAACCTTTCATTTCCAGTGTATTAATCCATCACTGATTATATTACACACATGTGAAACTTGAGGGAGAAATCTCTCAGCTGTGTTTTTGCAACCTCATTAATGTCATTCTGCCTTTCCTCTCTATGCTTGCCTTTCCCTTTTGTTCACAAATGTGGTAATGAGTGAAATCTTCTTGGTATGAATGTACAATGACTTTGCATAGTTAAAGTGGTTTGTTTTCCTATTCTTCATTGTTTTCTTGATAAATCTGCACTTTGATCTTGAAGCTGCCTTAACCCTGGCACAACTCTCATTCCACTGGCCCCTGGGGATTCTTTGTGAATGAAGAGTAAAAAATTGAGTCTCTGAGCACATGAAAGTGTGAGAGTTGTGATTAAGATCAAGTATAGAAATTTACTGGTTTGGTCTCAGAAAACTTGCAGCCTCTAGACAAACTCAGAGAAAAAAGATTACATTTTACACAGCTTGCAGTAAGAGTTATGAGTTCCTTCCATGGGCTATTGTGTAGAAATTTCATACAAAGTTTAGGTGCAAGTTTACTGAAAGGGTGAAACTGGATTGAAATAGTTATCCCAATATTTCTCATCATCATGATATCTTCTGTAAAAATTTAAAAATGGGACAATCAAAACAATTTCAGAAAAAAATTATTTTCCTCAGATCTGTTTCAAATTAAAGTTCTAATTAAATTGTAACGGTGAAAAGAAGCAACTCAGAGTATTAGAATTTCACAGACACTTTAAGGGAAATTCTATTCCTACAGAATGCACTTTACCTGTAACCCACTCACTGTCAAGGAATTGGTGATTGGAGTCTGGGAGAGTTGTTGTTTTCCTAAAACAATGCACTACAAGGGTGCACTTTCAATACTCTTTGATAACAGACAGTGATTTGAGATACCCCATAATAAGAAATAAAAACTGAAAAGGCAGTAAGAAAAAATTAGACCTTTTTAAACTAAATTTCTCCTTATAGAATCTTTTCCAACTTGAAAAAATATTCCCATCTGCTGTTGTGGATTTAGAAATGCCTAATTGTTGAAGAAAAGGCACCTATTTATTCAGAGCATTTGCACTAGAATAATAAATATGGCTTGTACCTATGGCATGATATGGTCGGGCTACTTCTTATTTTTCGTTCCCTATTTGTGTTTACAAAGGTTGATATGTTGGCATAGTGGGAGTTTTATGTTTGCCCTCCAGCCACACACGCTTCTGTGTCATACACGCAGCCACACTGGGAGCTCCCTGGTACCCTGCCAAAAACCTCAATCCTGCAATCAAAAGCAATATTTTCTTCATGGACAAGAGGTAATACGGTCTCTGTGCGTGTTTGGTTTGGTCCTAGTGTGATGAGCAATTTAGAAAACGCTCTTTGTATTGCATGGTGATTTCGTAACTCCATATGGACAGTGGAGTCAAAAAGCTCACAGGATTTGTGTTCTAGGTACTTGCCATGGTGACTATGGTATCTGCAAATTCTGCATGTTCAAAAATCCATGTTTGACTGTGTATATTGGGGGGTTTGGTTCCTGACTATAGGGACAGCTTATATTAGGCTGAAAGCAACTACAGGGTCCTTGGTGCAGCAAATTGTGTTCACAGATTCAGAGTGTACTTTGACATACAGGAAGAAAAAGAAGAAAAGTGCCTTCATTTGTACATGGATTTAGTGTCTGATGACAAATGTTGAAGAGCCTTGGCAGTCTATGCTCAGCCTGATGAAGCCTTGTTGGGATGGCCTGATAATAGAGGGAGATAAAGCATCTCTGGGAATCCAAATAGCACACAGGTCCCCAGGGCCTTTTGTGTCTCCTAAGCATAGAAATGAGACAGCCTGTGCCCTGAAGGGCTTTCTGTCTGAAGACACAGAATAAGGCAGGTTGTACCAAGCAAATCAGTTTGCTGGGGAATTGGCTCTGCTGTCACTTTTGTAAGGAACGCACTCTCTGTCTTTTCATCTGAGTCTGGAGACTGGGAAGGAAGTAGCTGGAATACAGGGATGGGAAACAGCCACAAAAACCTTTATAGCTGGGAATTTGCCAGGAGCTTGAGGCCTTATTGAGGGATTTGGTGGAAGATAAATCTATGTCTGAGTATTTACTGCAGTTTTAAGTGGCACATTCTTCAAACCACAGTGTCATGATAGAAGGAATTTTAGTTGTGTTTAGGATTTTGGTGATCAAGGAAAAAAGAAGAGAATATAAGATTATCATAGCAGCAAGTATTATTTATGTTGTCATTACTTTCTCACTTTCATTTATTGTAGATTAGTCTGGATGCTCGCTGCTTTGAACTGTAAGGATTCATCCAGGAACTAAACACACATGTAAGTTTCCCTATGAAACCTGTGAATTTGACTCAGTTTGACTGAAATATTTTAGGAGGTGCTTGCAGCAAAGCTCGGCTGACAGGGGAGAAAGTGTGGTAAACACCACAAGGGGTGCACCAGTGAGTAGCCAAAGGTGAATACCACTTGTAGGGATCTGAGCTGACACAACTGCAGTCAATAAAAATGCATAGCCTATGTGTGTCTTAAAATAAATAAATTCTGCTACTGTATGAACAGGTATGTCTTCCAGGCAGGGTTCAACATCTTCATATAGTCATATAGACCAAAAAGCTGGGAGGAATCTGGCTGGCATTTGTACTGTTCAAGATTTTAAGTCATGTGGCTGTGCTGGTAGGCTTCAAAATGTATCTCTTTTCTGGATACTGCCATGTTAAACAAATAGAATAAAGAACACTGCCCCCACTGTGTCATGGAGAGACATATTTCAAGTACAGTTTACTAACCTATGAGACTCGACACGGTTGGACATAAATGGAGGGCTAATAATTTTTTTTAAGGTCTTTGGATTTTTGATGTCTTATTTATACAATGGGAAAAGTACTTACCTGCAGTATTTGTGGTATTGTCTTTTATTTTTAATATTTAAGATAATTTAAATTCCTTTTGCTTGGTTCCTGCTATACAAACGCAGTAACTTACATTTTATGATGCTAACTCTAGCATGTGTCTTCATCTTTGTTACACAGTCACAGTTGAGTGTCATTATTCTTTCTTTTTTTCACAGCTGTGGCATTTGGACAGCTGCAGAACACTTCTTGGTTTCATTGATAGGTTTGTACACCATCACCACCTGCATTAGCCTCCAGGGCTGACTGTAAAATGCTTACATACAGCAATTAAGCAGACAGGGCATGCAAAAGCCTCAATAATAAACTCTGCTGACCTCTCCGGACGGTGCATCTTTGATCATTTTATCTTGATTTTCTCAACAGCTCTTTTTCTCAGAGTTGTTTTTTCTTGGCTCTTCTCTTGGCAGAACAGCTGCTTCTCTCTGGCCACTGGGTATGGCCTTATTTTATTTATTCTTGCCTTTAACTTTTGTAGGGCAGCCAGATACATGGGGATGGGTGTTATATAACAAATACAATAAATAAATAAAGCCCAATTTGCAACGTTTTTGCTGTCCACATTGAAAGCTGTGGTCATGGAGAAAGGAGTTCATTACACAAAAATGCCCTGTTTGATCCTGTTGGGGCAAATGGCTAAAAAAATAGGAGAGGTAGTTTGAACACAAAGTGTGAAGGCTGAAAAGCAAAATTAACAGAAAATCAACTGGGTTAGGAACAACTGCTAGATTTGATGAGCGTTTTTGTTAAAAAAATAAATAAATTCAAAGCATAAAAAAGTCACTGAAATTAGATTTAAATTCTTAATCCTTCCAAATTTAAGTGGTTGAAACTCAGGTTGCTGCTGGCACTGGCCACTGAGAAGCAATGCCAGAGTCCCAGTGTACTGTGGAAATTTGATTATGCAGAGCCAAAAGACTGATCAAGGATTCACGCACTGCAAGCAGTCACTGAGTTTATTGAAACACTAGGATAGATTTTATAGTGTTTAGAACTTTAAAAGGGTTTGAAAGAGGAGGTCAGCAGGGTCTGTTTTTGCAGTAGGCTCTGGGGCTTGAGAAGAGGCCTTTGCGAGTGTTGCCAGACTTTCCAGATGCTTTCAAAGACTAAAGGCTATTTCTTCCCAGCTTTCACCTCTACAATAATTCTCTTGCCCTTTCCCCTACCATTTCCCATTTTGCCCTTTCATTAGTCCCTCTTTCTTGCTTCCCATGTCATTACTCCTCCTTGCTCCTTCTCATTACATCTCTTCCCTTGAACAATTTCTTCCTACTGCACTCTTCAGTCTTTGGGATCAAATACCATTTGTATTATTTTTCCCTTAGGGACTAAGAGCTAAGTTGCCATCTTGAATGGAGAGTGTCTCCTAAGGTGGACAATAAACTATAACAGATGCATAAATGTTTTATTTCAAATTGAAGTAAGAGAGGCTTGATGATACATTTAAGCATACAGTCCCAACAGAATGTTTGTTGTTGCTGGCCTTGTAACACAGTGTCAATGCAAAAATACCTTTATCTCTGTTAGGAGTAGAATATTTTAACAGATATGCTACTGTGCCCTTGCAGAAGGCCAATCACAGTAACAGGATGACTTTCAGAATGGAGTCAGCAGGTCGAGGGAGTTGGTTTTTCTCCTTTTTTTTGGCAGTAGTTGTACCTCAATCTCACTACTGTGTCAAGTCTTGGACTCGTAAGTACAAGAAAGACATTGACACACTGGAGCAGGTCCAGCAGAAAGCTGTGAAAGTGATCACGGGGCTGGACCATGTGTAACAGATGAGGAGGAAACTGAGGTTGGACTGCCTTTGAAAGAGAAGGCTAAAAGAGGACTATCTTGTTGTTGTCTTCAGATATTTCAGATGTGGGAGGGTGTAGAAGAAGGACACTGACTCTTCTTAGAGGTGCACAGTGGAAGGACAAGAGGATAATGGACACAAGTCAGAACAAGGGACTTCCTATGATAGTATTTTTACTAATGCAAAGGTTGTAGATTTTGGAATAGGAGACCAGAGAGGTTGTGGATTCCCCATCAGTGGAGGAGATATTAAAAATTGGACTGTATGAGGTTCTGTGCAGCAAGGCCTTAAATCACACAGATCTGTAACTCTCTTCACATACTGTTGACCTTGCACAAGGTCATTGTGTTGAGAACATTACCTTGAAACATATGGTAGAATGTAATTTGGGCAACAGCATACTACAGATAAAAACCATAAACCAGCTAATAGTAAGGGGGATCAAAACTGTCTTGAGCTACTGAATTTACTTATGCTTTGCTGAAGTGAATGTTATATTATTTAAACTTGGCCTGAGATATTCACTGTCATAAAATAGAGCCAAGGCCTCCTCCCATTCTCTTTGTCTTGAATTCCAGCAGGGCAGACTGAGGCATTAGGGTGTACCCCACAGGGGAAGTGAATTTCTCACACAGCCTCACAGTCCTTTTGGAAAATATAAAAAACAACAGATAAGGAATACACAAAGCAAAGTCCTGATTGCTAACATAAGGAGAAAAAATACTCATATCTTGCAGGGCACTGCTGTGTTCCTTCTTGCATTCCAGATGTTCATTTCTCCATCAGTATAACTGTAACTCAGTCACTACAAGAGTATCTCCTCACTGTGCTAGTAAATTCAAACCAGTGCAAGTATATGGTGAAATAAAATAGTGACATAGTTTGGGTCTGAAGCATCAAAAGAAGAGTAATGTAATGAATATGTAATTCATAAACATCAGAATTGGGTTTGCATAATCAAAAATTTGTACAGAGTCAAGTCTAAATATACACAAAATTGATGCTCTGAACAAGAAAATTTTCAACAGGATTTAATTAGAAAACTTTTGTGACTGTACTTCCTTTGTGGTTCCTCTAGAATATTTGTCTCTAGGAGAGGGAATTAGAGACTGTGTTCTATCCTGGTTTTGTAATTTTGTAAACTTACACTTTATTATGGAACACCTTAGGAAAAATCTGATCTTATGAATAAAAGTAGCTAGGAAACTAGTCATGCCAGCTACAGGAAAAAATTGGTGTTAAGATATCCTAATTCAGTGGTCTAGAAGGAATTCAAATTACTGGGCAAATTCAGAAAAGATAAGAATGAGATAATTTACACCTACTTCTGTGTTGCATAAACCCTCAGGACAAATTCTTCTCTTCACTCAGAATGTCCATCTCAGAGCAACTATTAACTTTACTTTCCCTACTGCAGAGCACATCTCTTTCCCCTCTCCCCTCTAACCCTTTCGCCTTTCTTTCTTTTTTTATCTTTCATTCTTTCTTTGGACATAAGCACAGGGATGCCTTGCTGTAGGTTCTAAGTGGCCTTAGGTGAGAGCTGGATAGGTGACAATACATCTGGAATGTGGAGCATGTCAAGTTTAAAGAGGGAAATAATTTTGGTTTAAAATGTTTGATACTACAGGTGTTGCTTATCACAGAAGTAAGCTTCCAATTCTGCATTAATTACTTTGAGTGACTAAGTTCTTTCTACTTGTGATTTTGCCAATGATGGGGACAAACAATGGAAGATATTTAAATGTATTACATATATATACACACACATATATAATATAGTATATATATGTCTATATCTCTATCTATAAAATGTATATATATCAATATAAATATATGCAATATTTTATGTGTTTTGAAATATTTTTATTAGTCTTACCCAACATTGTTGAGGCTATAATTATTTTTCTGTAGCCACACTAAGAGTTGTAACAGATGCAAAAAAGAAAACAAAGCTTTTTTAATTAAGCACATCCTACTGTGCTGCTTCTTCTGAAGGGGTAAAATGTGAAATCATAGAACCTGTCACTTTGGTATCTGCATAACATGATTAAAATATTACCAATGACTACACATAGTGGTTTTACTTACATGTAGATTGTTTCAGTTGAGGGATGTGTGTGAAAATGCCAGAAATGCCCTTACTAGAACTCAACTACTAGAAGTCACATTCTCAGTGAAATTTAGAGAACCTTGAACAATATTTTTTTTCCTGTTTTTCCTTTGGTCAGAAATTTTTCTCTGGCAATATGAAAACTAAGTTGTTTTAGTTCATATTTGTTAGCACTTGGATGTCTATAAAGACTCAACAATAAGTAAACAACGGTCTGAATGCCTTTAAACCTGGAGACACTTTTTAGGGCTAACTAATGTTGCATGTTAAGTTTAGAATCTCAGAGAAAGTGAAAAAAGGACTCACTATTCAGGAATTTGTGTATCCAAATTAAAGAGCCCAGAGAACAGGAAAATAAGATCATAGCTGTATTTCATGGAATGGGCAGAATATGAAAAAAAGTCTCTTTAAATGTACTTGCATTTGTATTGGGGCAGACTGTGTCTCAAGACGGAACAAATATTAAAACATAATAGAAAGCAATGCAAAGTGAATTAATTTTGTAGAAGGAGTTTTTATCTTTACAGAATTATACACTTTAAATTTATGTTTTTAAAGGTCTCACTTCCTGTTTCCACATGGTTTTATAGTTACCTCATTTACCTTCAGATGAACAGCAGAATGCTTTATGTGATGTCTTTACTGATTTTTGAAGACCAAAATACTCTGAAGTAAACCTTTCATATGCTTCTGTTTCATAGTTGTCTTTCATATGTTATGTAAGACCAAAGTAAAAAGCCCACACCAAAAATCTCTGAGGGGAAATAGAACACAACCAGCATTTTCCAATGACAAGGAAAGTGTTCAAACCACTAGGTTGCCACACTAAAGACAAAACTATCTTACATACGTTATCTTACACTGTAAGGAGAAAACAATGATCTGTGTGTCACTACCCAAATTCATGACTGTTTTGGGCTGTTAACAGCTGATGTGATCTAACCTCTACATCAAACAGTTCTGACTAGTCCAGGTGCTAGTCCAATTTGTCTCTGCTTTGTTTCCCGTGTCATGCCCTCACTGTCTCTGTCCCTGTCTCTTACTCCCGTTGTACTCCTCAGTGTTTTCCATAAGTAAGTGGTTGCAGAGACAGGGGTGAGATCCGATGGGAATGCAACTTTTCTCTGCCCATAATGTTAGTTTAAGTTGGTTCAGCTTCCTGGCCCTCACCACTGACGTTTCAAAGAAGAACCATTGCTAATGCAAGAGAAGGAGCAAACACCAGCAGGGCCAAGGGCAGAACTGTTCTGCCTGTTAGCAGCATTCAGCTATTAGGTGTTCTTAGCTGTACCATTATACCATATCCTTAAGCTGCAGTTCCTTGGTTTCTGTAAGCCTTTGCTCAAGTTGCTGCCCAGAGTCTTATTTGCCAGAATGAATTCTGGCCAAGCTAAACAGTTGGCCAGTTCAAGGGACTGATCTGGCTGAGAATTAACTAGTGACATCAATAACAAAATTGCAAACTTTCAGCTCGATCACCTCCTTGATTGGGAAGTGTCTCCCCAGGCAAAGCTGAAGTATCAGTAAGTGGGCTCTGAGCTCTGAAGTTTCACAGCTGCAGCTCTCAGACAGGCAAGGGACAGAATTCTGGGATTTAGGGGGTTTTTTTAGCATTTCCTGCCACCTGGATTAAATATGGCCTTTTTCTTAGATTGGCTGCTACACAGATACATAACACCCCCCAAGTCACTGTATTGGGAATTTATTGACACCTGCAAGTTTTACTGACAGACACTGAATCATGAAGCGTTTCAATACCAAACTAACTTTTTGGATCTCATCTAATGAATGAGACTAGAAGACAGCTCAGGAAAGATTGTAGAAAATATCTCAAAGCTTTAGTGACTTATTTTATAGGGGGGAAAGGAGTGGAGAAAAGGAATGGAATATTTCTGTGTCATTTACATTGTCTGTAAAGTTCAGGTAATTTGTATCACATCAGCTCAAACCTGACATCACAAAAACATGTTTTTCAGAGAATAGTTCTTGAAATAAGCCTATGTTTTGGAACAATGCTTACTGATAACAGAATGTGGCATCATGTGATGCAATACAGTCTTTATACATAATATATAAAAAAAAGATTGTCTGATTTTCTTTGCTGAATGTATTACTTTCTCAGCTAGGTTTTTTTGTTGGTTTGTTTCTTTACTAACAGCATATTATAAATCTATGTGGAATGAATTGCTTCCCTGCGTCTTATACATAAATACTGAGTTCAGACTCTTGTCTACAAAGACACTAATATAAAAATTACCTTCTTGGTGGCAGTGTTTTCAAAGAAAAGCAAATTTGGTGTAATTAACTTGCACCTGCATGGTATGTAAATTAAGCATTCTGAAAACCTGGGTGTAAAAAACTGGATTTCCTTCACACAGCAGCAACCCTTGGAAAGTTATCTTATTGATGTAAAGATGAAAGATTTCCTACTGAATTTGCAATTGGCAGTTATTGATATGAAACTATGTAGGCATAACAGCTGTTCAGAGGCAAAAGGTGCAGAATAACAACTGTCTTCTCTGTCTGCCCTTTGCACTGTCATGGAATCAATTCTATTACAGTTTCAGTTAGTCTGCTCACTGATGCCTTGTCTTCCTGGGGTTAATGTCAAGTACTACATAACAACATGTCCTTTTATTTTATGAGTTTCTAAAAGGCAGAAAGTACCTGGCATTAAGCTGGAAAGGCAAACTTTCCTTTGTGAGTATTGCAGTGTCTGTATTTAGTGGTGGTGGTTACCTTATTAATGCAGCTAAAATATATCATAGTAGCATGTTTTTGTTTAAGAAATTGTGAACTTCAAGCATTTAAAGAATTTGATAGGAGACAGCTACGAATGAGGCACAATGTGCAAGCTGAGGAGAACAGATGAGATGAAGGAGAGAGACTTTTTGCCTAAATGAACCCCTTACAAAGGAAAGGGCAGGACAGGAAAGGATTCAAATAGGTGAACCACCTTTCTTTTGGGACTGTAGGGAAAGGATGCTCCCTAGTAGAAAAAAGCTGAGAACAATGCCTATGCTCCAAACAGAGCAGGTATCCAAGTACAGACAGAACTCAATTGCATGACTCTGTGCCCCCCACACCCCCACGTGTGTCCCAGAGAGCACAGCAGTCATTCTTCTGGTCTGAAAGGTCCCCCATTTCTACAGCTTCAGAAGTTCTCTACAAGATGGAAAGATATTATGGGGATTTTGTGTATTGCTCTTTTCTCAGATATATGGAGCAGGCAGAGGGCGTGCATCAGACTCCTACAGTGTATTTTGTTTCATCTGCTTTCAAATGTTTTCTGCAAGGGACTGTGACTGTAGCAAAGTTACTTTTGTCAAGTTTTTCACTATAATTACCTTTTATGACCATAAAATAATGTTACTCCCCTTAATTCTGTGTCTTAGATATCGTCTATATTTCCATACAGGTGTTACTTAACATACATTAGGCTATAAGTTTTACCCCAGCTCTCACAGGAACACTTTTATTCTTCTGTTGGTCTTGCCTAACTAGATTCCACTAACTTTTGAGTGTTGAGTAGGTATAAGGGACCCTAAAATTGTTTCATGTAGGTTTTCATTTACATGATTTATGCATAGTGGCAATCTCTGTTCAGGGATTAAAAATACTTCAGAAAGAAAGACTTTACACTTCTGTATGGCATCTTATTCTTGCAACATTAACTCCTTTACATAGAATAACTAATAGAGAAAATGTCTGTTTGGGCACTGTGATTTGAGAGTCATGGAGAAATACTGGGGAACTCAAGGCATTTGCAAGCAATTCTGTGACTCCTTGTATTTTATAATTCTATTGGTAATTGTTAATTATGATTGTGAGTGGTTAAATTGTTTGCTTTCTTTACTTCATAATTGTATCTTCTTTCCAAGACTCATGACTGAGACTATGCTGGTCTTGATTGGGTGAGAGCTATTTTTTTCCATTGTACTCATATGAGGCTGTGGTTTAGATTTGTGCTGGAATAAATGTTTATAATTCAGAGATGTTTTTGTTTTTGTTATTGCAGGACAGTGCTTGCTCTGGATTGAGGTCTTTTCTGCTTCTCACATCACCCCACCACTGAGCAGGTGAGGGTGCACATGAAGTTGGACAGGGAGACAGAGTCAGGACAGCTTATCCTAAGTGACCACAAGGACATCCCATGCTATACAGTGTCAGGTTCAGCATGTGAAAGTTGGATGAAGAGGAAGGAAGAAGGTGCCATTTGGCATTTGTTTTCCCAAGTCCCCGTTAGAGGTGATGGAGCCCTGCTTTCCTGGACATGGCTGAACACCTGCCTGCCCATGGGAAGCAGGGAATTAATTCCTTGTTTGGCTTTGCTTACACAGCTTTTGTGTTCCCCATTAAGCTGTCTTTATATCTCAAAACATGAGGTTTCTTACTTTTACCCTTTTGATTTTCTCCACCATCCTGCTGAGAGGGAGTGAGTCAGTGGCTCTGTGTGGCTTAGCTGCTGGCTGGGATTGAACCATAAAAATGACACACTAGCAAAACAGGCAGTCTTAATAATTGCATGCATTACTTCTAAAAACAGTTTTGTGATGCTCCTGCACTGCTTATCCTGCAGGCTCGATAGATTTATTGAAAATGATGATGAGAAGAGAAAAAGTTGCCGTTTCTTCATTTTCTCTTTGGTAGATTAAAGACCCTACTGTATTTGTATCAAAGAGAGATCATACACTGCTAACTCTCTGGGAGAGAGTTTTAGCGTTTATATAGAATCCCTTTTGTCTCATTGATGTCTAAGGACCTCTAGACTACTCACCTAAAGATCTCCCTTTCATGTAATACAGCCTACCTTTTAAGCATTACAAAAGACTTGCCCATGCAGGCAGCTGAAGGATCCCATTACCTCAGGGACACCCTTAAGATGTTCACAGAGATACAGTGTGCTCCCAGAAGGGTACTGCCTTCCAGTCCTGTGGTGCCCTGTCCTCAAACTCTTCTTACTCAGCCTTGATCTGCACCCTTCTCTCCTTCAGTTAGGATTTCTGCTAACATAATTTAGTAGGGTTGCTGACCTTTTTTGGGGAGGTTTACGACTTCTACCTAACATATGAAAAACCTAAGGCCAGCAATACCTATTTACGTTTAAAATTCTTCAGTACAAGCAACAGACACAACCTGTCAAGAACTATCCATTTTTTAAATGAGAAGAATAATATTTTCCACCCTGTGAGCTGGAATTTAATTTGAAATTTTAATTGAAACTTAGAACACCTATAAATGTTGATAACTGCATTATTTGAACAAAAGTAACATCTATGGGTTGTTTTGAGCCTTCTGAGACTGGATACAGTAGTGATGAAATATTCCTGCAATAGATTTGACTTTTAACTTAGGATTTAAGATAGCATGATGTCTCTTGTAGAGCATTTCTGAACTATAAAGTAATGTTTTTAATTCACGTTTGTCTTGTGCAGGAGTAAGCATAAAGTGGTGTCATGCCTTTACTCTCAACTGCAGTTCATTACACTTTATGTTCTAAGTCAATGTCTAATATTTTACTTTTTCTGTATCTCAGTCTTCCCCCTGCAAATTGATTGCCCAGCTCATTAGAGTGCTTGTACAGGAGTTCTTTGAAACTAAGCAGGAGTTAGTTGGTACTTATGACTTGAATGATTCATGTAACTTGTAAAAACAGTGATGATGGCTGATTTTAAAATAAGGTCCATTAAAAGAAGCTTTTTTTTTTGTCAGCAGTGTAGTGAGAATTAAAAAGAGCTCTGCAGAAGTGTGAAACTTTATCTCATGGGATAAATTAGGACAGTCTGATTCTTTCTGTTAGCTTTTTTCTCCTTAATCGGTCCTGTGTCTTCACTCAGTGAGTGGGAAAGGGGAATGGAATCTGGTCCTGCAACAAGTGAGCTGACAATAAAAAACATTTTATCTTCCTGCAGTCTCATGCAAGATGTGCTTTCTTTGATTCCTTTTCTCTTTTATCTTTTCTTTTCTAGTGTCAGTTTATTAAGAGTTGCTATAGCAGTCAGCGTTGCCACAGTAATTGTAAACAAATGAATTATGTGACCAAAAGTTGAAAGAGGTAGAACACACGAACAACAACCCTCTGGGCAGTTCCTGTCACTAACAGAGAGTGAAGGAAGCATTTAAAAAAACCCCCAAAAATATGAGTGCACACCATCCTTAACTGGCACATAAAAATAAACAAAGCTTTCCATTGAATAACAGGATTCAGTTACAAACCATGGGTCTCACTCTACTGTGGTACAGCCAAAGCTACAGTCATTGTACAATCCCCCCAAGCTTTCTGCTATTGCCTTTTTCTGGAATTTCATTCAGGCCTGTTTGTAATGCACCAGTGCACAGTGAAAAGTAATAGTTCTTAGAATCTACTTCGTGATTTTGCTGTGTGACAGGGTAGCATAGGGCCATATACTTCCATGAATGATATATCCAATTTTTTTTCCTCTTGCTAGGGATTCTGAAGTTCACATTCGGAAGTTGCAATTTTTGTCAGTACAGAAACAAGCTAAAAAGATGTAGCATTTTCTTGATAGTGAAGCTGCACTTCATGCCTGGGGTTTTACTATATCAAAGATGTAATGTGGTATACTAACCTTCAGTATGAAACTAGCAGTGTTCTGGTGAATCTGAAAAAAAAAAAACAAACCCAACCAAAAAACCTAAATCACCAATCAATTACAAGGGATCACAACTGCACCTGAAAACATCCCGACACAGTGCATCCTTCCTCAGCTTCCTGACCTGCTGGGGCTGGGACAGAGCTGTGCTCAGTTTGGAAAGTCTCTGGAATGGAAGAGATGTGTGAACCAGGCACTTTAATTCCTCTTTGTAAATTCCTGTGCTTGCTTTACCAGCAAAAATGCAAAGTATGTCTGCATGGAAATGTGTTTTAAAAGGAACCACAGGTCATTGTAGTATGCCAGGAACAAGAGCTATGACTCAGAATTAAATGACATTGATAAGACGGAAGCTGCCCCTAACTTTTCCATTATTCTGAATATTAATATCTGGTACTAGTGCTGCATATGGACATTGGTTCTGTCTCAGTTTTTCTACTGCTGATGAAAAGAAAATCTTAAATGTTGTATTATAAAAAAAATCAAACATATGGTTGATGCTGCATGGAAATTTGCAGAATACTATAGTGAAGTTACAGTTGAAAAAGTCAGGACTTCAATGGGAGGCATGCTCTGACTTGCCAGTAGTAATAGTTTTATAAAGAGAAATTTGGAGAATTCAAACGCAGGTAAAACTTTCCACAGCTAGTTCTATCTGAGAGACTTTTGAAGCCTCAATGCATTTCATTTTGAAACCAAGATCTCAGAAAAAGCCTAGTTATTTAAAAGAGAAAATGCAAGGGGAAAATCATCAAACTTAGTGGGGTGAAACAGATATAGTTCTATAAAAATATTTTCAAAAAAAGTAAATACAAACTTATCTGTTTTTTTCAACTCTATTAGTTGGTCTAATAAGGACCATTTTCCTCTTTCTATATACCTCACTTGCTCATTTTTTTCATTCATTTATATCCAAGCTTTCAAGGCCTTCTACAAAAAGTGTAAAATTCTGTAAAACTTTTGCATCAGTGAGGTGCCCAAAGCTCATATATGTGACTTACTTACACTTAATATAACACATAAAAGTAAAATCCCTGACTACTTAGATAACTAATAGTCAGTAAGTGTAAATTATTGATTTTTGCATTGCTGGAAGAAACAAATTCTGCTAACACTTGTCACCATTGCTCATTTACTAAAATGTGAGCAAAGCAAAGTTTACTGGAGGACATCCCCACCATCCTGTTGGTATTGTACTTCAGACCATAAAAGGAAGATGCATACCTTTCTCATTTTTCTCTTTAGTTCTGCCTGACTTTTATGGTTTTTCAGTTATGTTTAGAAGCTGCAGGCAACCCAGCTTCTCTGGATGAATTCCTTCTGTAAATTTACATAATATATGTTAGTCTGCCACAGGGCAGCTTTGGGCTGTATGTTCTCTCTTTAGGGTTGTTTCCAAAATTTACTTCTCAGTCCACTAGTAAACTGGATGGCAGAGAAATGCTAAGTTTTCATGCAGGCTAGCATGAAACAAATATCACAAAATATGCAGCAGATAATATTTTGAAGTTATTTTTTATGTTTTTAATGAAGTACTGTTTACTTGGACAGGCACATGGAATACATTTTTGCTTTTTTTCATCAGAAAAATTCTGAATAAAAGGCAGCAATGAGAGGATTTATACCAGTTTCATTTTTCTCCAGTATGCGTCCCAGAATATTCATGAAGCTTTCTAAAATCATTTTGGTAGAAGAAATATCCATCCAGAAGTGATTCAATATGATTTTGTCTACCAACCACTAATAAAATCATTCTATTGAAGAAATATTAGGATGTACAATATCAGTGAAATTTGTAATTTTATAAACAACCAAGCAGTTAATATCAGAAACCACAAATAAGTCTGTTACTACCTCATAATTCACATCCAATTTTTACAGGAAATGCTTGAATTGTATTATGTTTTTTGTTGTAGGTTCTTCACCTACCTAGTCAGAAATATTGCCTTCAGAAATGGGAAAAAGTCCTCTTGATCTTCAGAAAGAACAAAGCATGAATCATATTAATCAAAAGCATTTAATGAAATAAATCTAAATTTAACTGCAATCTGAATCTGACTCTGCAATTGAATCGGAATCTGGATTGAGGTTTAATGTTATTTATAGTTTCTAATTTGATTTAGAGAGAACAGTTTATGTGTGTTCAGACAAAACTGTGTTCAGCAAATTTACAGAATGGCATGAAAAATGCTTAAGGCAAGGGTGGTGGTTTTGGCATCTTTAAAGAGATGGAATGGAGGAAACAATATTTTGATTTATATTTTGGTTTCAGATGTCATCATGAGAGAGCATACCTTCACAGTAGCTGACTACTTGAAACCTGCAACAAAGCCACAGCTGTGTCTTTATAACTTCACAGAATTATATAGCTTCAAGTTCCAGTAGAGTACTGACTGCTTCTCTTTTACTCACTGATTTTGTAGACCCCACCTTCACATGCACTGTCCATGCATTAGTGCCAACCTCGTGTAAAGAATTAGGCAACAAAATGGACTGCAAATGACTTGCAACCAAAGTGATACTTCATTTCTTTTGTCCAAACAGCTAATATTAAGACAACAAAGAAAAATAGCAAAACAGCAAAACCCCTAAGAAAGTGTATTATGGAAGATGTTCACAACCTGAAGAATGAGAATATGTTAAAACTAATAAATATTCATAAACTAACATTCATACAAAGAGGCACTATAGCTTTGTTTTACAGTCTATTGAAGATGTTAATATTACTCATTTTGCTGGTATGGTAGGCTGAACCAAAGAAAGAATTTTGATATTTGAACAAAGGAAAAAGACATAAAAGTTTCCTGGATCATTTTAAATCCAGTTACACTCATGTCTACTGGAAGGCAACATTATCTATGGAAATCTGGAAACTTCTTTTAAGCCCTCATTTTCAATTCTTAAGGCCAAGAGTGATGTCAGGGGACACGTGTACAGTGAAAACGTATATGTGTGTTGCATGTGTTATCCAGATTATTGTAAGTATTTTCCTAAGGTTTCAAATTTTCATGCATGATTTTTTCAGACTGTCTCATACAGTTCATCACACATCCAAAATCCTCTCTCTTCTATTAGAGTCTGAAAGGAAGGTGCTGTAAGCTCACTTGGTCAAATACTCACTTGCTGTAGAGCTGCTTGGACAGAATGTGCTGTAGGAGGAGTTATTAAAGCAAATGTATATTTGCATTCACCTGCATCTCTGTAAGGCTGTCTAAATTAGTGAAAGTCCTGCATGTAAGCTGGCTTCCCAAAACGTGGATTACTAATATCAGTTACAATAAAAAATACCTAGTTCCTGTGTGGAGATTCCCATGTGCAGATGTGAAAGTATTTCACAAAGTAACTCAATATCTTTTCCTTATTTTACAGATGGAGAAACCATAGTGAGGAGAGGAGACAGGACCTGAGGTTAATTATTTCTCAACATATCTGTATGTTGTCTAGCATAGGTGCTTCAGTTATTTTGTATCACAAATATTTTGCTGTGTAAACAGAAGAACAAGTTTCAGTTTAGCAAATAACCTATCACAATAAGTATTTGTACAGAGGGGAGAATTGTGAAAACAAGGCATTCCTCTTTTAAAATTATGACTTCAGTAAATAGAGAGTATGTTACAGTGCTGGTGAGCTAACTTTGGTGCTAAGTTGAGTTAAAATTTAGATGTATGTATAGAGTAGTGAATGCGTGTGACTGAAACAGAGACCTCTAGAGAGCTTTGTTCCCTTCCTTTTTCCTTGCAAACTGCATTTAGCTGAGTTACGCTGCATTTTGGGGATCTCTGGACTGATGATGAACAGATTTTAAATCATGCAGCAGCTAAGATTTTGAATATGCAATTTGAATTTATATTTTTATCTTTTTGTTAAACAAAGATGGTTCACTTGAGCTGTGCCTTTCAAACTGAATAATGGAAGAACCATACAGATACAGGAGAGGCTAGATATCTGTAGAATTTGTAACCCCTAAAGCTTTCAAGCTACAGCATTCTTGTACGTCTATAAGCAGCCTAGTTTGTTCTGAAACAGAATCTATACTTCTAATACAAATAAATATATAGTTTAAGATCCAACAGGACGCTAATAAGAGAGAACAGTTTTAAAATTAAAGAGGAGAGATTTAGAAGTTAGGATGGAGAGACAGTGGCACAGGTTACCCAGAGAAGTTGTGGATGCCCTATCCCTGTAAGTGTTCAAGACCAGGAGGGAGCTCTGAGCACCTGATCTGTTGTGTGGCTTCCCTGCCTATAGCACAGGGCTTGGGACTCGATAGTCTTTTAGGTCTCTTCCAGCCCAAACCATTCTGTGAATCAGTGATTTTGTGATATGACTTGTGTTCTGTTTAGATAACCAACACCTAATGTATTTATGTATACTTAAATAGACAGAGACAGATAGAGTCAGTGCATATGTTTCTGGGCTTTCTTCTCTATTTCTTGGTCTCCCATATGTATTCTGGGATGAATACCTGATACCCACTGAAATCAGCCAGTGTTGGTTTGGAGAGCAAATTTTCCATTGTAAAATTTTCTTACTCACAGAAAACCTTTTTTATTTCTTTCTATGAGATATGGACAACTCCAGCATCACTTGGTGCATTAACATAATTAGGAGACAGATGCCTTCCTGTTGATGTAATTTCAGACCACTTTCAAATGTGCTATTAAAATTACCATCTTCATAGAGCTGGCTTTATTGCTGGGCCTGAAAATGGAGATGGGAAAGTTTATCCTTTAGTAAATGTCTGGTAAGAACTAGCAGAATAGGGGAATTCTGGGGCAGGAATCATACTCAGAATTCTGAGTTCTGTTCTTATCCTCAACATTCCACAGAACTACTGTGTATTTTTTTAAGACACCATGTAACATAAACTTTTCAAGAGTGCCCACTATTGCTATACAAGTCTCTACTGTGACCATGCAAAAAAAGCAATGAGACAGAGGCTCTGGATCAGGTTCTCACTATAAATATTTCAAGTGATTGTTTGTTTTGCTTTTTGTTGGTGGTGGTGTTTTTTCTTGTTTGTTTTGTTTTAATGAACCATTCACAACTATCTGGGAAGGTTTTAAAAATGCAGTCCTTCTGTGCCTTACTATTCAACAAAATAGAAAAGTCTTCTTCACCACAACTTACAATTCTTTGAATAGCCTTAGTTTTGCTTCAGTGGGAAGCGAGAGATAAATGTGTGTTTTTCTGGATTAAAAAGACAAAAATCTCTTTCATGTAACTTAGACACATGAACTATTAGCAAGTAATCCAAACACTAGCTGAATTACCTCAAAGTTTTTCAGAGTGAAGGTAAGGAGCACGGAACAGGAAAAGTGACAACACTAACAAAATATAAATACGTATATGCATATCTACCTGAGTGATAATCTCACCTTTCTTTTTCTCAAACCTGTAGAACTGTCTGACAGAGGGTAAAATTCTTGACAGATGATGTACAAATATGATACATGGATATGACCTTTAAAATTAAACACTCATTAAAATAATAATCTATCTTTCTATCAGGTTGAATAACTGGATACCTATTCCACGCTCTTTTCTTCATTTTTAGTCACACACAATACCCATTAAACATTAGGCAAAGAATCATAGGTCAGTGTTTACAACTCAGTTCAGCTCTAGATATATGCACAAAGTAGAGCTCTGCCAAGCCTCTGTCATATGATAGTATATACATTTCTAAAGACAAATAACCAAGAATATTGAAGACTTAAACTTCAGTAAAGTTTCAATACTCTGTTTATACTTTCAGGGTTTATAAATAATGATGGCTTAACTTTTCTTGCTTTGAAAATAGAGTAGTGGAAAGAATGATTTAAAGATTTTTTATGCCTAACACTATTTTCCAATAATGCAATTTAAAGTGTTCTCTTGCATTGCTCAAACTCTTCTAAATGTAGAAAGTGCTGTAGGTGTTACACAGACTAACCACATCCTACGTCAGTCTGCAATCTAAACAAGTCTCTCAAATTATTCTGATAGGTTCAACAGTTGTATGCCATAGCCTGGAAAAAGTCTTTGCTGGTGCCACGTTAACATTTCAGCTCACAGTGGTTTCTCTGCACTAGAGATTATCTTACACAGGATCTCAGCAATGTGATAGAACACTGGCTGCTGGTTCTACTTGAATGAAATATGACATCAAGCCCTTGCCCTCATGTGAACAGTGAAAATATTTACAGGACTATTCTTAAAAGTAGGGTTATTACCTTTGTGTCTTTGCCAAGGTTAAAAGGGAAAAAAATGAAAAGACAATCCAGTCTGGTGACTCTCTGTTGGAGTAACCCCACCAAATTTTTTCACTCTTCACTGAGATGCTGCATGTCATGAAACAACTGCAGCATGCCTCTTCCCAGGGCAGGGGGCTGAGGGGACAGGTCTGCACTTCTGCAGTGGAAACATCCACTCAAGAAAACTCAAATATTTCAGTGCGTTTGGGGAGGATTTCTGTTCCAGGAGTTAAAAGCAGAGTGTGCTTCAGCTTACGTGTTCCAAAGAGAATTTTAAATCTGCTGCTTATCACATACTAAAACCCGATCAAATGTTTGCAGATTTCAACTCAGGCTTAGTGTTTTTCAGAATTTCATTAAAATACCCTTCTAAAATATTTTATGATGAATTTTCAATAGTACAAATCACACTTGCAACCAGGATTTTACTTTTATGACCTGACTTTAAGATACAACTTGGTTTTAGTTTTTTGGTTTGTTTTGGTTTTTTTGTTTGCTTGTTTTGTTTTCTTTTGTGTTTTTTTTTCCATTTCCCCCCCCTTCCTAGTTTTTTTCCCCCGCCCTGAGCATTACATCTTATGTCTATGTTTTCATTTTGTTCATTCATTTATTCCAAGCAACTCAAACAGCTTCATTGCTGCTAGGGTATTCCATGGCTGGCATCATGAGGACTGTACTCCATGGGTTGGAAACACAACTGTTGGACAGCCTGAAAGCAGAAGGACTCAAGGTTTCTTGGCAATGCTGAATGCTGAGAAGCCCAAATAACTACTCATGCATAACCAAGAGTTGACTATATGGCTGCCACAGTTCTTGCTACATTTTTCTGACCTTGCAGTCCCACAACATTAGAAATTATTCTTTCATTATGGGCAACTGCACATCTGGTAAACATATTGAAATAGAAGAATTACATCAACTCTGCCCGGGCGGTATTTTGAAGTGGAAAAATGAAGCCAGACTCTGGAAGAGTAGGCATGCAGTCCTGTGGTCTGTAGAGTGGATCCTGTTTCTGAGTTAAGTGCCAACTCCTGTATTTTGTGTAGGTCAACTTGACTCTCAATTTTTACTGAAAAACTTATGGTCTTGTTATTGGATCACAGGGTAGAAATGACAGAGAGAGTGTCTCCTGCCAGATTTGCAAGTAGGGCTTAGCATGACCTATAATGCTACCTATAATCTTTAAATCTGAGGGTTTCTTTGTCTACGTATATGGGCTAAGAAGAGACATCTCTTTCTAGATCTGTAAAATGCTCTGAGATCCAGGAACAGAATCTAGCTTTTATTATTTGAGTGTCTTTCAGCAAGACAGTTCCTAAAATATTTAGCAAGCCATGTAGTTTAAATTCAATTTCCCCAAGCCGAAATTACTTCTTCGAAGATACGGACTAGACTGTACCAGAGGAACACCAACATCTCTGGTAAGGCACAGTGGACTCTGTATTCCTTGCCAGCCCTCAGCTCTCCTCCACAGCCACCATGACAAGATATTATTTAAAACAGAAACTGAAGCCATGTCATGAATTTTGGTAAATAAGACAGATTTTCCAAAATGGAACTTGTCAGGACATTTGGGCCTGTTTTTCAAGAAGTACTAAAAGGAGAGATACCTAAATGCTCAAGGCAATGATAGAGATACGCCTGTGATTAAATTCTGGCAACTTTTGAAAGTGCTTTCTTACAGCACCATCCCATTTCTAGTACATACTATAAGGCTTTCCTAAGAAAATAATGATAAGCTTAAGCCATTAACATAACTAAAATACCAAAAGGCAATTTTCTGTGAGAAAGCCTTACTTCTCTGAGCACAAATCTAATTCTCTGATAAAATAAACAGTTTTTTAAAATAACTGTACTTCATGAAATTGCGTGTTTAGAGTCCCAAGTGCTGTTTGATTTTGTACTAGCAATTTAAAGTACAATTAGCAGTAAAATAGCCAGTTGTTAAGGCCACCAATAAATTAAAGCCAGAAAACAATGGTGACTTGTGCTTAGTATGCAGATCATATAAACCCCAACTGCAGAGCCCAGCATTAGGATTCTGGACACCTGGTCTGCTCTGGCGGTGAATAAAGAGCAGGGCTGAATGTTGGGCTTCAGTCGTACACTTCTAGTACTTAATCCTCTTTGTAATGGTCGATTTACATGTTAGAAGATCTAAAAGACAGGAAGTACAGTGTCTGGCTTTGAGTCTTGGTTCAAGAGCTTTCTGTTCATCTTCCTATGGCAGGAATTGCAATTTATTACCCACTATTTTGTAGCTTGGTTTGAAAAAATTTCATACATTGTATAGTGATTTAGTAATCAACAAGCATGAATAGAGTTCAGATTGTTCATATGTTGTGTCGCCCACAGCTGAAAATAGGGCTGTTCATAGTGTATATATAGTATATATAGATATTATATGTATTAGAAACAGCACTATTAAATATGACTCCAAAATAGAAATGTTCAAGTGAATGAGTGTTCAGCTGGATCTCAAGCCATTTCATCAATAATATACACATGCCTGACTGAAGTTATTCTGTTTTTCAAATTTTCATAACCATTACTAATCCAGTTATAGACCTGCTTGAAGTGCAGCAGTCAGCCACCATGGGGCAGACAACAAGAATTTTTAAGGCAACCCAAACCCATGAAGGTATCCACCATGTCTCAGAGGGTCCACAGTCCTTAATTGAAGCCTGTGAGCAAGAAAAGTACAAACCTCAGTGTCCCTGAGACCTCTGTGCTGTCAAAACTGGATCTTACAGCAGGAGGGTTGGAACAAGATAACCTTTAAGGTTCCTTCTACGCCAAACCATTCTGTAATCTATGATTCTGTGACTTCTGCATCACACTGTGCCCTGAGAAAGGACAGGGAAGTTTCGTGAGAAAACATCATACTTATCAGTGCAGCTTCTCTCCCAAGCTGTGCAATGACTTCTGTGCAATGGGCAAGTGGTGGCACTTGTTAACATTCAACAACGTGTCTAAGCTGAATATGCTGTGGTATCTAAGCCCACTTGGTCTCCATTACACCATTTCAGTCTCAAACATCAATTTGCTTTCAGAAAGATGCAAACAAAACTGGTGCTTAAATTTTGATGGTCATTCTTTTCCCCAGATGTTCTGTGGCTCTCTGGGTCTCTATCACAGCAAGCTCCTTTGGCAAGCACTTTAATTACTCACATCAGCTTGAATCTGCATTTCTGTCAGATTTTTCCTGTGACTCCTATCTTTTCCAATATAGTCAAACATACAGATGGGATTTTGTTTGTAGCTCATTAGTGACAAAATATGGCATGTTATGCTAGATGTTGAATGCCTGCTAGTAAATGCATTTTTTATTTAGGGAGTCTTCAGACTCCACTCATGCTGATAGGTATGTTAGCTGCTGCCCACCCAGTCAAAATGTGGAAAAAAGTACCTTTATTGTTCTTTGACTGATGGCTAAAACAGTGAGACATCATCCAAATACAAAATACCTGGAGAATGATTTGGATTCATCTGTAAACAAGGCTGCTCTGTTTTCCCCAATTAGGAAAGAAAATGTTTGCCAGAAGTTTTTGAAGCATAAGTGCTGCTAAGATATGATACGGACTCCAGCTTCCCTTGCTGCTTCTCAGTGACACTGAGCTTTGCAGTGTGAGCAGATGAAGGATGATGAGTGAGTGCGTTTTTAGTATCTAAAGGCTAAGTTGTTTGTAGATCACTGTCTGAGATTTTGGGTACTTGCTGTGTCTTGTAGAATATCTCTGAAAGGGAAGGTGAGGACATAGGTGTGTGAGTGTATGTATTAAAAGTATCTAAAGAGCAGAGGGAAAGGGGAAACATTAAGCAACCCAGGGAGTGAAAGAGATTTTTTTCTGTGTGCTGGGAAGGAATTGCTTAATGTAGTATGAACTTGCTATAATAAATAAAGTGAAATTTCTAATTGCTTCTCTTTTAAAAGGAAATAAAAACAAAATAAGTCAGCAACACTGGAAATGTCTCATTCAATTTTTTATTTTTTTTTTTAATAGGAATTTAAAAGAATCCAGACAGTGTTTCTATTCTGGCCACAATGCATAATAGCTTTTTTCCCTATTAATGAAGTGTAGTACACATGAATACTGTAATTTTCACAGAAAAGGATGGGATAGCTTGTATTTTCTTACTTTCTGGTCACATTCATTACCAACAGCACTGCAGGGATGCAGGTTTTAGTTTTATCACAAAAAACTGTAGTTCAGCCAAATAGTGCTGGCTACTTTCCAGAACCAATGGCTGCTACAACTGATGTTTGCTAGCTTTCTTCATTCATCATATACTTTTTTGATAAATATGCTGAAGTAAGGTAATCAGTGGAACAAAATTTTGACAGTAATTTGATATATTTGGAGAGTTTCTTTTTTTCTTTTGCTGTTTTGGACTGCATCTACTACATTTATCACTGCTTAGAGGTGAACAAAATTCATAAAGTTGCAAAAGAAGTTACTGCTTAGCATTTTCCCAAATATAATTCATTTAAATCTGTAAATTTTAAAATAATTATAATCTATCAGTTAACAAAGACTTAAAGCAGAAGTGAACAAATATACAAGGATGGGAAAAATTAGAAAATGAAATGTAAAATGAAAAAATAATCTCAGGTGAAACTTGTCCAACTCAACAAATTATTTTAGTGGTTTTGAAAACAAATTATAGACTTTTTAAAGTGCATTTCATGTGTTTGTTTTTGCTTTGAAATATCTCACTTTTCTACATTTAATTGAAAAAGGGCAAAACATCTGAAGTCAAGGAGTAGCCTTTTATTTTAGCCAACAAATTATCCTGTTCTTTATCCTGTGAACTGGGGGATCAGTCATTCACTCTCGTTCCAGGACTGACTTCATGCCATGCTATTGTACAGCTCTGCCAGAGTGGTGAGGAAAAAAGCATTGAGAACTGTAAACAATTTGGCACAGGTTTTCAAAATTAGTTAATATTGGCCTTAACTAATTTTGCTACCATTTGTGTCATCCAATGCTTTAGACATCTGTCAGAGGAATCCTCCTTTCATTTATGCCTATACAAAAATACTGTCATTGGTGTCCTAGGTCCCATGAACATCACTTATAAGGACAAAGATACTTTATTAACAATGGGTTCAAAAGTGGTGTAACCATTCAAATAGCTAGGCTGTCAATAGTCATATTGAACTACTCATATTGAATGTCACCTATTAAAAACTGGAGGAAAGCCTGGTTTTAAGGAAGTACAAATGTATGATACATAAAGTGCTTTAAGCTAGACTTCTTTAGAAGAAAATTAGCTTTTTGAGTATGCATGCTATAGACCCTTATAGTTTCCAAAGCAGTTCATAAAATATTTCTAGTTCCACTGTCTGACTGCAGTACTTACTATTTGGATTAACATCATTAGTTAACTTTGGCCTCGCATCTATAGCTCTTGTCCTTACATTTCAAGGCCTTGATAATTTCACAGTCACAAAAACATCTTTCTTGTCTGCACATTATATCATATTGTCCTGTTCAAAGGGCTGATAACCTTGACTGAATTTGACTGTTTCTCAAAACATCATGACTGTTATGTTTTCTTTTGTGTTTCTGTTATTGCTTTTTTTGTACTTTGTCCAAATGTACTGCCTAAACTAATTCCTGTGGAATTACTTTCTCCTGTCAGATAATTCCACAAGACCCACTTCCTTGAACTTGCAAGAAATAGTCTATTACTTGCACAAACTTGCAGGAAAACACAAAAACCTGTAGCTGTAATGCATACAACAATAATTATAGGTAGGGCAGGTAGCACTTTCTTTTATGAAAGCTAGCTGACATTTTTATTAAGAATCTACCATTGGTTGTTTAAAACTTTTTCAAGCTTTTATTCAGATTTCAGACTGAATGTCTCTCATAAATTGAATATTTGAAGAAATGCTTTTGTATGTAATACTTCCGTTCAGATAGAAGAACCTTTTCTCCTTCAAATTAAGAAAGATATCCATCAACCTCTTGTTTGAAAAGTCCCTTTACTATGGTATTTGCAGTTTGGCAGAGTGCTTATAGCTCTTCCCATGGAACTCCACCCACACATAGCCAAGTTACAGCTTTGAATTATCTCACTTGGAATATGTTGCAAGACTTCTGAAGAGTTCAGCACCTTAATCTCAAGATTGATGGAGACGGCCTCTCACGCTGGCCAGCCTGTGCACGTCACTCTGAAAACACAGCTGTGCATGTTGTGTGGCAGCCAAGACATAAAACCTCTCTCAGTGCAGTTACTCCCAGCTGCCTGTGGGCCAGCTCTGCTCTAGGCAAACAGATGCTGGGAGTAGCAGGGTCTATCCTGCACCTCACTGTGCAGACAGTGCTGGCACAGGAGATACCTGGCTGGAATGCTTTGGAGACAAGGACTTACCCAGGAACAGGATAGGGACCTGAGGGCTGACGTGCAGAGTGCAGACAGGCAGGGGGAATGGAGTACAGAATGAGGGGTGGGGGGTTGGACACACATTATGGGCAGGGAACTGACAAGAAATAGAGCTGGAAGATGCTTAGGTAGACAGATATTAAGATTTAGGCTTCAGTTCCTTATGAGAGTGAGGAAACCAAGATGGAGATCATCTTTGCTACATTGCTTAATGCCCACTCCCTTCCTGCTCCTTCTCCTTTCCCTTCTTACTTTAGCTACATTATCCTATTCTTTGTCTTGACACTGATAATGTTGGACTTACCTGCCTCAATGCACTGTACTTAACAGAAACATGTCCAGGTTTTTCTGCTCAGTTTGTCTTAAGTAACATTAGGAGACTGATGTGACCATTTTCAAGGGGTCCAACAGGTCCCTATTCCAACATGAATTAGATGGGAGGAGGATGTAGCCCACAGCACTGAAGGGAGAGAATAAAGTACAGTCGTTGAGGAAGTCTCCATTTTCAAGGCAGTTTGTTCAGGGTAATTTATGGAACTGAGGTACCAGGGGCAATTGATGAATGCCTAAAATGGCAGGTAATGGCATGGGCTGCAGGTCCGGGGAGAGAAATCTGGCAAGATTCAATATTGAAGCAAGATAGGTTTGACTGGAAAAGAAAGACAAGTGATAAGGACTCAAAATGGACATGACTGATACATAGGAATGCTGTTGGTAATGGTAAAGTGAATGGTAAATCAAGAGGGAGAATTCACTTCCTTTTAGTTTTTATCACTGTATTCTTACAGACCCATAAGTCAAGCCATGGATAAAATGAAAAGTGAAGAACAAAGCTATTCCTGCTCATTCTGCAGTTCACTTTAGTTACTATGCTGTAGCTTTAACATTCTTCTCTTGGCTTAAAAAACACTGAAGAACAAACAAGTATAAACTAACTTGAAAAAACCCAATCAAAAACCAAAGGAGGAATGAAGAGAAAATAAAAGAGGGGAACCTCATGACAAAACTTGGGACTTTTTTTGTTGGTTGGTTGTTGTTTCTCACTTGCTTCCAGAGGAAGCCTAGGAAATAATGCAAACCTCAGCATAATTGCATAGGATTAGTAAGTATGTACTCAGCAACTCTATTGTATCTGTAAGGTTCTCTGTTCACTCATTTCATGAGTGTCATGAAAGTTAAAGTAACCAGAATGAACAACTTAGGTATTATATTAATAATTGTCAGAGGAAAACACACGAGGCAAAGAAAAAATTTTGTTGTTGGAGAGAATTTTAATAGTATGTAGGGAAATTTTAGAGCTACTTCTAAGTGAGCAGTATTCCCATTACCATTTAAAAGAGCATAAAATTTTTTTGTTATGTGTAAACAATGTAATATAATGCTTGTATTCAGCAAATGTTTATTTCATATAAAGTTGTTACCACTAATTGTTAAGAGGAAGGAAAAAGTACCAAGTTTGTCATGTTAGTAATGGTATTAGGGACTGTTGGCTTAGCATTATTCCCTCACACAAAGCACTGTTTGCAGTTTAGACATTAGCCAGAGACCATGGTGTTCTGGGATCATGTCTTGGCTAAGTTACAAACATGTTGTATGAGACTGCAGTTAGCTCACATAGGGTCAGTGGCCTTAGTTTTCATCTAATTTCTCATCTAACTTATTTTCTCTTTTACATAACAATTTCAGACTGTGAAATCAAGACAAGAACCTCTATGCACTGCCATAAGATTGAGAGGCACCTGGTGTTAATTATAGTCATACAGAAAGATTTGAATGGTCTTGAGACTGGAGTAATAGAAATGTGATAGTATGAAGTGTAAGGCAACGTATTTCTAGATAATTGAAAACATTCCTAGGAGCTTAACAGTTGGTAAAGCTGTTTCCAACAGATGAAAAAGGATTAAATGTGCTACTCTGACAGATGTGGTGAATCCAGAATTACAGGCATGGTTGCAGTAGAGCTGTACAGAATGTGGATAGGCCTTTTTTGCTTAATGGCAACTTACTTGGGTATATGCACTTCAAAATGTTTTGGGTTTTTAGCCATATCTCTTTGCACATTCACAGCTATTTCCTACCTGTTATTGGCTGTGATGCCAAAATACACTAGTGGTCCATTTATGTGTTTTACCATTTTTCCCATTTGTATTTAAGTTCATCCTTCATGTATATGTCTAGGACTATGTTTGCATGGGTTTCTGTGTGTTTGTATAGAAGGTATATAAAAATATATATGTGTGAGACGATGAATCACTTCCACAGTGGATTAGATTTTATTTTCCCCAAGTAATCTTATTTTGTTATTTCATGTTCATACTTCCATTTTGTTAGTGTTTCTGTCCTTTGTTTGCTTGCCATCTTTGATATTTGAATATCTTGCAAAATAAAATATGCCTGTTTGTTCTCTTCCTGTGTAGATTAGTATATTTTGGTGAGGGACATTTTGCTCCCCTGTTTATATGGGACTGAGTGCGGCAATTAAGCTTCAAAGTATTAGTTTTATAGCACAGCGTTTGCTTTGTACTCTAGCTTTGGACACAAATAGCATTTGGCATTGTTCAATAAAATTACCAGTAAAGATATTCTTTTGAGAGTAATGGAATTATATTGTTCATGAAAATGCAGAAATCATGACATACCAATCAGTTATTGTCTCTTTTTTAACACACATGCACATTCAAGTACGCATTTGTGCAATCAATGCACAAATCAAATAGGCAGAAATCCTACTGTCTAGATAAAGGAGTTATTTTGATTATGCTAGTTCAGATTCTTGTTAATTTTAAACAGAAAGTACAGTCCACGGATGTATCAGTTACCAAATTGGCCAAACCACCCTCAGCAATTAGCTTCAAACTCTGCTGTTTAAGCTTCATGCTTTATATCCCTGTTTTTCACTCCACAATGTTGCTAAAGACAAGTACTTTCATCACTATAGCAACCAGAGAAATTTGATACTGTACATATGACACATCTTTTAAAGTACATGGCACCATGGGAACCGAGCTCTGGACTCTTTTGGGGCAGCAAATGTTTGAAGAAAAAGGAATTCAAACACATCGTTCAAACAAAAAAGTCTCACACTACAGATGCAGGACAAAGGCTGAGGATAGGTGCTGCTGTAGGACCGTTCAGACATTTCCTCTTACTGCTTATGGCCTGGAAATTTTAGCCATGCAACTGGGGAGATGGAAGAGTATGATCCTTTTGCTCAGGAGAATAATTTTCTAAACTCTCCAGTAATCCAGGATTTGTGACTACATTCCTTTTACAATACTTACCTTTCTAAAGTTTCCCATAGTCTTGTTTCCAATGTTATGCACTTTAGTTTACTTTTTATAAACCTCTCTAATTTGTACATTGCATAGTATGTAGCAAATATTTTAGGAGTCTCTGCAGAAAAAGGTCAGTATGTAAGCCATGTGTTTGTGAACTAATCAGATCTTTTTTCTTAGGATTGATCTATACTTCTTCTTTCTTTAATGATAGCATTTTTTTGTATCTTATGCTCCATTTGTAGAAGGCTGGAAGATGAGGGGGGTTAATCTCAAACATCTCAAACACCAATAGCCAGATAGTTGCATAGTGGAGCCAGGCAAGGACTGTTGGTAATAGTAGTCAAGGATTGTTTTTAAGAACCTCCTGTGAGAACGAACAGGATGTGGCTGGAGAAGGGGCCATACAGAGGTAGGGCTGCACTTTTCTGGGACAAATGTCCTTGTTCTGGCTCCTGGAGATAAGCACAACACAGCACAGCAAGTGTGCAGAACAACAGGAATGAGCTCGAGAAGTGGGCATGGACTGCAGGGGGGTCGAGGCCATCCAAGACCCCCAAAGCCTCTAACCCATTCCCAGAAAGGCCTGAAAGAACACACTGCACATGATAACTGATTTGCATAGAAAGCAAGTAACTTCTCTCCAGGGTGGGGAAAACTTGTCTATAAAAAGGTGCTTCAATGAACCTCAGGTGAACATGCACACCAGGGCCACGGACACCCCATCAGCTGGAACCAGGACCCATGATTGCTTTTTGTTTCTTTTTTTCATTCATTTCTCTCTCACCATCTAATTGATCTCTCTCTTTCTCTCTTTCCTTTCACCCTACCCCTTTATCCAAAATTCACCTCTGTGTCCTTGTACTAGGGGATCAGGGGCTCACTTGTACCAATTTCCATGCCAAGTGAGTAAATTACTAATAAAACCGTGTAAGATATTGTGGGTCCTCACAGTTTATTGTTCCTTTCAACCAAGAACATCTACAAATATTGAGTGCTTCCCTGTGTGGGATGCCACACAGCTGTGCAGCAACAGTATGTTGTTAAAATGACACCACAAGGAACAGATACAGATAAAACAACAGTCCTCTGTGCAGTTCATACCTTTTAACTTGTAAGTTGTGAGGACAAGCCAAAACTCATGTTCCCATAGCAAGGTAAGTTTGACAGGTGAAAATACAGAAGCAACCACTAGCCAGACATCTGTTTTTATGATAATGCCATGAATTGATTTAAGCCTTCCAGAGATATATTCTGATTTTCTTACAGACCAGCATTTGAGACTACACTAAGATCACACAGCAAAGGCAGCTTCCAATGTCTCAGCTGAATCAAAATTTAACACTTTGCAATGCAGTTTCCATCTGACAAACTGAACTTAGTCACATCAATCATTCTTTGCTCCTAAACAGGATGGGTCACCACCACATCAGAATATGAGAATGGCCATTCTGTGCCACACCAAAAGTGTCCATCAAACTCTTGTATCTGGCAGTGGTCATAAACGAAAGCCAGGAGAATGGAAAGAGCAGGCAAATATTACCTCTGCCATCATTTATTTCTTTTCAGCTCAGAGACTGTTTCTCATGGACTTGCTGTGTCTGTCGGGATGTAGTGAGTGCAGTTAAAGAGAAATATTGTATATAAGAATCGTATTGATAAAATTAAGTGTTTATTTCCTCAAAAATGTGCTGAGTGGTTAAGGTACAGCCTGCGAACTAAAGGAATAGCAAGTGTATTCATTCACCAAAAGAGGGGAAAATTCTAAATAATAGAGTATGAACTTCAATTGTACCTATTCAATCAGTAAATGCACACTAGAGCTACCTTTACAAACAACTAAAGTTACCTTACCAGAGTGAATAGCTGGTCTCACTGAATCTATTGACTTCACAGGAACTGTGATTTGACCTCAAAAAAGCTATTTCCTTCCTTTTTAGATAAATCGTTTAAATTGCCTCCTTTCATTGCTAGCCTTATCATCTGGTGTTTTATAAGACATTTTGAACCATAGAAACTTAACACTGTAGCATCCCAGTTACCTGTAAATAAATCTTACATCCATTATTTATTCCTTCTAGCCTCCCGAAGGTGGATTAGAGGGTGTCCATCCTCAGGGGATTGCCTGCATTGATGCTGAGACAGGGAACAGGAGCCACGCAGGGTCACTCTGAGGACAGAAACATGACCAGCACACTGGAACCAGTGCTGCTACTGTGATCCTCCTGAATTAAACTTCAAATGAGCCCTGCTTTCTCTTCAGTTACTGTTGACTAGAAATAGCTACTGCTTGTTCTCATGTCTGAAGGAAAGCTCACTCTTTTTTATCAGGACCTGCTTCATAGCAGGTAGGTGATTTTACCCTTTTCTTAGGCAATCAGAAAATATGTCCTTAAAAAAAAACAGTTGAGCTAATACAGTAACTGCCTTCACACTCAAACCAAACACTAATTAGAGACCAACCAAATTAGAGATCACCAAAATAAGGGAGAAAGCAAAAACCTTCAGTTATTCACAAGTTGCAGCGCTGATAGGGCACTGCCGAGTGAGTCACCATGAAAGAGAGAGTAGTACTCTGAGAGAGGAAGCACTTTGAAATGTAGAAAAAAAGACAGTACAACCCCTCAAAAAAAAAAGTGAACACTGTATTATGTAGATTTCTGCATGATAAAAGTCCTACTGGTCTTAATTGTAAAAAAAAAATAAAATACATACCTAATAAGAATTTAAGTGTCACCACAAAAATCCAGTTGTCTGGATGTTACCTACCACACAAGTTTATGTTAGAGATGCTTCACAAATATTTTTAAAATTGCAAATTATACCTTTGCATGTTTTAAGAGTATTGCAATCTCTAGAATGGCACAAAGTTTCTCTACTATTTTTGGCCATCTGGAGAAGCTGTAGAAGTCTCTCTGAACCTGCAGTTTCGTTATGTATGTTATACATGTATACATATATGTTATACATGCATGTTATTGTGTTAAAACTTTATAAAATCTTCTTTTTCAATGCTCAGATTTTTTCATAACTTTAAGTGCCTTAGCCTGGAGTTTCCTGTAGGAGCTTGGCTGTTGCTAAATGGGAACTAAAAGAAGCTATCTTATCGTCAAGTGGCATTACAAAAACTCAAAAAATTTTCATTTCAGCAATGTGCCATTTGTCGGAGCAGGATATTCAGTGTGGAACTACTGTGAACCTGTAAAAGCCAAGGTTGCAGAGGGGATTGCCCAATTTTTCAGTGCTTGTTTTTCACAATGTCAGTGAAGTTTTCATAGATATTTTCTAAATACAGAACTATCTAACCAATTAGCTCGTTGTCTGGGTATCATCTCCAAGCATTAAAAGCCCCTTGTACACAAGAACACAGAACATGCATTCATGCAGTAAACAGCGCTCTACCATGGTCTTGTACCTGTAGAATGGCACTCATGTACCTGCCCTTTTATGTGCTCTCACACTTATATCTTGTGAAAGGCTGAATTTTTACTATCTATTGGTGACAGCAGAAAGAGTAGCAGTTTATATAACATTTGGAATGTTAAATTCTTCTCTAGCTTCTGGTTGGACATCTGTTAACTAAAACTTCAGTGGAGATTAGCAAATCTCAGTTTCTTATGAAAACAATAAATGAGTAACACTTGAAAAAAAATTTATAAAAATTTTATCTAAACAGTTTGAAAATTCATCTCAGATTCTAGGATTGACATTTTTAGGAAGAAAGAATTTAGCCTGTGTGGGCAAAACACAATTTTAACTCTATTAATTTTTTTGCTGACTTTACGAAATATAAACCATTTCTGATCATAGTATTTCAGAGAAGTAATTAATCTGGTTTTTCCCAAGAATTCTTTCTATACATCCAAAGTGTTATGTATCAATCGCTGTGCCACTGTCAGTCCAGCAGTTTTGGAAACCAAAGTAATTCAGCTCTCATGATTGCAAGAGTCATATCTGTCTGGTACGGACTTCTCTCTCATTCCCTTATGAAAAAAAAACCCACAACCCAATAACTGACATTAAGACTTATTCCTAACAAGAGATTCAGTGGGATTTGCACACTGAGATACAAAAAGGCCTTCAACCTTAAGATGTGTTCTGTTTTGCACAGGTGATCTACTTCACTAGGTGTTTTAGTGAAGTTATTTTAATGCTGCAATTTTTCTCCATTTTTCATCTGTTTTATTTACACAGGCTTAATTATGAAAGTGGATCTTGGGCAGTGATCATGAAACCAGCACTCTTATTTTTTTTTCAGGGAAGCTTCAAGAGAGTTTTTCAACTGTATATAAAAGAGGTTATCTAAGCTATTTATCTGGCATTTTTGGCCACTATTGTGTAGGAGAGAGGAATATGAAAGGAAGCCAGAAAGAAGAGCTTTACTAAGTTTTGCATGATGTGCTGCCTTAAAAGGAAAGTGAAGAAGCACTAAATAAACACAAAGAATTTGGGATCAATATTTGTATATGTATTACATTTTGCCTCAGCTGAGGAACACAATAGTTCTGAGTTGGAGCTGAGTATGAAGGTATGACTGGTATATAGAATGGTATTTTTGTTAGAGTAACAAAAGCTTAAACATCATTCATTTTAGTCTTCTACAACATTTTAAAAATGTTGATTGGAACAGCAGGAATGTGTCTAAGATTTTAGGGCATAGGTACATAATAAAATGGGATAGAGGTATGGAGAAAACCAATCTGTTTCTCTTTACTGTAAGATTTATTTTCTTGACTTTTACAACATTTCTTTCCAGTCTTCTTTTGTTTATGTTTTATTTAGGTTATTCTTTGAAGTTGTTGGAAAATCCTATGGTTCTACTAGAGTCTGCCCAGTGAATCTAAGTCTTTCTGGAAGGGCAGTGCCTCACACTGGATGCGCTATTCTTCATGCCTTCTGGTTTTATCAGTGCTGGTCAGACTAGACAGATATCGTCAGTTGTCTTGTGGTATATATTCTGTTTACATAACCTAGTTTGAGTCTTTTCTTCTGCTATAACAGCAAGCCAGTCCTGGCTCACTTTCAGTTTGTGATTTACCCTGATTCCTCCTTAGCCAGCTGTTCTGTGTATGGTACAGTTGGCTGATTACTCCTGCTTTCATATAGTACTTGTATGCATGCCTGCTGAGCTTCCTTCAGATCATGGCACCACTCAATACTTCCTTCCATTCTGACAGCTAAATATAAATAAGTACACTCTGGCTATGGGTTGTCAACAAACTATGCATCCATTCTATGTTAGGAGAATCAAAAAAAGCCTTGCATAAGCTGTTCATGAGGATGCCTTATGAGACAGTTGTCTAAAATTTCAGTAGTGTTTGGAGACATACAATTATATTCTGTGTCCTCAGCTGCAAGTCCTGTTACTTTATAGGAAAAGACTTGACATGATTTCATAGAATCATAGAATATCTTGAGTTAGAATGGACCCATGAGGTTCATTGAGTCCCTCTCCCTGCTCCCCACAGGATGACCTAAAACGTTATTCTTGGCAATGTTTGCAAGTTGTTTATTTTTTAGTGGGATTTTCCCAGTAATTGAACACTCAATCCTTCTTGCCATCTCCCTCCTCTCCCATTAAAGTTATGTATTGTATTTTCCCTCTGTGGAGGCGTCTCATCTCTGTTTTCTTCACAAGTACTCAGAGAACTGCTTATGTCCTGAGGTCATATCAGACATCTTGCTAAGTAAATGTTGACGGTGGGCCAAACCTATATGAAAGTTATTTTGCGCTGTTTTCACATCTAACATCTTTAAAAATGCCTTGTTCTTTCCTTGTTTTAAGGTCAAGCCATATGTTTTATCACTCAATGAAGTGTGTTAGTTTCCTGTTCTCAAGTGTTCTCTTTAGTGATTTCTAAAGCTCATAACTTTGCCACTTTCATGTGGAGCAGAGATCTATTATTCTTGCTTTGCTTATTGTCACTAATATCATTATTACTTATATATTTCTTTCTTGTTCCTCTTTGTCTTCCTTGCTAATTGCAGCTGTTTGTGTCTTGGCCTGAGTTTTGTGTCTTCTGAAAAATACTTGTCCCCAGTAGTCTAACCTAATTTCCACTTTCTCTGTGCTCTCTTCCTGTGTTTGGGGCTAATAACAAGCTCATGACTTAGCCAGGCCGGTCTCTTTCTACGCTTTCCATCCTTCCTCTGCATTGGGCCAGTTTGTACTTGTGCCTCAATACCATTTCTTTGAGGAATTGCCAGGTCTCTTTAAATCCTTTCCCCCATGAACTTGCCTGCCATAAAGTCTTAACTAATGTTTCCCTGAGTTTACTGGAATCTACCTTCCTGAAGTTTATTGTTTTTATTTTGCCTTCCTGTCTTTGATTTCACCGCTCTTCACTGTTATTCTCATAACAGATTTCTCTGTGGTAAGTAGTCCTGGTACTCCAGGGAAGCAATGGAAGGCTTCTGAATGTTTGGAAGTGCACAAAATCACATCCAGAATCCAAGATTTGTCCAAGAACCCTCCCCATGCTCTTACAGCACTGCATGGTCCTTCAGTTTTATTTGCTGAGACCATTAATGGGAAAGTATTTAATACATCTTTTTAGTGTCTTTTATTTCTGTTTACAAGGTTACAGCCAGCATAATGTGACAAGCCAGCTCTCCGTGGATGACTGCAAACAATACTTTGAGAACTACTGATTTAGAGTACAACAGTTGCTCTATTGGAGCATGTCCTTGGTCCATTCAATACAAGGAGGAAAGAAATACTTAATGACTTAGAATGCAATGCACGCATGTGAAAATTACTCAGGATAAAGTTTGAGAAAGAATTAGAGGGAAAGCGTAATTGCAGAAAATATTCTAAAGATTGACTCAGTCCTTAAAATGCAAGCACTTCATTTTCCAGTCTAATCCAAGTTTTATAACCAAAAGAAAATGAACATTCCCACTGAGCACTTAATGTTATTAGAATAGGCAGGTTTTCTTTTCTCAGCTTTCAACCTTTTCTTTGAATTAGTTTTGTTTCATTTTCTTCTCAAGCATGTGAATTCTCTGAAAGTCCTTCCCTCCTAAAAGCAGTCTCCTGCATCAGTCTGTTTTTGAAAGTTTAACCCATTTTGCCTGAGCTCAAGTTATAATTTCAGAAAAAGCCTGTCCTGATTAACTAGTCCTTTCTCTCTTTTAACTCCTCGTTCATCTCTCTTACCTCTGATGAAAACATCGTATGTATTAGGTTAGAGAATTAACCTCTTTCTTCAACACACAGTGCTTCTCAGTACTGACGTTTTATATACCAGGTGATGCACACTCAACAGTGATCTTTTAAAAGAAATCTTTCTATATACATGACATATGTCACCAGTGTTGCATAAACATTGGTCTTTTTCCTAGAGATTTGTTTTCTAATTCCTCTACTCCCTTTGCAATGGCAACATTTACTCAAAGACTTTTATTAGTTTGTATGAAGGAAGAAAACCTTATCAATTTTCTTTTTACTGTACTGTAAATTCCCACTGCAGTAGAATCAAGGGTTTGATATGCATGTTGCTGAGGTTTTAGCACTCAGTGTTGTAGCAGCAGCTCTTCCATTTAGTCTTTAACATTTCTGGGAGAGGGGGAAATAACAAGAAGTACTGAAGTGATTAATTAAGAGGGTCATGTTGATGTATGTAAACTGTTTGAATAAGAAAATTGAATTTAAGAGTACTAGACAATGCAGTATTACTAGAAGTTAAAAGTCAGTCAAAAATACATAAAATACCATGTAAACATACAAAGTGGGTGTTTGAGAAACTGGGATTCAGAATTGTCCAACATAAGGTTGTAAACTTCATGATACTACTGCATGGATGTATAGTACTATGACGCCTCTCATAACTACTGGTGTAAGAATCCTGCAAGAGATTTACGGGTGATAGAAGAAAAGCATGTATATTAGATCTTTAATCTATTTTGTCTACTGAGGGTACATTAGGATGAAAAAGTCCATCCTTTATAAAATACTGCATTCTATTTAAGAGCAATATTGTGATTTTGGGTTTAGTCAGCAGTCTGTGTGTACTCTTGTGAAAATCAAGATCTGTGGTTCAGATTTTTCCTGAGAAAGGATCCCAAACTGCCCTCACATATGAGGCAGCAAGGCCTCATCTCCGTGTGGGCTGTAACTCCACATCCAGTATAGACATGGCTGTGGTCTTCTTGCACTGAACTGCTCTGCAGTGACCATCCCTCAGTGCCTTTCACCAACCCCTTGGATAGAAGTTTCAGCTCTGCTGGCTGAGGTGTGCTGAGCAGAAGATCCTCTTAGAAGCCTGGAATAAAAGGTGTATTTCTGCCAGCCCAAGTATTTAAAGAGGAACAAATGCTGAAATCCCATTATGTTGAAAGAACCAGAAGCTGTGAGGGCAGTGACCATGCAGGCCACACTTCCTGGGGAGGTCTGGGAAAGAAACACCTACATTCTGGTTACTGAATAATTTTCAGGCACCAGGTGGAAGGGTGGAACAAGAGGCAGGGAACAAGAGCATCCCTGCCAGAGATGCTTGGAACAAGAAGTATTTCAGTGAGCACTGGACCTAGTGAAGACTGGTTTCCTGTGTGCACTGGATGAGTAAAACTGTTTAACAAAAACATGCTGAGGTGATGTTTTCAGCCCAGCCTAATCAGAGATCTGAAAAATGAGAGAAAAATACTAGGAATGTCTGCTCTGTGAGAAAAGGTTCAAATGAAATTTTTAATGTGTGAAGTTCTAAAGAGCCAAAACAGAAGAAAACCCTTGGGTCACATAGACTTGTGTAGAGTTGAGATCTCTTTGGAGTTCTGTTTTCTCAAGAACTCAGGCCAAAAAATCTGGAGCAGCTGTTTAGACTGTCCTTCTGTAGGGAGCCTCATCTCATTCTTCTGAGGAGGGCAAACACTGTGCAGTTGTATGTGTTTCTAAGATCCACAGAGAAGAGATGAAAGAGAAGAGAAAGAAACTCCTAACAAGGAAGGGGCAAGGTCTAGAGAGATGTAATTCAGACTTTAAGTAATTTAAGCTCTACCAAAAGAAATAAAGTTAGTTCCAGGAAACAAAATAAAGTAAGGATAATTCTGGTAGGTGCATTTCTCCTTCTTTGGCATCATATTCTGTTTCTCCATTGCTGTTTTACAAAACCAGGTTTGAAAATAACTACCTCAATTGTTCATGCATTTACAACAAATAATACAGGGCTAGAAATGCTATTTATTTTGCACACTTAGTGTTTTTCAAGCTCAAAGACTGGAGTCCACTGCCATGTAATGCCCAGTTCCTTTCAATATGATCAATGCCTACTCAGCTGGTGGCCAAGCAGTGTAAATACTAGCAGAACAGTGATATTTGTGGTTGCTGTTTTCTGCTTCCCTGCCACAGATAAAGATAGCACATTTGAGTTGTTGGGGGATATTTTTCTTTTTTCCTTTCCTTTCCTTTCCTTTCCTTTCCTTTCCTTTCCTTTCCTTTCCTTTCCTTTCCTTTCCTTTCCTTTC
>JAWMRC010000089.1:61837815-61873972 GCA_035584755.1 Thripadectes ignobilis
TCTTTTCTTTTCTTTTCTTTTCTTTTTTCTTTTCTTTTCTTTTTTCTTTTCTTTTTTCTTTTCTTTTTCTTTTCTCCTCTCCGAACCTCTCCGAACCTCTCCAAACCTCTCCAAACCTCTCCGAACCTCTCCGAACCTCTCCTTCTTTTCTTTTTTGTCCTGTAAGACACCGAATGTGGTTCAGCTGCCAGCACCCTGGGTAAAAGTACTGTATCCACACTCACTGGATGAGCATACAAAGGAAATGGAGGTGATGTCCTGTTTTTCCCTTGGCTCCAGACAGGATCTACTGTCTCTTCCTGTTGGTCACCATCAGTAGCAAGCCAAAGTAGCTTCTTATGGTAAAATCTTCAAAATAGGCATAGAATGCAATAGATATATGATTGCAAATGTGAATCTGAGAAGAGGGTTAAAGGTTCCTTAACACAAGACTCTCCAGGGTAATGGATTGGGCAGCTTCTAACTGAAGATTTTACCAGTTTAAGTATCTTCAAGAAAACAGAACTTCAGCTCCTTTTAATCAGTAGTGTGACAATACATAGTGGTGTGAAGTTGATAGTCTCTGTCAAGAAAGAACATAGCGTAGTGAACATCCAAGTTTGAATAATGAAATTAATCAGCCATTTCCTTTTAGTTGTAATTCTGATTTTTTAATTTTGTTAACCATTAGATTAATTCAGGGTCATATAATAACCATCATACCATAGAGCAAAAGATACATACAGACGCTATCCTAACAAGACTCTCCAGTCAGGTATCTGCCTGATTCATCAGAATGTTACCAACTAACCTATAAACTCTAAATTAAATGCCTTTATCCAGTAAAGAATTTGACCAAGACACAGAGGCCTGAAATGAAGGCTACATGCTTTTGGAGCATGAACCACTTTACATAGCCAGGAAAAACTGTGGTGATGCCCTGCTGTGCATCATAATGTTTTAGATATCAGAATAGGTTGTGTTTCTCCAGATTTTCTTGTGCTCTGAGCTAGCAGAGAATCTGTGGAAGCACAAACATGAAAGAAGAGTAATTTCTTTTCTCTTGTGCCTTCAGTCCTCTGCTTGAAATTGGTGAATGAGACTTGCTTTAAAAAACATTTTCTTAATCCAAAATGATAAAAATCAATTATTGAATCTGCAGTTTCTTGTAGGTATTTATTAAACTAAATTAAATCCTCCATACTTCAAACACTTCACATGTTCTTGTCTTGCAATAAAAAATATTATTTTTCCCCTTTGTTTTGGGCATAGACTAATAGCTGACTGCAGCAAAAACCTATTTCATTGTGAGTCAGCACATAAAACATTCAGAGAGAATTTTAGAAAACTTGGAAAAGTCATTCCTGTGCAAGAAATATACCAGTTACTTATCTTGACAGTTCAGTCAGTCTTTTCTAAGTGAAGCATGGAAATCATGAATGATTGTTTATTTTCTGTTCTGCCATGTGGGAAACTTGCCTGAAATTGGAGGACTGCATCGTCATTTTCATTTAGTGGGACATAAGCACCACCTTCTGGAGAAACTAGTATTTCCCAATGATTATAGGGATAAAGCAGTTCCCATTTGTTACAGAAAGGATGCATTTGAATGTATTACTTTATGATGTTGCCAGTTTTTACACTGTAGCAAGATAAATAGCTTAAAGAAATATATTTATATTCATAATATCTTTGTAATAATTATTAGTTACATTATCTCATAGAATAATTACAACATTACTTTAATACCAATAAGCCTAATTCACGGACCAGAATTTCACAGAGTGATTTTTTTGGGGTCAAAAATCTACCAGTATAAAACAAATGATATTAGATACCATCATATAAGCACAAGGGGACATTAAGATATCACTGGTCTATGATAAGCAAATCACAAACTGAATTATCATCCTTTTGTAGGCAGTCTAATGAAAAGTATTTTAGATTGCTGCTTGTAAGCTATTTCAGGAAAAGGTAGTTGTTGGAATACTGAAGACAATATCTCAGTAAAAATGGGAAATAGTAGATAGGGTTGTGGGCCCAAAAGTCTTTGAGACAGGGAAGGACAGTGGCCTGGGTTTTCTAGGGAAGACAAAAAATTGGCAGTGAAAAACTTCCTGGAAGATTGTATCAGGACCAAAATAACAAGTTGTATAAAGTTTTTTTCTTCATAGGTATGAATGGAAGGACATATTGTGTGTCAAAGGCAGAAAAGCCCTAACAGCAATGTGAAAATACAGATTGAGGGGTTTTGCTGTGCAAGAGAATAGGGGTGTCTGCTTCTCAGAAAAGAGGATATCAGTGGCAATCAAATATAGCCTCAGTGGGAGGCTATGAAACCTTCTTGAACAAAGTGTGAACTCATTGCAATGCCCAGGTAAGGCAGTAATTCAGGCATGCTGAACTCACCACAAGCCAGGTCCTAAAGGAGGAGGGATGAGTGGGAATGAGACCTGTTGATCCATCCTGGGGAAGGGGCAAAATCACTGTTCATATTATTGCCCTAGTCTATAGCTCTGCATGCAGATGGCAACTGCTTATGGGAGAAAGCTACCCTGATCCTGAGTTTTCTAGATGACCGAGGAAATTTTTTAATGCACACAACAAGAACATGGTGTTTCTGCACTGCTGAATACCCAACACAAGAAAAGGAAACAGGACATATTAGACACAAAGACTATCAATGAGATAAAGTCAAGCCCATGTATTTCAGGAATACATTTTCTGAGAAATATCTGGTACACTCAGGGCAAGATAAAATAATAAACAGTTAAAATTGCTAATGTCATAAAAATGCTGTGCTTTGCATGGCACGTCTTTGAACCACGAGCAAGGAGAGTAACGCTGGCAAGACAAAACAGACTTCAGAACTTCAGCAAGGAACTGCACAACAGGGAGTAGTTTTTAAAGGCACCAGCCACGAAAGAATTGGACAACTTGTCAGACTGCTTCAAGATTATACTGTTAGACAGCATTTTTATGACAAAGCTTTTTGTTTGTTTTTTCAAATGTGCTCACAAAAAGCAGATGTTTTAAATTATTGGGTGTTGTTTATTCAGTTAATATTTTGCAGGTGGTAATAATTCTTCAGCCTTTGAAAACAAGCATATCAGAGAAAGTAGAAAACCCTCTTTTCCCAAGTGTCCCACTAGGGGAACATGAGAGAAAGCCTCTAGTTCAGTCTACAGTATAATTGAATTAGTCATTGGAATTCTCTGTAGATTGTCACGTTATGTTTTATTAACAGAAAAGATAGGAAGATCTCTGCTGAGAGGAATATATGACGTGAATTAATGATAGAATTGTTGAATAGGGGAGGTTGAAAGGGACCTCTAGAGACTGCTTAGCCCAACCTCCCTGCTCAGAGCAGGGTCAGCCGGGGCAGGCTGTCCAGGTCTGCCTCCATTTTGAATATGGCCATGGATGGAGAATCTGTAACTTCTCTGACAACCTGGTTTTATGTTCAATCACTTTTGCACTATAAGAGGTGGGGGGTTTTTTTCTGTTTAAAAACACTGTTTCCTATATTTTGGTGTCCTCACATTACCTCTTGTTCTGCCACTGGGCACCACTGAGCAGAGTCTGACTCCATACATTGTTTTGAGCCTGGCAGTACACCCAGTTTTCTCTCCACTTCTCTGTCAGCTTACCTGGTCTGAACTTCATCAGTTTGTCCATAAGGATGTTTATTGAAACTGAAACAAACACCACCCACTGCTTTCCCCTCACCCACTGAGCCCCCTAGTTGTGTTGTAAACAATGAAACATACAAAGTGAGATGGTTGTAGTCACAGCATACATTGAATTAACCAAAAGATTAGACTATGAGCCTGCCATTGTTTCATAAGAGATTTAAAACATGTTTAATTTGAAAATGTGTGATCATATGAGAAATTAAGAATATCAATTCTGCTGAAACAAACCTTGAACAATCACCACACTGGGGACAGGATCAGATTCTAAGGTATTTAAGCAACTTTTGTAATTGTTTCAGGTAAATCAGATCCTTGTATCCTTTTAAACATGGTGAGTCTGAGACATAGCATTTAAAGGCATTTTTCTAACAACTTATTTTAAATCTCTAAAAGTTTCAAAAATTCTAATCCAAAGTAGTCATATTAGTAATCTCTAAGTATGTGACTGAGTATTAGTCGTTCTCGTTACCACAAGTAGTGTAATGTTTCCACTATGCCTTAGCTCCAGATATCCTGTTCCTTCTGGTTTTTCGATAAACCAGAATCTTCCACTGCACACGTTAAGATCTGCATTTTTACAGTTAATTTAAAACTTTGCTTCTGAGAAGGACTTCTTTTTCTTTTTCTGATCATTAAACTGCACATTTTCTTACAATTATTTGCCATGATCTTAGTTGTATTTATTGCAGTAGGAGCTGTTTTTAGAAAAGCTCATTTCAGAAGGAGGTATTGTAAAGGACTGAATGCCTCATATTCACATTCAGGGTGAAAGGTGCCAGTGTGTCTACAGCTTCCAAACACCAGCAACTCATAACAAATTCTTTGTTCTTGTTTCAGTTTCAGAAACATTGCAAGTATAATTTTTATGTAATTGTAACAGAAACTGACAAGGTTACTTTTCAAAATAATTCCATATCTCTTCATCTGACATCTGAAATGGGACGTGAAATCCAACATTGACTTCTGACCTCTGGTTTCATCAGTTCAGAAAAAGTTTTTATGATTTAGTAGTAGCATTCACCATTAAAACATATATCTTACTTTTTGCTTCATTTCTGTCTTACTTTTCTTAATATAAGTGATACTCAAGTGACCAGCAGAAGGGTTGAAATCTCATTATTAGAAGCAGAAGGTTTAGTGTGTTACTTTAGAAAAAGCTCACTAAACTCTAGATAAGCTGCAGGACCACAGTTTTGTGAAGAAACTTAATGGTGACATTGATACCTCTCAGTAGAAACCTTGCTGTGACTGGGCAGTTCTGTTTGCAAAAACTTGCTACCAATTCTGTTACAGAAATAGGCTTCCCTATCTCTTATTAGAAGAACTTCAGCCAAGCAGAAGATTTACTCTCTTGGAATTAGATTAACTCTTCCAAGTTAGATAGTTATCTGGCCAATTTCCTTTGAAATTTAATGGCAGCAGAGAGGTAATTTGATCTGTTTTTGTCCTGACTGTGTGTCTTTGTTGTGAATTATTGAATAATTTTAATTTCTGCTCATCTAAATCACAGGTCTCCTCTGTCTACACATATGGACATATGCCATCTGGGATGACACGCCACATCAGGGACACGAGACCACATAAGGAACAACACATCACCACTTGTGAACATGTTAATTTCAACCCCAAAATATGATATTTTGTTCATTAAGCTATGGCAGCTTCATGATCCCTTATTGTGTTGGGATTTTGTGTATTTTTTCCTCTTGAACCCCACTTGATTATAGCAAGCTTTCTAGTCCTTTGTTTACCTTTAAATTGTAAGGGGACAAACCAGATTTCATTAGTGCTGTCCTTAATTTAACAATACTAAGGATGGAAAAGGGTCAGACTCTTCATCATTAATGTGTATTTTTTTATTTACCATTTTAACATTGTTTTCAGTAGCCATCAGCAGCTTCAAGACATCCACTTAAATGGAACTCATAGTTATTTAGATTGAAATTGGTAAAAGCTGTCTAAATGCATATCCATGTACCTTTTGTTAGAAACAGGGTATACGATATCTGGCAAAAGTGGCTGTCCTGTTTTAGAATCATAGAACTAGCAGGTTGGAAAAGACCTCTGATATCATCAAGTCCAACCCTTGATCCAACCCCACTGCAGTTACTAGATCATGTCACTAAGTGCCACATCCAGTCTTATCTTAAAAACCTCCAGGAACAGAGAATCCACCACTTCCCTGGGCAACCCATTCCAATGCCTGATTATCCCCTCCTTCTTCCTAATATTTAGTTTCTAATTTCTTTTCCCTAAAATCATTTAGATATGTAAATGTGTATCCTGAGAGCAAATTAGAGATGCACATATGGTTTTTTTATCTTGAGAAATTATCTTACTCCTAATGAGTTGATGTTCCTTCTACAACCTGCATGACTGAAGATCTGAGATAATCACCTTTATATTGCACTAGGTCCATCCAAAAATTCTATCTGTTCCAGAATCCTGTCCTTGCTAATAGCCAAAAGCAGCTGCTTAGGGGAAGAATTTGCAATCAATACAGGAACACAGTGGTGTTCTCCTTGATATCCCTGTCTAGCCTGGGGCAACATGTGACTTGTGAATGGAATTTATAAAGGTGTTTTTTTTGTTTAGAGGTTTGACTTGAATTCTTTTCTTCCATTATTTTGTCTAATTGATTTTTAGATATCATTTATAGTGTTTATATTCAGAGACTACTGTGGCAGTCGGTTCCATCAGTGAACTATTCACTTTATGGAAAATTTTCTGTGGGTAAACTTCTGCCTGAAAATTTAGTTTGATCCCTTGAAATGTTTTAAATTTGTTTGTTTGTTTGTTTTGGTAATAGAAGAAATTTTGAGACATCATTAAAAGTAATTAACTCATTAAGCTTTGGAGCCTGATGATGGTGACAATAGGATTGAGCATTCATGGGTGAGAATCACGAGTAAGGCCAACAAGGCAGATATCCTGGTGGAAGTGAAGAGGCACATGAAATATTCCATAAGCAGCTGGAGGTAGTCTCATGATCACTGGCCCCTTTTCTTGAAGGGGACTTTAGCTTACCAGATACATGCTGGAAATACAATACAGTGTCAAGGAAACAGTGTAGGAGTTTCCTGGATTTTGAGAAGGTGCTGTAAGTGCCATTGCCAAGTCATGTTAAGATTCTCATCTACCAACACCCCTAAGTCCTTCCCCTCAGGACTGCCCTAAATACATTTGGGCCAGACAGACGCAGCCCCGCTCATTACAGCAATTTGAGCCCTGTTGTTCATTCACTTATGCCACAAATATTTTGGTGTCACAGATTTTAGGTGCTGGTATCAGGTTATTGTTAAACGCTGTGTTGCATGTTTACTGTCAGGAACATTTGTTTGTCACGTTAGGACACTCCAAAGTTTTGTCTCACCTCAGACTTTTGCTTCTGCTATGTCTCACAGTAGGTGCTTGTGGAAGACTCAATGTGAGAAAGCTGACACCATGCTTGAGCATCCCTTGCCTGTGTGTGCTGAGTCAGCAGCTGCAGAGCTTCACCTCTGCTTGTTCGATTCACTGCATTTTGCCTCTCTCCCTTTTGAATCCCTCCAAGTACTGACTACTACAACATTGCAGCAAGAAATACCTCAATGAACTGTGTTAGGCTGAAAAAATATTTATCTTGAGATTATCAGATCTTTTGATGGGTGATTTCATTGGTGCCCTCTAGTGTTTAAAGTGAGGTAAATATTTAATAAGTATTTTCTTAAAACAGGTACTACACAGAAGTAGCAGAGGGGATGCCTTACTGGACCTGTCAGTCACCAGTGTAAGTGACCTAATTGGTGATGTCCAGATTGGAAGCAGCCTGGTAATGCACTGGTAAAGTTGCAGTCCTGAGGGATATGGGTCAGATAAAGAGTGAAGTCAGAACCCCAAATTTTAGGAAAAAGCTTTGAGCTGTTCAAGGAGTTTGCCAACAGTGCCACCTGGGAAAGTGGCTTCAAGGACAAGGGAGTGGAGCAGAGCTGGCAGATCTTTAGGGTGCATTGTACAGAACACAAGACCTCTCGATCCCTGTGAGTACGAAACCAGGAAAGTGAAGAGCACAGCTGAGCCATGATCTGCTGGTGAAACGAAAGGGCAAGAAGGAAATGCACAGGAAGTGGAAGCAGGGGTAGGTACCCTGGGAAGAGTATAGGGACCCTACTGTGTAGAGTGGGGTCAGGATGGCCAAGAATTGCCACAGGATGCAAAGAATAAGAGGAAGGGCTTCTGTGAAAGGCAAGGTTAAAGTATGTGTACCCCACTGATGAACCCAACCAGCAAATTGATAACAGTGGATGAGGAGAAGGCTGGGTACCCAAGGAGTTTTTGCCTCAGTCTTCACTGGCAGTCTCCCTTCCCACACCTCTTGAGTGGATGGAACTCAAGGCAGGGACAGAAAAATCCTTCCCAATTCAAGAGAAGGTTTGAGACCCCTGAAGAACATGAACATAGGGAAGTCTGTGGGACCTGGTAAGATGCATCCCAGATTCCCTGGCTGTAGTTTCCAAGCTGCTCTCCATGATATCTGAGAAGTCTGGGCAGTCAGGTGAAGTCCCAGGTGACTGGAAAGAGGGAAACATTGGAGCCATCTTTACAAAAGGAAGAAAAGAGGACCCTGGCGACTACTGACCTGTCAGGTGCACCTGTGCCTGTGTAGATTATGGGGCTGGCAGACGCTAAGGCACATGGAGCACAGGAAGGTGATTCAAGACAGCCAGCACAGCTTCTCCAAGGGCAAGTCCTGACTGACCAACCCAGTGTGATGGGGTGACTGCATGAGGGGATAAGGGAAGGGCTACAGATGTCATTTATCTGGACTTCTGTAAAGCCTTTGACATGGTCCTCCACAACATCCTCTCTCTAAAATGCAGAGAGAAGGATTTGATGTGTGGACTGTTCAGTGGATAAAGATTTGGTTGGATGGTCATATCTAGAGAGTAGGGGTCAATGGCTCAGAGTCCCAGAGGACATCAGACACAAATGGTGTCCCTCTGAGGCCTATACTGGGACCAGTGTTATTTAATATCTTGATTAATGACATAGATGAAGGGACTGAATGCATCCTTAGCAAATTTGCAGATGACACCAAGCTGAGTGGTATGTTTGACATGCCTGAGGGATGGGATGCCATCCACAGGGACCTGGAGAAGGTCATGGAGTGGGTCAATGGAAACTGCATGAGGTTCAACAAGACCAAATGCCAGGTACTGCCTGAGGGTCAGGGCAACCCCAGTATCAGCACAGTCTGGGGATGAACAGACCCAGAGCAGCCCTGCTGAGAAGGACTTGGGGTGCTGGTGGGTGAGAGGCTGGACATGACTCGGCCATGTGCACTCACAGCCCAGACACCAAATGTGTCCTGGGCTGCATTAAAATTGGACAGGCATGAGGTGTGGGAAGGGATTCTCCCCAGCTATTCCATTCCATGGAGACCACACCTGGAGTGCTGCATTTAACTCCGTGGTCCTCAGCAGAGGAAGTACATGGACCTGTTGGACCAGGTCCAGAGGAGGGTCACAATGATCATCAGAGGGCTGAAAATGATCATAAAAGGCTGGGAGAGTTGGAGTTGTTCAGCCTCAAGAAGGCTGAGGGACACCTTACTGTGGCACTTCAATACTTAAAAGGCATCTGTAAGAAAGATGAGGACAGACATTTTATCAGAGCATATTGCAATAGGACAAGGGGTATTGGTTTTAAACTAAAGAGGGGAGATTGAGACTACACGTAAGGAAGAATTTTTTTATTATGAGGGTGGTAAGACACTGCAACAGGTTGCCTGAAGAGGTGATGGATGGAAACATTCAAGCTCAGGTTGGACAGGACTCTGAGCAACCTGGTCTAGTCGAAGATGGCCCTGCTCATGGCATCATGCATGACCTACACAAACCCCCTCCCCATTCTCCCTCAAGTCATTAGCAGAATAAGCACACCCAGCCTTCACAAGGCTTCCAGATCAAAATAAAAGTCACCTACATTTCTGATCACTTTTGATTTGTTATGGGGAAAATGTTTTAATTTTTTTTTTTTCTTTAGAAAAGCATATGTTAACATATGATCCAAGTGATGGGCATGACAGGAGGGTTCCTCATAAGACCTAAACATTCACCTAGCCACAAAATCACAGAATCACAGAATACTCAGTTGGAAGGGACCTTTGAAGATGCTGCTTCACTATACAAAGGCCTTTTGCAAATAATTGATGAATAAATCAAGTACCTCAGGCTCCAGTACCGAACTTCTTTTGACCTTTTAGGTAACTTCTCTCCAGGTATTCTTTCTTCTCTTCCTTCCCTCTAGTAACCTCTAACCAATTACTAGTTTAGAAGCACGGTAAACACTGTTTAACAGACAGAACAGTTTTTGTCCCCAAAACCTTATACTTTTCCCCATATCCATAATTATGTGTTTGCATAGAGAATTTTAAAAAAGGAAAAGTTAAATTCAATAATAAAAAAAGGGTGACTGAGTGAATGGGTGACAAAGATTGGAGAGTACTACAGAGAGTACAATGTGTCATGAGAAAACAGTAATGCAGGCTAAAATATGATCCTGCAGTTTATCCTTAGGTAAATGTCCCACAGGTTTTAGGGATCTGTGTGCACTGTGATCCCAGAAAACTCAGGAGGACCAAAACCAAAATCTGGTCAGAAAGGTGGAAGGAAAAATAGCGTGACACAGCATTCCAGTGTTTTTATGAAGAGACCACACCCCCAGCCCCCCTTACCATGGGTATGGCTCATTCCTCTCTCAATACTGCACACAGTGGAAATTTCCACTGCAAGTTACAGCACATTTCCACCCTTTAACCCTACACACACTGAAGTTTTGCAATTCTTTATGGTAGTTGAAATGTATAACCTTTACTTTACTACAGATAACCAATCTGCTTTTTTTTAACCTAGCCTAATCTAATCTTTCTTGTTTAATCCAAAAACGTTTTTACAGTTCTAGTGAGAAATACAAGGATAGAATAATTTGAATGATGAGCAGTCATGTTACCAAAATCATAAATATGTGTTTTAAATGGAAATAATTTCATATGGGTCAGCATTTTTGTAGATTCAATAGGTTGTTATATGTATGGCAAATATGAGTAGGTTTTGTTATAATATTTAATAGTTGTCACTATGTAAATTGTTCTTTGTTTTATTCACAGCAAATCATTTCCCTCCTGAGCATGCTGATTAGCAGGATGCTTTGTGATCAGAAGCCAGCTCCTTTGCTGTTTGATGGGCAGAGCTTTTTAAGCCTGTGCAGCTCAGCAGTGCCATCTAAATGCATGCCCATAAGCCTAAATGCGCATTTGTGAACCACTAAGAACATTTTCTTATCCTAAAAGGATTATTATTTAAAGCAGGCAGCATTAAAAGAATGTAGCAGATGGGCATAGAAGAGCCAAGGGGAAATGACCAGTAAAAGAGCAGGAAACATTTCCAGGAAAATGGTTTTTAAGGCAAAGTTTTGAAAAATAGGAGAACAAAAGATCCAGAAATGAGAGTGATGGGGAAAGCAATAGTTCTTAGATTTGCTAAGCACAAAAAAAAAATAAAAAATTATACAAGACAAGGGAAAAGGAAAGAAGGGCTTGTTTACAAGATACAATGGACAGATGATAAAACTTCCCAAGATTCCTTCACCTTTGTTTCAGTTTTGCTCTCCAGTATTCTGCCATTCCCAACACCATTCTGAAAGGCTTTCACGTGGTGGTTTTGTCTGTGACTCCTGCAACTGTGACATCTGCTGCCTTCAGTCCCTATGCTGCACGAACACACAACAGCAAGGCAGAAAGGAGAGGGTGGGAGGGATGGTCGTGCAGTGCTTCATGGTTCCCAAGCAAGAATCTTTTTTCCTGGGAGCCTTTGGCAGCAGGATTAATTTCATTCAGATCTGAACTATGAAGGCTTAACAAAGATCTGCAAGCTGCCTGCTCCTTGGCTGTAACCAAACTGTCCTTTTGTCTGGACACTAGTGGTAGTATTACATATCTGCCCAGTGTCACACGTTTGGTGCTTCTTAGTTGAAAACATCTACAGTTTTCTGGAAATACGATCTTAATTTTGGTTGACATTTGTAAGCCTTCTACACTTCAGCTTTTCTACTTTTTTGCAAACTGCAAGATTTATATTTCTCCTGCCTTGTCTCACATATTTAAGCTGTTTATTGCTATCCCTACTTGTTTGACACCCCATTTTCTTACCATTCCCGGCTGTAGGTCTTGAGAGCCAACCTCAGTTACACTGTGCACTACCTACTGCAACATTATTTGCTTGAGCTGATCTTTTAAAAATGCTGACACTGAAAGCCACATCCCTGCCCCTCTATTTGACCATGGTCTTCCCATATTAGCAAACTTTCCACCTGCCATCTTATTTATTTTAAGCTTCTTGTCCTTTGTAATTTCTTACAATTCTTAATTCTTTTTTCTAGTATGAAGAGATTTCCCTATCTCCCCATATCAGGAAGAACTTTCAGGCTCAAGGGCTTGAATGACCCAATTATTTGAATCTCAAATCTCACAAAGACTCTGAACCTAGACAGACTGTTCCTGTTCTTTTTGGGCATACTGAGAATAAGGGGACTATCTGTGTATCATTGTTACTATCAGGCTGCAATAATCTATGTTAATATTTGCAGATTTCTGTGTCTGGAGTTGACTTGTGTTGATTATTTTTCTGATGCCCAGCAAATGAAAGAATGATTTTCACTAGACAATTTAATGTATAGGTTGTAAGACGAGAAAGTGTTCATTGTATTAATATAGTTTGATACAGAGTCTCATCTTTGATTATCTTAAATAGAAGGATGTTTGACACCTGATTATATAGCAGGAACCCATCCATATTGTTGCTTACCAGTCTTCCAAACTCTGTCATCTACAGGTTTTAGCACTTATGATTTTACCTTTACTTCTAGGTGCCTGATAAAAGATATCAACAGACTCCGTTGTCGTGTAGAAGGGTGGGAAGAAGTAATCCTGTCCTGGCATCTTAGCAAAAAATGGTCAGCTGGGCTGTCAGGCTCTATTTCCACAATGGTTATATTAATGGATGTATTTTTAGCACCATTTAAAAATTCTGTATTAATTAATCTGTATTAGTGACCAATTTTGTTAGAATTAATCTCAAGTGGATAAATAGGCAGGTATCTGGACTGCCTCCCTTTTAAATATATGTTTTCAGCATTAGTTTTCTTTCCAGTTTTCTGAAACTTTTCCAATTCCAACAGTTACTGAAATTCTGCAGTTATGGGTCAGATAACTCTGAATTCTCTAGCTTGTTAAAACTTTAAATGCAAATTACATTGAGCTACTGATTTCCCCTCAAACTCTCTAGTATTTGTATGATATCCTCGCTTAGTTTTTGCATGGAAATTGTGTAATTATCTTCTTGAAATAAATAAATAACCTGATTATTTTTTTCTTCTGCAAATACAGACTAGAAATAATAACAGTATGCTGCCTTTTACTAACATTTTACCATATGTCTCTGTGGCCATGGTCTATATCCAATATTAGAAACCTATACATTGAAAAATCTCATTGTTTTCCTTGTCACGTAAGGTTTCTTCTTAGAGCTGTTGATTTCTCTAACAATTTTCTAAAGTGACCAGATTTTAGTTTATTTTTCTTGCTGACAGTTTTCTGCTTTATCTCTTTGAGCATATAGTTCCATACATAGGTACAGATGTACATAGAGATCCTTGCTTCTGCCACATTTATCAGAAAATGTCTTTGCTTTCCAAATTTTCCATGCTATCTTTAAAATGGTTTTTACTACCATTCACATTTTTCTCCCAGGCCACTGATTCACTTTTTTTGGCAATACAAAATTAGCCTTTTAAAAATATTGACAGATATATAAATACAAGGCATATTAATAACTTTAGTTTTCTTCTGCTTGCCAACAAAATCTGCTCAAATTTGAGTTCCTTGCCACTTAACTAAAGCTACGTTTCTTTAAATGTCCAGGTCGTCTTTATCTATGCAGTGACTTTAGAGTTGCAAATTTATTATTGATAATTATTGTTACCAATATTTCATTAATTATACTTAGAAATAAAAAAGCTGGAAGAATAAGCATGGATACATTCTGTTCACATGATGAGTGGGTATACTGCATTAACTCTTTGTAGATGTCATGCCATTATTTGTATTTTTCTCAGACTGAGAGAGCTGTGATAATACAGCTTTCTAGCCTACACATTATGACCTGGTTTTTCAGTGATGATCTCATGTTCACTGGTGTGGTAGGTACCAAGCCCCACACAGCATGTTGCTTTCTTTATCCTTTTGGACACTGATTTGTAAGTGTTCAAGAACTCTATTTTTATCTTCTCAGTGACTTGTGAAAAAGCAATGCCATTTTTGATGCAGACTGAGAATCTCTTTTCACATTTTGCCCACTCAGTTCTTCCCAAGTAGTTGAGACTGAGTGTAAAGTGGAAAGTTACAGGTATGCCTGAGAGTAAACCTTCCAAATTACAGGCTGAGGTCAGGCAAACTGTGAGCAGTATCCTAACAGTTCTTTCAAATGAGAGCAAACAAAGCTTCAGACCTTGTAAAATATTTAAAGCTGTGTGAAACTCAGCAGTTTTTGCTGGCAAGAGTTCTGACTTTGGTCTGGCTTCAGTTTGCATAAGGTTTGCATACACTGAGAATTCAAACAAAAATGTAAGAGGGAACTCAGCTAAAGGCATCATGTTTTTGATAAAAACTTCAAAGCAAATAATCACGATGACTTTCACTAAAAATCTATGGCATAAAAATTATTCACACCTTGGTCCAGGTTTATCAGAAAGGTTCGAGTTTTGTTTTCCATTACAGATTTAAGAACAAAATTCAAGTTATAAGGCAAGCAATTGAATCCTATCTAATGGTATTAATATAAAAAATTTGAGAGCTCTGAAAATATTTTTATTTCCTTTGAAAATTGGGGTTCCTTAATCACCCTCACAGCACCATTGTACAGAATCTTCAGTCTCATATCAACTTTTAATTTGATCTGCAGGAAACTGAATAATGGTATTAAATTATTTTAATAGGGAATTAATCAGCCTGTGGAAAGAAATAGAGAAAGGAATACCAGCTTCCTCTAAATCCTCAGTACAACAGCTTTAAGTTGATAAACAGGCTACATTGAAGTATGTGTCTTCAGATTTTCATTTAATTTATTACAGTGAATGTGGAGCACATAAGATCACTAAATTCAGGAATCTTGGAAACAAAATTAATTGAAGCTTTTTGTCAGTTTTTGGAGCAGTATAGGACCCTTTGTCACCTTCTTTCCTATGTTCTCAAACACAAATTTACGTCTGATAGAAATGAAACAATATGGAAATGTGGAGGCACATATTGCATGCATACAGCTTTTTTCTAAACATAATAAAATTGTCAGGCTTGCTTGGGTTCAGTAAACAAGAGCCTTAAAACAGCTACATGATTCAGAAGGTCAGAATAATCATTATCACCTTCATAACGACAGGTGTAGGAACAATGCAGAATACCTACCTTGCCTGCTCCAGCTGATGTCACAGTCAAAATTGCTGCTGACATCAGTGGGACATAACTGTAGAATCATAGAATGGTTTAGGTTGGAAGGGACCTTAAAGATCATTACCCTTAAAGGGTGGCTCAAACCCCCCTGCCATGGGAAGGAACACCTTTCACTAGACCAGGTTGTTCAAAGCCCCATCCAGCCTGTGCAAGTGGCCTTCCAGGGATGGCAAATCCAGTTCCTCTGGGGAACCTGTGCCAGTGCCTCACCACCCTCACAGTCAAGAATTTCTTCCTAATATCTAATCTAAACCTGCCCTATTTTAGTTTAGGGCCATAGCCCCCTTGCCCTATCACTCCATACCCTTGTAAAAAGACCCTCTCCAGCTTTCTTGAAGGCCCCAAGAAAAGCAGCTCTACGTTTTCCTGGGAATCTTCTCTTCTCCAGGCTGAACAACCCCAACTCTCTGCAGTGTCTCTGCAGCAGAGGCACTCCAGACACCTGAGCATCTTTGTGGCCTCTTCTGGAGTCACTCCAGCAGGTCCATGTCCTCCACATGTTGGGGACCTCAGAGCTGGACACAGCTCAACAGGTGGGGGCTCACAACAGTGGAGAAGAGAGGGACAATGTGTATCTCTAAACTAAAAAATAAATATATTGTCTTGGCATCTTTCAGCACAACTCTCCAATGCTCAGATGTTTAATAACATGTTCCTCTCCATGCAGGTGGAACAATTAATCATCAGATACAAAACCTGCTGCTTACATAGCTGAATGTTATTTTCTTGCCATTATACCAGTAGAAGGAATATTTTCAAAGAATTTAAATAGCAATTATTGAGTGGTTGTGGTGTCTTTTTTTTTCAGGTTGTAGTTCTCTGGAGGGTGGGGGGATGAATACCAGTCTTTTTTCTGTTTTGCAATTAAATTATTGTTAAAGTTGATTAGAAGAGCTCCAATGTGGCAGTATAGTAGCAAAATGTCACCTCCTGTATTGGAGGTAAATTCTTCATTATTAAAAAGTTTTCATATAAATTAGGAAAATATCCATAACTTAGAGATTAAAACAGTGTTCCATTTATATACCATGCATCTTCAACTTCCTGAGGGAAAACTGAATGGGAAATTCAGAATGTTTTTAATACAAGATTGTAGCACTTCTTAGTGCCAAGTAAAAGATGCTTGTCTTTCCCTTCTGGGACATTAAACATTAAAACAAACTAGTTTCTGTCATTGAACAGTTGAAAATCCCATCAGTTCCATTGTTCATTTATGACTTTTCTTCCCAGTTTACATTCTCTAACTAATCTGGACTTTGTAAATTTTAGAAAATATATGTGGAAGTTAGACTAACACCTGTTAAAAGAATACTGTAAAAAAGGAACTTTCTCCAAAGAAAAAAATTACAGTTTTCTAGCAGCTTGCAATTTGTTTTTAAAACATTTTAAGATTTTAGGGACCAAGATTTTTGTCAGATGAACACAGAAAATCAGATGGATTAATTCTTGTAATTCGGAAGACTGTTAAGAATCTTATAATAATTACTAAAGAGTTTAATTTTTTTAAGGCTTGAAATAGTGTGTAAAGGAAATATTTTATATATGCTGTCGAACTTTATAATTTTTAAGTGTTTTTTTTTTTTTTAAAAAATGTAATTAGTGGTGTTGTAGAATCCCAGAAGATAAGGGGGATAATGTGTATGTCTCAAACACTGATATCTGGATAGCTGTGGAGCCAGCCAAGGGGTGTTGGTAAAACATGCTATGAGAAGGAACAGGATGTGGCTGGAGAAGGGGCCATACAGAGGTAGGGTAGCACTTTTTGGGACAAATATCCTTGTTCTGGCTCCTGGAGATAAGCACAACACAGGGCAAGCACAGGAATGAGGTTGAGAAGTGGGCATGGACTGCAGGGGGGACCAAGACTGGAGGGGGAGCCCTTAAGCCCCCAGCCCACTTCCAGAATGTTCTGAAAGAACGGACTGCTCATGATAACTGATTCTCAGAAAGTGAGAAACTCATTTGTGTAGCAGGCAAAGTGTACCTATAAAAACATGTTCCCATGAGCCCCAGGTGCACATGTGCTCCAGGACACTGGAGACCCCATAAGGTGGTTTGATGCTGGAGCCAGGACTGGCGATCTCTCATTCTCCCTTTATTCCTTTCTCTCTCTATCACCAACTTTAATTCACTCCTCTCTTCCCCTTCACCCTACCCCTTTATCCAAAATGCAATGCTCTGTGTTTATATTAGGGGATCAGGGACTAACATACCAATTTTCATGCAAAGTGTATAATTTAGTTATAAAACATTCTAAGTTTGCAGACCCTCTGATTTTTGTCCTTCCTTTCTACCATGAGCACCTATGAATCTTGGGTACTCCCTTCCCCTTAAGGGTGGGATGCCACAAATGGATATCGCTGTATTTAAATGGATATATTAAAATTGCATATAATTCATGACATCATATTGGTATGTTTATATTGATAGATTTAGTCTCATAGACAAAAGACTGAAAAAGTGTCAGAAGCATAGGAATAATTTCAAAATGGATATTATCACATTCAGTAGAGTAAAATTTCTTTCTCATAAGGGAATTTTAAAAGGCCCATCTTTTCAACATGTCTATTAAAAAAATAGAAGTAAAATTACTAATTACATGGCATTTTATGAAGATAATGAACCAAAAGCTGTTTAAAAGTCCTTGGGAAAAAAACTTTAAAACCTAAAACTCTTGTAATATTTATACCATTTTCAGCTGAACAATCTGCAAAAGGTCACGATGGTCATTGAGCCTAACTTGAGGAAGTATGGCCTCACCTGGAAGGACTCAGTCAGGAGGTATGTAACTAAAAACTGTGATTCTGGTGCAAATTTGACTTCATTCTCATTTCTTACTTTACATTTATTAGACATTTTCCTTACAGGTATCAAGTACTTCTTGTCTTGTGAATACTGTCTATGTCTTATCTGCTTCTCTCCTTTTTGAGTTTCAAGGAACAAAGGCGGCTACGAATTGGGTTTTTTACAAAGCTGTGTTGAGATTTCTGTGTTTATCATAACTACAGTAGAAAGGATCTCCCTTCCCTTCTCCATAGATATGCAGCTGATCTTCACCAGATTCTTCTTGTTTGTGGCATCATCTCCCAATGAGATGTGATGTCCCCTGTGGGTGTTGCACTCTCAGTTGTACTCTCTCTTTGTATCCAGCCATGGCTCAGGGGTTTTAGGACCCAAGATTGCATCTTGAAGTCTTTTGTCTCCCCTTTTCTATCTCTTTTGTCTACTGCCCAGTGATCACAAGTTTTCTGTTCTCCTTTCCACCTTCAGTCTATTGAAACCACTCTTCCTTCCATCCAGAGCGTAGAAGCTTCTTTTCTTCTTCTCCTGATGCTGATTTGTTTTCCAAACCACTTCAGCTGATTAAGCTGGGCTTTAGACTCGCAGTTGACTTTCTGCTCATTTGTGAATGTGGATAATCAATCCAAGCAGTTGAGTTGTGTATTCCTCATGCTGGGCTAGGGAAAGAAGTAGCTGGCTTTCATATAAGCAGAGATCAAACTGTTTAAATGTTCTTTTTGTCTGAGTGGGGCTTTTAGTCAAATATTAATTAAAAATTAGCTATAGAGCTATTGTTTTAAATTGTGTAGACAAAATTACATCACAAATCTTGTTGAAGCCAATAGTGTATTTTGAGATTTGTGGAAGGGACAAACTATACAGAAAGAAAACCAATTGTGCCTATTTCTGACAGCTGACAGTGCCAGTCATGAGCTGAAGTTGAAAGTTCTGACTGTATTGGAAGTGTAGATTTATTGAAGTGTGATTTATTTTTTTACATTTCATTTAAAATGGATCTAATTAAACAGTAGACAGGAATTATCCAAGTTAATAAATACAACTTCACTTTTGAATTTTAAATATCAAATACAACAGACTGTAGAAGAACAAGATAAACAACTTGACCACACTGTAGCATTGGATATTTAGCAAATACAGTTTTGGAAAATCTTTTATTAAGTTTTCTACATTAATGTGATGAGGTAAATTTTACTCTATTTCAAATTTTTCCCTCTTTAAGGGAGTGTAGGATTGGGTTTTTGCTTCTTTATATCCTTTACTTTCAGATCTCCACCTGAAAGAACTTAGGTGAATTGAAACAATGGAATAAAAGTCCTTTAAAAAGTTTTGAAGTAAAAATCACACTTCTCAACAAGCAAAGTAGAAAAAACACACTTAACAGTTGCACATAAAGAAGATGTAGAAAAGAAGTGTGCATGTGTACTATGAACTTTGGACTTTCTACTTATGTGAATTGCCCTGGGTATTATGTTAATCAAGAACCTCAGTTTTTAGCTGTATGAATTAATGTGACTTCACTAATTTACAGGAGAATTCTCCTAGCAACGTGCAGAATACATGAGGGTATGAAAAGTAGGAAATACAGCTGGATCAAAAAAACCCGCACCATTGTTTTCTATCTTGCACATTGTAGCAGAATATAAAGAGTACTCCAAAAAAACTTTGATTGAAAATTCTCAATTAATATTGGCAATTTAACAGAAAGAAATTAGGTTTCTATCCAGTCACTCAGGGTCTCATGGTTTGTAATTTTATGAAGCTTTTTAATCAGTTAGAATTGTTAACTTTCTTCCTTGTGTCCCTATTCTTTGTATTGCTTACATATTTTATATTTGCAACAAACCCTGTTAAAACTTAGTCATGAGTGTCAGCAGAAATTTAAGTGATTCCCTAACACCTTTAAGGATGAACTTTGGAACTCAAACTGATGAAGAAAGCTGAAATTATGTCAATTACTTTATATCATCCTAGTTTTTGGTTTTACACATCAGCTATCCTGAGGCTGTAATTCAGTAAAGAACTTAAGCGTATGCTTAGGTCATATTCAAATTAATGGGATTTAAACATGATCTTATGCTATGTATATAGATACATATACATTGAAAAGCTTTGTCACATAGGGATGATTTGTTGAACTAGACCTAAAACAGCATTCTTTTCTTATGATTTCGAGGTTTTCATTTAAATCACATTTTTTTTCTGACTTACATTTTACAAATTATTTTTAGGATGGGCAGTCTGCTAGCAATAAGACTTAGAATTTGGTGTCTTTATTTGCAATGAATATTTTTTTATGTTATTTTTGAAAAAATATTTAAGATGAAAAATTAAAAGTCTGGCTAGACTAGAGATACTTTCGTATGGTTGAAGACAGCTGTGTATTTATCCAAATGAACTATATGATTGTCTTTCAAAAAACCCTGTACAGCCTGTGCAAAATGATACATAATATAAACGTGTTATGTGCAGAGTAAGAATATAAATCTTCCAATTTATTAGAAAAAAAAGTCAGAATGTCTGTAAGAGTACAAATATATGGCAACTAATCTTCACTAATTTGGTAATGCAGGGTGCTTCCATCTTTCATTTCTGCTTTCAAAAGGCATTTCATGAGGGCATGGACATATCTTGTTTAGGGCTATGACTTCTGATGTTAACAGACTTATATATATGAAGGTGAGAAGGGGAGTAAGCCTCAAATATTTACACCTATAAAACGTCCTGTGTTTAGTATTGACATGTGGAAAACCCCCACAACTAGGCAGTTGTAGAGAAGATAGGTTTATTCAGCGCTGGGTGCATGGGGGATTGCTCCACCAAAAACACCCACCCCTCTTTGTGCTTACAGGCCTGTTTATATACAGTTAAAACAGGCATATTCATTATTTCTTTATACATAAGTATTATTTTCTTTTGACAGGGCAGGGTTATTGTAATTAGCTCCCAGAAGTAATTTCCATCTTCTCCACCCCACTCTCCTCCCATCTGAGTTTGCACATTGGTTTCCATTTTTCCTGGGCCGGGGTCTTCGGGGGCCTTGGGGATGAAGATTCTGGGTCTTCCTCGCCGTGCCCTTTTCAACTTGGCTCAAAAAGCAACCTAAACTGGTTCTGTTGGCAACTTGAACTGGTCTAATTAGCAAACTTCTACAATTATCTTACTTTCTTGACATTTTTCCTGATTTATCTTAGTTTTTGAAGCTTCAAGGCCAGGTACTGATAGCAGCCATAACATATTCCCTGTAGCTAATAATTATGACTTCAACTATGCAGTCTATCTTTGCTACTTCAGCAAAAGCCTCTACAATTATTTCTATTAACTCTCTCAGTGTTAGTTCTTTATTGATGCCTTTTATCAGTATTATGTATGTGAGAAAGAAAGGCTTTTGATACCATAAACCCTAAACCTGGATATAAAAAAAAAAGGAACACAGCCCCAGTAAATTAAAAACAATATTTTCATTCCACAATGAGATTATAGGTCTAATTCATAGTATGAGAATTGACATTTGAACTCATCACACTACATTTTTGGATTAGCCTGTATAAATAAAATGTTTTCATCAAATTTGCATTTGCCTGCATGGCAGATGTGCTGAGCATGATGCACTTGTCTGGAAAAAAACTCCAGAAACTTGATGTGGAGCCAAAATATGCATGGAGACAAGTAAATTGCCAATTGTAATATTTTTTGCCAGCAGCTTCCTTAGTCAAGCAAATCAAGTACCATTCTATCTGCACTAAAATCAGACAGTTTGAGACTCTGCTACCATTTTAAAACTTTCCCTTAGCAAAGACACTGCAGTGGAAAATCCCCAGCTCAGAGGTGGGGATGGAGAAAATGTAATCATTTACCTGTCACTATGTGTGCCTGTAACCAGGACCAGCTTTCCAGGTATTCCAACCCCCTGTTACAGAACTCAAGTCTGGAAAAGGATCAGAAATAGATTAAATAGATTATAAATGAGAATGTTTTTCATAAAAGCACATAGCTAGAGCACAACTACATTGTAATCCTCAACAAAAAAAGGTTCTGCTAATTTTTGTGCAAGTAGGAAATAATGATGTTGCTGTGTGTTCACCTTTCATTCTGCTCTCTGATGGAGCCTTTTGGCCCTCTGAAATAATTGAGACAGAAAGAAAAGCTTTTGGACAAACACCACAGGGTATGGTCAGGGCATGGCTGATCTCTGTGCTACATTGCTGTGGCTGTGTAGTCTAAATACTTGAAAGACCCATATGTCATATAGAAACCCACCCCATGTTCCCAAGTATGTAGTTTCCACCTGGTGGTACACCTCAGGGCTGTTAGTCTCTGTATTCTATTGATAATAATTACAGTAGAGAACAAAACATGATCTTTGAAGGAAATTTTTTCATATCATCGTCTTCATCATTTCCAGAAATTAAATCCCAAGAAGTATTTTCTTGAGTGACATTTTGCCTCACTGGGTGTACCTTCACTGCAGAGCTGATTGGACTCACAATGTGAGTGTTGCTCCTGCCTTAAATCCATTCACCCAGAAATCCCAACTCTTCTTTCAGCTCAGACTGGCTTTCTGTTGTGGGGTGAACTGGCCTACAGCTCAAACCAGCACAACCCAGCAGCAGCTAACACAGCCATTCTGAGAAAGAGTTACTGGCTCATTCTACTTATCATTGCCAGGACACATGAGATCTTCCATGTTCTCTAGGAAAGACTGTGGTGAATGATTTGGTTATCTGTGGGGACTTGTTTCCAGAAGGCCAAGTTCTATGCAACAAACAGTAGTATCAGTACAGACTGAGCAGCTCAAGGCTTCCAACAACAGTCACAGCCAAACTCAGATCTGGCAGATGAAGTGATTGGAATTGCCAGTCTTCTGCTCTGCTGGGCCACCAGAAATCACTGCCTCAGTGGCTGGAATGTTTGCTGATGAATGGAACTGTTTTAATTCCTTCTTAGCTAAACCAGTTCATAAGCCACTGCACTAAACTCAACTATCACTGACTCAATTCTGCATCAATAGGAGAGAGCTCTAGGCTGTGGCTGCCATGTTCAAACCCCTGTTAGTGGCTTCCTGCACAAGAACTGGGCTGCTGGAAGGGGATGTTAACCAAGCTTGTAAATCCATTTGCAGTTATCAGCAGCATCCCTGAGGCAAAGCCATCACTGACTTTAGTTTGTTGTAGAGCACTGTTCGGACAGGTAAGTCAGCTGTTTTATGAAACAGCAGTTTCATGAACAGTTCAGCCACCACTTATCAGGAATGGGCCAAACTGGAGATGGAGAGAACTGTCAGCTCTCTTTGTTCATAGATTTGGGACCCAAGGTGGGCAAGTTAACATGAGAAGATAATCTCATTTAATCCCCCTTAATAAGGCACATAGTGATTGTGTCTGTGTTTGACCTTTGAAAAATATGACCCCTATTAGCTGCATGAATTTTCAGACTTGATTGTCATACAGAAGATGGCAAATTTTCCCAGGTTTCTCAGGCACAACCCACAGAGTGGTCATATATAAAAAACCAGGCATACAGAAGTCATATAGAAAAAGAGAAACTTTATTAATGTTTTGCCATTTTAGCAGTGCACAATAGAATGGCACACATTTGAATTATGTATGTCCACTGGAATCCCTGTTATTCTAATAAAGACTATGTTGGAATGGGAAACATGTCTAAGGCAGGTTGAACAACAGAAGAATGATTGCACATAAGAAACATGAATATATAAAAAATAAGATTGTTATAGAATTATTCATAGAGTTTTTCAATGGACTTTAACTTTTATTCAGAACTGGGCACATTTCTGTGGCTCTTATGTAGTTAAACCAATTTTTAGTTTTGGTGCAGAAATTGTCAGGAGCCAGATTAATTTTTATGGCCATTACACAGCATGACTGGCTATAATATTACAATTATACTGTATGCATTGTGATTCTGTGAAGCTAGCAAAGACTTTCCACCCTTTCTTAAAATGACAGTTTGATTATAAAATTATGCTTCCCTATATGGACAGAGAGGGACACATGTGAGAGGGTTTTATACATAGCAGTAAAATGAATTAAAACAAGAAAACATTTCCATAAAATTTCCACTATGAAAAAGTCTGTCTTTCATGTTGCTGAATTCTCTCTGGGATTTGCAAATAGGAACCTTTAATTTTAGAGTGTCAGATCTTTCAGCAAAGTGTAATTGAAAGGAAATAGCATTTTTCCTTTGTAAGCCAGCTGTTCTTCAAGCTTCCTAACTTAATAGACACTTATCTCACAGGCAGCAAAATGTCATTTATAATCAGTTTCTAGAAACCATTACCTCACACCATTTTACAATTACTTGATTTGGAAGTGTCAATATGCTCTGAAAGATTTTTTTCACAACTGGAAGAAAATATCTACTTGTCCTCAAAGGTTTGACCACTAAAACAGGTAGGTTAAATGGGAGAGTCCTTCAGTTCTGTAAGACTGGCCCATTGCAAACCAACATCTGTTTGTGAGTTTTTTATTAAAATTAGATTTGTGTATGTGTTTGAACATGAACAACTTGCAGAAATGACTTGTATTTTGAATGAGTCCACTGAGTGTAATTTATGTGGTGTCTCATTATTTTTAAACACAGAAGTCTTTTTTTTCAGTATTGGAAGCAGCACAAATAATCCACCCTTCCTAGTAGTGTATATTCTGCCACAATATAAATGTATCAAGAGTCTTGTATTTCTTTTCTTTTCTGGCTTTGAAAACATGATTTATTAAAGGAAAACATGGTAGAATCTTGAAAGAGAACTGAGGCTGCAAATTCTCAGTCCTTTGCAATAGAAAAGTAGTAAAAGAACATTGTTTAAAAAGATGGGTTTTGAGTTAAATACATAGGGAGATCATGTACACAAAGTTATGCAATAATCTTATTGTGAAACACTGGATCATCCTGAATTCAAACAAGACTTGCAAGAAGCAGAAGCAAGTAAATCTGGCATCAGTTTCTCTCTGTCACTCAAGCATTTATATTTGAAAAATGAGCAGTAGCCCAGAAGGAAACAGGAAAACATTGGAGACCTTACCTTGGCCCTCTTTATGACTGTCATTCTCTGGGGGTATACAAAGACACTGGAGCCACTGATATGACTAAGATATATATATATATAATTCACATTTATTAAACACTCCAGAACTGATAAATGTTTGATCAAAAAAGTGAGATATTCTTGATAAATTTATGATTGACAATGATAACTTATATTCAGCCTTTTAGTCAATATTGACAGGTAACATTGACTCCCTCTAGAAAGGAAGCATAAAGAGAATAATTCATCCTAAGTTATTATGGGCAGTCCATTCTTTCAGGCCTTTCTGGAAATGGGCTAGAGGCTTTGGGGTCTTGGGTGGTCTTGATCTGCCCTACAGTCCATGTCCACTTACTGGCCTCATTCCTGCACTTGAACTGTACTGTGTTGTGCTTATCTCCAGGAGCCAGAACCAGGACATTTGTCCCAGAAAAGTGTTGCCCTACCTCCACGCCCAGTTCTTTCTCACAGCATGTTATTACCAGCAATCCTTGGTTATTACCAACAATCCTTATGTGTTACCACATTTCCTTGGTTGGGTCCACAGCCATCCAGCTATCTATGTCTGAGACATAAACAACAGTCCCTGGTCTTCTGGGATTCTACGGCATGAATGAACTATTCTGGGTACAGTAGGTTTGAAATAGCACTTGACTGAGGAGCAGCAGATGTTAACTAACTTCTGCCAAGCAAAACAGTATGAGTTTCTGATTGTCATTTAAAAGTCAAATACTGGCAAGGAATCAGTTAAAGCTGTTCTACTCTATTGTAAAATAATTGGGAATCACTTTGGCTACATCTAAATTAATGTCCTAGATAACTTCCAAGAACTGTCCCAGAGGTATAAGGCTCCGTCTACAAACACAGTGCCCTGAATGCCCTTGGGTGGCATATTTCATCCAAAAACTATTGCACCATCTCAGCAAAGCCCTAAAATAAACATATTGATCCCAGTTCATATGTGCATTTGAAAGGTGATCTACCATGTCTACTCCATTTGTCTGCCAGACTGTTGTAGCGAAAGGCAGAAGGGCTGGCTTCTCTGAGTAATTAGACTTTTACATTCTGTCCCATCCCAGTATTGTCTATCATGGCACACTCACAGGGTAGGACACAATGTCAGGGGAGAAAATCTCTGTTATGTAAGAACACACACTTTATTGATGAGACCCCAAACCCCTCACTGTTAGAGGGGACAAAGGATCTTTGTTTTCCTCCCAACAGTCCCTACTGTGAGAGCAGATCAGACTCCCAAAGCATGTAAAACAGGGACCAAAGATGAACATTTTCAATCCTCTCTCTTGAAGGTGGCCTCCAGAGCAAGATAAAAGTCTGCCTGAAAGTGTCTCAGTTTTGGGAAAACAGTGTAAGCAGTCTCTAGAAGTAAAATTACAAAGGAACAAAAAAGCCTACTAGATTGGGGATTTTGCTTGGTTTTCTCCCTTGCCCAGAACTCATGGTCCATAAGACTGTTAAGCTGGGTCTACGGAGAAGGTTTTGATCATCTGTTCCAGTCATCCCCAAGCCTTCACATTTCAGCTGACTTTGGTGAGGAGAGACATAGGTCCCAGATTCCTCACACCAACATACCGGACCACCAACATCTCTTAGCATATGTCATTCTCAATTCTTTTGTGTCGTGCTTTGGCAGGATACAGGCCAGTAAGGCACAGGTAGGATCTTCTCGAAGAAGACAAAGTAATGGAGTCCATGGAAATGGAAAGTCTGTTTATGAATAAAGGACAATAGGTAGATGGAAGTCTGGGCATGAAGAGAGGTGGAAGTTTGCTCCATCCTGTAAGCACCCATGGAGGGTGACATCTCTAGGGAATCTACAGATCATGAAACCGCTGGTGGCAAGGATGAAGTGTTACTTCTGAGAGTACCCAAAGAGAAGCAGCCACCTGGCCTCCAATATAAACAGGAGCATGAAAGGATACTCACAGAGCATCTTTTTGCGTGAGTTTCTTATCCCTCCTCTAGCCTCACTGTCACAATGGACCTGGCTGTTTCCAGGGCAACCTGGAGGATACCAGATTGCTGGAGGAAAGGTGCTTGAATAAACATATAAGATATTTTACACTCCTGCTCACTACCACCTACTCATTACCTCATCCCTTTATTCCTTTTATTCCTTTTATATGGTCTTCTTTTATTTCTCCTTCATCCTTTTAGCCACTCTACCTAATATTGTTCTTCCATTCTAACTTTAGTATAAATACAGTTGGTCTGTCAAATACAATTAATTACCAGTTATTATAATGCATAATTATAAATTGTATGAATATAGATGGTGCATTACTGTGAATATGTAGGGCCTTTCACATTTCTTTATGTATATGGAGAAATATTTCATATTTATATATTTATGTAAATAATCAGAAAATAATCTGAATAATTTTTCAGTTTTGGAGGATATAAAGCACATTCGGCTGTGGATCATTGAGATTTTTAAAAATGTATTTCTACATACTCAGCCTCATAATGGGCTTTGGGGTTTTTTTGGTGGTGTTTGGTTTTTTTGTTTGTTTGTTTGTTTTTTGTTTGTTTTTCGGGTTTTTTCCCCCCCTGTGTCCACCAGTCTGTTTCCAGGAAAGCAAATCCTTTGCAAATCTCTGAAGTTTCTGCCCAGTTTTAACTCATCCACTCATCTTTTGTCTTTTTTGGGGTAAACTCCCACAACAAATTTGCTGGACTTTCAGCAGAAGATCATGTCCTTTGATTAGCTAACAGATTTTGATTTAGGACCAAAACTTCAAGAAATATGGGGGGGTTTTTAGATTTTATTTATTGAAGTTTACATTAAAATGAACAGACTATCAATTGCAAACTCCAGAGGAAAGATTTCTCATACTTGTATACCCTTCACCTGGATGAGCATAATCTCATTTCCAGTTCCCAGAAATGAAATACAAGCCCAAATGAAATAAAAGCCAAGTTATTCTAAATCAAGTAACTGTGTCTGAATTCAAGAGTAGGGAACTCCAGAGAAGAATAAAACTCATGAAGCTTATGGTTTTAATTACCAATAAATATCTTTTAATTTGTGTGTCCTTAGACCTTTGTGTATCAACTCACTATATATTCCAAGACTGGGCACTAGATGGTTAATTATCTCTGCAAAGAGATAAGTCAGCCTTTCAGAATGTAAGGCTAGGGTTTCAAAGGAGCCTAGTCAAGATAAGTACTCATCATCCAATGGATGTCAAAGGGTCTTAAACCCCTTAAGGATTCCTGAAGGGAAAGTAGAAACAGAAGACTCTTGTTCCAAGTAGACTCACAAATACAAAATATTTATTAGTCACCAGTGGCAGGTTTTCTGCTAGAACGGGAAGAGTAATGAATCTGATTCTTTTGATATTTTACTAGGGAGCTAAGAATTCTCTTGTAGACAACAAGTGGCTCTCCTGGCTACCCTTAAAAACATCAGTTTCAAATCTTTTAACTCAATAAATTAATAAAACAAAATGCACAATACTCCACAAAATTAAAATGAATCTTTCTTGACCTTTCAGAAACAAGGACAACAATGATTATAAAATACAGAACTTAACAATTATTTTTTATCCGCTTTTCAGAACTCCTTAACTTGAACTAAAATAAATTAATTCAGAAAACACACACAATTTTAAACCAAAGATTCATCAGATTTTAATTTTTTTTTTCTTCTACTGGAATTCTGCCTTGCCTGGGTTGTACAGCAGCATTTCTGGTCTACTGTGAGCAGCACTCTGCTGCTATGCAGTGCTGGATAGTCTCCTGGAAAGACTCTATGGACTTCTAGGAGGCTGCAATACATTTCTGTGATATCATAAATCAAGACCACCTTTCCAGATTTACTCTTCTCCTTCCTGTTTTGATCCACAGAGGCATGCAAATGCTTTTAAAGCTAAAAGAAAAAGAATCCTGAATGTCCTTCTAAAAATATCAGAGTATTTTAAGTATTATTTTAATATTTTAAGTATTTTAATTTTGTTTTTGGCAGTGAGAGTTGGCAATACTGGTTTGGCTCAAAGCGATTTAAGAAAGTTACAGGCAATGCTAGTTTATTGCCTGTCTGGAAAACTGCCAATTATTTTTGGCTTTTCCTGTGTTCTTGACTGTCCAGTTATTTATGTTAGGACAAACACTGTATCATTTCTATTTACAGACAAGTCATTTTCAATGGAAAGAAGATAGTAGTTGATGAGATTACAGAATGGAAGAAGTAAGCAATTTTGAATGAAAACGCATTTGAAAGGAAATGCTTCTCTTGCTGTGGAAATATTTTGTATTATTAACATGGATACAAAAGGAGTATAGATATAAGTTCTATCTGAATGAACTATCACACTCTAGAGGTACCAAAGCAAATTCTTTTGTGCACATTTGTGTAATAAAAGCATTTTAGCTGTATTACAAGTCTTAGCTGTTGTTGCCATCTCACTGGAACATAGTGGCAGTATATACCAACACTGAATGTAGACACTCTCTAAAAAGGTTCACAAAGCCAGTGGTTGGCTGTTCCCCTTGAAGAAGATGAATCTTGCACTGACTGTCAGAAGGATGATTTCTAAAACAGTAACAGCAGTTACATTTTTTTTTTCTATTAAAATATCCTAAACACAAATTATGATGTTGAAAAGGCAGTCAACAATGTAGCATAAAGAATAGTACAAAGGGTAGGTCTTGGAATACAGGTTTTTAACATCCTAAAGAAGGTGGCTTGAGTGAGTCCATGTCCATAAGTACTATAAACCATTTTCCATCATATAGCTAGTTCTGCCTCAACACCTGTGACTTTGCACACGATGCCTTTGGTTAGAATTTCCTTGGACTGCCTTCAGATGTTGGCCACCTTTTGACTAATAATATGACAGACTGTGAGATACCAAGTCTGTGTTTTTTCTAGAATTCATTACACTGCTAACTTTAGTCTTCTGCTGATAAATATTTCCAAGGGCTCACCCTCGCTACATAGCATGTGTGGTATTTGTGAACACTGTTCCAGACGAACAGCTGTGTCTTCTCCATAATGTGAACGGAGAGTACATATTTATAGCAGGTGCAACATTCAAGATTGAGCTCTTTATATAACTTGGGTTTTTAATCTTGTGTCCAGATGTGAAATTGAAAGCTGAGCTTACTTCCTTTGAGGAAATAAGCCTTTGAGTTCTGGGAACAGATATACTTCTGCCTCAGAGGAGAGGTGAAAAATGGCACAGAATGACCCAGGCAAGAACAAGTTCATATTCTAGACCCAGTGAGGAAACAAAGTTGTAGCTTCAAAAGAGGAAGAGGATGTACACCTAAAAAGACTTAGTAAAAGGGCACAAATTATTTGAACTACAGAAATGAAGAAAGTACTTGCCTGTGTTCTTACCAGGGTTCTGTATGTACTCTTTTCAAGTGGTTAAATACAACTGCCAGATAAACTTTTGGAAATCCCAAAGTGCCATTGATTTCTGTGCAAGTCTTGCCAGCTGATGGAGCATGAATTCGGGGCTTTTACATTAGGGGATGCTGTTCTTCAATGCAGCAAAGAAGAATTGCTCCCTAGTAACTGGGGTTTCCAACCCCATCCTTGACCTTTGCCTTTTAAAACTCTACTTTTCATTAATTTAGTATGTCTTGAATTGTTTGGGGTTCTTTTTCTTCTTCCTCCAAATCCTTTATTTATTTCAGCACCCTTCTCCTTCTCCCCTGCCCTTATGTGTAGATCACTTTTGAGGAGGAATGTGTGTGCAGATGATTGATGTGCAGATGAGAGCTGGTGATTTCATCAGTTTGGCTTCCCTCATCTCTTACCAATCTACCTTCTCTTTTTATCCTTTTACCTAATAATTATCAGAGTATGCTCAGGTTTTTAGTAAAAGTAACTGATAAATGAAGTCCGGAAATAAATATTAACAAAATCACAGTATCAGAAAATTTATGCTTCGTTAGGAAGCAGAGACAGTTTCTTTGAAGGAAGACATAGTGTGACTGGCATGTTACACTTCTAACAACATATAGGGAAGTGACACAACTCTCCAAATCAAAAGAAGTCCAATGTTTCACAAAAGGCTTTGCACCAGTCTGAATGCAGGACTTTAAAAAAGCCAGATCCTGCTTTAAGGCTGTTATGTTTAGACATACATGAAATAAATGCTTTGTCATTCTGTCCATGAAAGTAGCTTGAGTGAACTTCAGAGGAATGTGCAATCCCATAATGCCTTAATTGGGTATTTCTTCCCACCTCTTGTAAATGCATTGGTGGTTCATGCCTTGGGTCGTGAGAATTTATCCCTTACTCATTGATCGGTCTATGTAATTGTTGTTCCTATATACAGTACCTTTTACACTCTTATTACTATCTTACTTAAAGATAGTCTTGTGGCAGAGAGTTAAAAGTTCTGTTTGTCCAATCTATAAAAAAATGGTTTTTTCTCGGTTTTAGGGATTTTATTGTGCAGTTTCGGAATAAGCAGCTGTTATCCGAGCTAGGCCTCTGTGCAGGAACACTTATCTCTCTATTATACACAGATGTAGCTATTCTCGGGACATATAGCCCTCTTCTTGGACACTAAATTGGTTTGCTGAATTGCTTTAATTGTGGTGCAATAGTGCATAATATTGGCTAGTTGTCATTTCTCACTAATTTTACACAAGTAAAGTATCCCAAACTTAATGTTCAAAGAAGTTAAGTACAGTTATGGAGAAGCAAAGCCATGTAATTACTAATGATTTGACAGTATAGAAACACATTTTATTTTGTAGGCCAGACACAAAGGGAGGAGTCTGCCATTATATTTCCTGGTGAAAAACCCCACAATAATATATTTTACAATGCTTTCTTTTACCGTGGTAATTTTTGCCCATACTGAGGAGATCTGCAATCACTATTATAGCATGAAACCTTTCCAGACTATAGTGAAATCTGTCATTATCCATTATTCTTGTTATTATTATCTCCATGTGACATGTGGAAAACCCCACAACTAGGCAGTTGTAGAGAAGATACGTTTATTCAGCGCTGGGTGCATGGGGGATTGCTCCACCAAAGACATGCACACCTGTTTGTGCTTACAGGCCTGTTTATATACAGTTAAAACAGGCATATTCATTATTTCTTTATACATATATATTATTTTCTTTTGACAGGGCAGGGTTATTGTAATTAGTTCCAAGAAGTAATTTCCATCTTCTCCACCCCGCTCTCCTCCCATCTGAGTTTGCGCACTGGTTTCCATTTCTCCTGGGCCGGGGTCTTCGGGGGTCTTGGGGATGAAGATCGTGGGTCTTCCTCGCCATGCCCTTTTCAACTTGGCTCAAAAAGCGACTTAAACTGGTTCTGTTGGCAACTGGAACTGGTCTAATTAGCAAACTTCTACAATTATCTCACTTTCTTGACATTTTTCCTCATTTATCTTTAGTTTTCGAAGCTTCAAGGCCAGGTACTGATAGCAACCATAACATATTCTCTGTAGCTAATAATTATGACTTCAACTATGCAGTTTATCTTTGCTACTTCACCAAAAGCCTCTACAATTATTTCTATTAACTCTCTCAGTGTTAGTTCTCTATTGATACCTTATATCAGGTCACTCTCAATGTTAGTTCCTTATTGATATTTTATATCAGTTATTGATACATTATATCACTTGTAACAAAGGAGAAAAATAATAAAGCATCTGTGACAAAACTACTTGAGTTTACATGCTGAATTTGTTCTCTCCAGTTTCCTCCCAAAAAACCATAAATGCTTCTATTTCTTACTGATTTGCTTTTCATTTGCTGATCTCTTACACAGAATCATAACCCATCCCTCAATCCCCACATTTGCCACAGTCCCAGTGACTCACTTTGGACTTTCAACTCTAACCTTGAGCAGTAGTTTTTGATTCCAGCCCTTCCTTTGTGTGTTAGCCTGCTTGGCTTTCTGATTTTCTTGGAATAAATAATAATAAAAAGCCAGCACTTGTAACATATTTCTTATTTGTGTTTGTCTAGTGATGAGAAACTCACATGATAACAAGTTAATACTTTGCACTGCAGTAATGTTAATTATAGTAATTCTAATTTACTGCATGACAAGGTATCACATAAAAGCATATTCATGCGGAGATACTTCCTTTAGGTCTTGTTTACTCCAAAATACCACAAACTAGCATCTGTGAGCAGTTGGCTACTTGATCAACTATGGACATGTACACACAAAGGTAAGGTAATGTAAAGATGTTGACACTGAAAACAAAACCAAAACAAATTACTCAGTGATAGGGAGATTAAATCAGCCCAGTAGATTTCATGGGGCTTGATGAAATTTCTGTGCCCAGTAGAAGTTTATTAAGAGGAAGTTCAGGTAGAGCAGGATGTGAAAGTCTCAAATTGGGCAACAAATCTGGTGGGAGGGCTGGGAGATATTACTTGTGAGGAGCAGCTGAGGACTTTGGGCTTGCCCAGTTTGGAGAAATGCAGGCTTTTTTGAGTCTCCTTCCTATGCAAAGACTAAGTGTGTTGCAACCCCAGATCTGCCTGTCCTTGGTTTTGGAGCAGGTGAAAGGAGAACATGCTGTAAGCATTAGCAGGGATACACTCAGTTATCTCACTGAGCTCTTCCCTGTTCATCTCTTTTACCACACAACTGAATAGACAGGCAGACCAGAAAGTCTGTCACACAGTCCCCTCTCAAGTACAGCATTGGAAACGGTCTGAGAAAAGAAATGTGGGAAGGGGTTAAAAGGACAGCAGGACACATGCAGGCATTTTCAGGACTCTGACTGAACACTGGTTGCAAAAACTTGGGTTTGTTTCTCACAACTGAGTATTCACAAAACTCTTAGACTCACAGATTATAAGGACTTTGGTCTAGGGTCCATTGTTACTTTTCCTATAAAAGAACCTCACACCATTCGGAGGTTTGAAGAAATAAGGAATTTATCTTGTGACCTAGTCAAGAGTAAACCCAGCTAACGTCTCTGCTTTTTATTTTCTCTCTCTTAATCCAAAATTAATTTCACCATGATGTCATGAAAAACTACTTATGGAGAAGGTAACTGCTGGATAATTTCCATTTTCAGAAATGAAATGTCAAAAGTAAGGATATATGTGCTTTATGATTTCCAAATTATTTTGCATGTTATTTTACGTTTAGTTTACCATTTCAAATAATGCTGTGCACTCACTTGACTGTCACAGTAGATTAAAGATTTTATTTTTTAAAGGAGTTTGGCTAGGAAAATGAACATGGTATTAACAGAATGATATAAGAATGGTGATGCTGGATGGCACTGCAGTATCCTGTCTTCATCAGTGGCCAGCAATGGATGCTGAGGCTGAGAAAAGGACAGGTTGATGTGATGCTTCCCCTTCTCCAGCAGTTATAGGTATCTAATGATCCCACAATATTCTATAAAGTCTGTCTTTGGGATTCATTTAAAATACCTGTATCTGTTGTCAGACACTGCAGCTACTTTCATAGAATCATGGAATGGCCTGCATTGAAAGAGATATTAAAGATAATCTTGTTCTGACTACCCTGCCACTAGATCCTGTTGCTCTAAACCCAACCCAGCCTGGCTTGAACACTCCCACACTTCTCTGGGCAACCTGTGCCCTCACCATCCTCACAGTAAATTATTTCTTCCTAATATCTAATCTAAAGCTACTCTCTCTCAGTTTAAAAACCACTGCCCCTTGTCCTATCACTATATGGCCTTGTAAAAAGTCCCTCTCCAGCTCTGCTCTAGGCCCTTTTTAGGTACTGGAAGGTGGTATAAGGTTTCCATGGAGCTCTCTCTTCTCCAGGCTGAACAATCTTAACTCTCTCAGCCTGTCTCCACAGAAGAGTTGCTCCAACCCTTTGGTCATCCTCATGGCCTTTCTCTGGATTCACTTGAATGGGTCCTTATCTTCCCTGTGCTGGGGGCCCCAGAACTGGATGCAGAGCTCCAGGTGGGCTCTCATGGGGGCAGAGCAGAGTGGGTAGAATCAGAATCACCTCCCTTAATCTGCTGGCCAGATCATTCTGCTGATGCAGCCCAAGATACAATTGTTCAGCCTGCTCACTGAAAGCATAAGAGTCTTGATCCTGTAGTAGAAGACACAGTAAGACTCTATGGTACAGTATGCATATACATAAAGCAAATTTAAAACTTTTAAGTACCTAGAAAATTTGTGGATCACCATGTATGATTTATTACACAGCAGAACATTTATTAGCATTCAATTTCTAAAAATACATATATTTGGCAGAAGTCAATATGTAGTAGACAAAAAAAAAAAAAAAAAGGCAGTTAGGTGAATTATTTAGATATTTCTTAAGTCTAAAGTTAGCTTACAGCTAAATATTCTGGGAATGAGACCAAGTATTAGCATAACCCAAAAAGCTATCTATGAGATAGGGGAGAAAAGTAAAAGAAATAAAACATTGGTCTTATTGAGAAGAGATTAAAAACACATTTCCTATTAAGGCCTTTAGTGTAGATGAACTGGAAAGGGGCTAACAGTCCAGCATTTGCAAAGAAGCTGTTTAAAACAGTTACTTGAGAGAAGACATTGAAACCTCATGAAACATTGTGGAAAACAGGGAAAATGTGGGGATTTCGGTTATACATGACTGGATGGGATCCAGGAACTCTACTAACACTCCAGCACCACTCTCCTTATTTTGAGTCTATTAACCCCACTAGTCCTAATGCTAATCTAGTACTAAAGGGGCAAACCCAGCCTGATTATAGTTTCACCACTCCAGAGTCAAAACAATCCCCACATAAAATATCACCTCTAGGCATGATCAATGCTACTTATACCTTTTTGAATCTGTCAAACCCAACCATAACTATGGATTGCTGGCTGTGCCTAGATGCAAGACCTCCCTATTATGTAGGTCTTGCAATAAATGGGACCCTTACTGCCTTAACCCACAATTATACCTGCCACTGCCTAAGTCCTAGAGTAACAATAGGGAATGTCCGAGGTTCAGGTCTGTGCCTACTGACAAATTGACCTGGAAATCTGCCACCCTATTACAACTGCAGTATCTTACACTGAATTGCAAGAAATGAAGGTCATGGAAATGTGACTTATAAAGCCCCAGATGGAGCATGGTGGGCTTGTAACAAGGGCCTGAGCAAT
>JAWMRC010000089.1:61875441-61915671 GCA_035584755.1 Thripadectes ignobilis
GAGAAGCGAGCGGTGCCCATACTAATACCCTTACTTATTGGAGCGGGACTTGCAGGATCTGCTGCTGTGGGAACATCCGCTCTAGTGCTTCAAGACACTAACATCAAAGCTCTTTCTGCACAGGTTTCTCAGGATTTAGGCTTCTTGGAGACCACTACAGGGCGATTAGAAAAGCAAGTAGACTCATTAGCAGAATTAGCCCTCCAGAATAGAAGAGGGCTAGATCTTCTCTTCCTGAAGCCAGGAGGACTATGCATTGCCTTAGGTGAAACCTGTTGTTTTTATGCCAACCAATCAGGATTCACACAGGAAACCCTTGCTACGGTCTGCAAAAACCTTCAGGATAAATATTACACCGATTCACGAAGCCAAGGGCTATTTCAATCTTGGTTCAATTGGTCACCATGGTTGACAACGCTGTTTTCAGCTATTGTGGGCCCTGCTTTAGTATTCTTTGCTTTAATCCTAGCTGCACCTCGTGTTATGCGTTGTATTACTTCCTGATTTAACCGTATTATGTCTGAAACTCGACGCATGCATTATAAAGAATATTATCTGCTGTGTCAAGAAGATCTTCCCCTTAGTGCTTAACCAAGTTGCAAGACTGTTACTTGTTTAGTTATAATACTAACTTTTTTAATAGCAATAATAGAGTAGAAGACGGAGTAAAAGAATTTACTAATCTTATAGAAAAGGGGGGACTGATATAAGGTATCAGTAATTAATATAAAATATCAATGAAGAACTAACACTGAGAGGGTTAATAGAAATAATTGTAGAGGCTTTTGCTGAAGTAGCAGAGATAGACTGCATGGTTGAATTGTTAGCTACAAAGGATATGTTATGGTTGCTATCAGTATCTGGCCTTGAAGCTTCGAAAACTAAAGATAAATCAGGAAAAATGTCAAGAAAGTAAGATAATTGTAGAAGTTTGCTAATTAGACCAGTTCCAGTTGCCAACAGAACCAGTTTAGGTTGCTTTTTGAGCCAAGTTGAAAAGGGCACGGCGAGGAAGACCCACGATCTTCATTCCCAAGACCCCCGAAGACCCCGGCCCAGGAAAAATGGAAACCAATGTGCAAACTCAGATGGGAGGAGAGCGGGGCGGAGAAGATGGAAATTACTTCTCGGAACTTATTACAATAACCCTGCCCTGTCAAAAGAAAATAATACATATGTATAAAGAAATAATGAATATGCCTGTTTTAACTGTATATAAACAGGCCTGTAAGCACAAACAGGTGTGCATGTCTTTGGTGGAGCAATCCCCCATGCACCCAGCGCTGAATAAACCTATCTTCTCTGCATCTGCCTAGTTGTGGGGTTTTCCCGCACGTCAACCAGGGCTGCAACATATAATGGCCTGAAATCGTTCCCACATGAAGAATTCGGGGCTGTTGCCATTCAAGGGAACAGCAGGAGGTACGGGCTTTTCGCACCCGCAGCACGGCGCATCTGGAGGGCACAGCAGCACCTCATTCTGCTGATGCTGCGCTCGCTTCACGTCAGCACGGGAACAATCACCGTGCTTGATACTTCATCTTCTTTCTGAAAACAAAGAGCTCCCCAAAAGTCAATCCCTGGCACAGAGCCCGTCCGGAGCCTCCCCGCGCCCCTCTCCGCGACTGGAACGCCGCATCCCCAGCACCTCACGAGAAACTCCACCGGGGCGCTCCCTATCCCGGCCTCCTTCCCTGGCCACGTCCCTGTGCCCGGCTTTGCATGTCCCCTCCCACGGCCCGCCCCGCGGGTGAGAAGCCGGCCCCGAGCCCGGGCTGTCACCGCGCTCCGGCCGCAGCGCCCGCAGTCCCCGCCGGCCGCCGCTCCGTCCCTGCTCCAGCCCTGCACCGCTGCACCCCTGCACCCCTCCATCCCTGCACCCCTGCACCCCTCCATCCCTGCATCCCTGCACCCCTCCATCCCTGCACCCCTGCACCCCTCCATCCCTGCATCCCTGCACCCCTCCATCCCTGCACTCCTGCATCCCTGCAGCCGTCCATCCCTCCATCCCTGCATCCCTCCATCCCTGCATCCCTCCACCCCTCCATCCCTCCACCCCTCCATTCCTCCATCCCGCGGGGAAGCGCTGCCCGGAATGCTCGTCCGGGGCCTCGCTGACTAGTCTGAAGGGTGGCAGACCTGGGAAACAGCTGATGAAGATAAATACAGATTTCTAGACCCAACCACGGCTTATATATATCACGTATATGGTTATATTTATCTATGAAAGGGTGTTTATGCTGACATCACAATGAGAAACGAGCCGATTCCTGCTTGCAAGGGCAAGCAGCGCTCCTATGCTAGCTGTGACTTCTCAGTCAGACGTGGGCAGGGTGTGAAAGCTGAGCCTGACCTCTCCAAAAGAAGAAACTGGCCCGGTGGTCCCTGGGCTCCGCACCAAGCTGCTCACCTGGAAGAGCAGACCATCCCCAGGCCCCGCCGGCAGTCCTGCAGCAGCACGTTAGATCCCAAGGAGGAATGCTGTGCAGGTAGGTTTTGTCACCTGATATCTTTTGCATGTCTCTTGTTTTCCCCCGGAGGTTTTTGGGGAATGGGATAAACACAAGGAATGTGCCCAGCTGGTAACAGTGTTGTGCATAATGGGAAACTAGAGCTTGGCTGGCTGTTTTTGCTTCATTGCAAGTTTTTAGTGGCAATCGGTCAGAAATCTCCAATTTGTATTTTAGCTGAGGACAGGACTCTACCAGACAGTGTGTGTGGCCTCTCCGTGTTTCTGACAGTGTTGGCTCCCTGGCCATTTGAGCTTTCTGAAGCTTTCCAAAATGCTGAGCCTGGCAGAGGGTGGAACAGCACTTGCATTCCTGGCCATATCTGAGAGCAGCACTTATTTTCCTGGCCATTTATGCCCTGACATGCCCTGCACAGTGAGAGCAAAACTGTCCTGTTGTGGTTCCTCAGACAGATGCCTGACCACAGAGGTGGGCAGCAAAATCCTTTATCACTGATGTAGTGAGGACAGCCATGAACTGAGAATGAAAATTAAATAATACCAGTTTTTAAGAGGATGCATAAAGAAAGAAGTGCTACTATTAAGGATGTTTTGCAGATGATGCCACCGATCATTTTTTACAGTGCAGGCTGATGAATGAATTAGCAAGAGGAAGTGTGCAAGGTCTAAACCTGATGCTGAGACTGATACAGTTTAGAGCACTTGGCCTAAGTTATCAGTTGATCAGCCTTTCACTTTGTGCTTAATGCTGAGCACTCAGTCCAATTTACTTACTGAAATTTAAGGATGTGTAAATGTTGTTCAGTCATGGCCTGACTACCTGTATAGTTCAAGTTCTGCACAAAACCCCTGAGTGTTACTTCTGTGCTACTTCATAGGGTTTTACAAATTTCAAGATTTGTACAATTTCCTGAAGTTGGTAACACTTTATACACCTACGAATTTTATTGCCCTTGCATTGAGTATTTTACAGGCTTTTATGATAGATTAAAAATGCTGAGCACTGGGGTGTCAGAAGTTTCAATGTTCCTAAAACAATTTTTTTTAAAATACTTTGGCACAGTCCCGCTGATCCAGTGACACAGTTACTTCTGTGTCACCGCTAAAATTTTCTCTGTAGTGCTGAGACTCCCAAAAATATTTTCTTCACTCTAATGTTCTGAAATTAAGCAAACTGGGTTTCCTTTCTCTCAGAAATTATGTTAAATTATGGCTGAGATAGGATGATTTTTATTGCTTTTTTAAATGCCTGTTTATGTTTTGCCTATATAAAGAGGAGGACTGTGCTCTACAGAGATGAGTGGGTGTGACATATGCTGTATTTATAAACCCTTTTGCAGGCTGTCAGCTGAGAAGTATGTTAATTTTAAATCTCATATGGCATGCTGTAAACCACAGCGTGAGCTGGGAGTATTAGATGGAATTGTTTGGATAGAATCCTTTCCATCCGAATTCGTATCTGTGTTTAGAATCTGTAGCATTGAGAAGAATGACTTAAGAGAGGGTGAATATGTCCTAAAAAGTTAGAGTCTGATGATGCATGACTGCGCTTGCATGAAGAATCCTTGCCCTTATAACTGGTGTCACTGATGACAGGGAAATAATTTATGTGGGTTATGAACTATTTCTTTAACAAAGAGTGCGCAAGATTGAAGTCCTAACAATGCAGTAAAGTTGTCCCAGGAAAAATTCTTTCAGTTTTATTTTGCAATAGTCAGTTGGATGAACTTTCTCTTAATTGCTGAGTACAACGAAACAGAAACTCACTTCTTTGATGATGTACTCCCTGTTGATCCAAACAGGGATGCGTGAACTTACCAGTTCCCCAAACTGTATGTACAGGATGCTGTCTGAACCCAAGATAAGCAACATGCACTTCATATTTAATACAGGGTGTTTGAACAGCACTCGGTGCTGTGTTCAGCAGTCTATTTGTGGGCCACTGAAGAGAGTGAGGGCAAATATCTGTGGTATATGTTTAGTACGTTCTCTAGAAATAAAATTCTCAACTATGTTCTTTTTCAAATAATAAAAGATTTTGTCCAAAATTGCATCTCTGTATGTTTAAAGTACTTTATTTTAGCAATACTGAAACTACTTTTTCACATAAAGCATTTCAATGTGGTTTTGACCAATTATTTAGAACAATTTCTATTGAGCACTTTTGGAAAATCAGGGTTCATGAGAAATTGTTGCAAATTCATTGATTCACTGATACTCAGAAGAATATTATAAAAGAAAAATATTCAGTTAGCATACAGGTCTGGAATTACGACTAAGATGCTGAACCTGCATGTTGCACTAGGACAACATGCATGACGGGTACCTTTGTGTATGGAAAACTCTTCTCATTAGCATTGGAGATTTGACCAGGTTAGAATGTCCTTTGATTTATGACCCTGTTTTATTTTCCCATTTTGTTTTTAGTGTTTACAGATTAGATAAATCCCACTATGTACATATAATAGATATGCAATCAAATGAACTAATGAATCTTGTCTTATGGTAACTTAGTAAAAAAACTCAATAATATGTAAATTTGCTTGGAAAATCCTGCAGTCTTGGCATTAAAACTGGTCTTAACTTTTAAGAGAGTTGTCTTAGAAAGTACTGAATATACTTCATAAGCAAACATCAAAAGCATGAAGAGTAATAAATAAGGCTTTGAAAGTAGGCTTTTAGGCCCACATTTAGAGTCTTAAATTAGTGACCTGGTTTTTCAAAGGTGCTGAGCAGCCAGCTGTGCGTATGAATTCCAGCCGAACGCTCAGCTGCCCAGAGGTTCCACAAGTGCACGTGCTCCTCAGGATCAGCAATGTGAAATTTTATAAACCTTTTAATGTACTTCCTTAAGTTGGTCAATTTTATTGTTGGTGCATAAAGTACTGTTCTAGGACATCCCCACTCTGCCTCGTGTTGTCTTCCTTCCTCAAGTTTTGGCAGAGGAAAGCCTGGCTTATGTGGAGAGGTCACCAAGGGACCTGAGATGTTTCCTGGCAGCATTATGGCACTTTCACTTGGCTGTGAACTGACTATTTTATGTTGCAAAGTTCAGTGAGTATTTTTAAAGCAGAAGCCATGGTTTTATTGCATATTTAATAAATCTTTATCCAGAAGAGTTTTTTCACCTCTTTTTAAATGAAAATGGCCCATTTCTGGAAATAATGACAGATGTCTTTTTGTTTCAAAAGCTGGAATGAATATTTAAACAGAAGTCTGAGCTTAGAGAACAAAGTATTTTGTTAATTTATACTACTGCTTGTTGTCGCTGTATCTATTTCTCTTGTGCCTGATATTGCAGTTTTATTTTCTAAAATATAGTTCTCTATATTTTTGGAGCATATTCAACAAAAATTGGTCATGTAAGTGCCTAGGTTAACTCTGAGGCTCCTTGAGGCTACATGTTAATGGACAGATTATCACCCAGCATAGTTAAAATAATTTCTTTTTTTAGCTGAACTACACAAATTTCTGAATCCATGCCACCCAATTAAAAGCTTTTTCTTCACACATATTGCCACAAAATACCACAAATTTTACCTTAGTGTTTTTTCAAGTAATAGTTGTAAACAGCATATATTCATGACAGAGTCAAAGCTTTTCCTCAATTTTTTTTGCAGTATTTTAGTAATATAGAACTACCACTGGGCCTGTAGCAACTAAAGTCCCTGTAAATCTACTTTTCTTCTCAACATCTTCCCAAATTACATGATCCCATTGAGGTAATTTATATGTAAAGCCAGCAAAGTGGCAATGCCATGTGCAAGAATTTATTATTGTTGATTAACTTTACTTGGTTCGAGTTCTGTGATTTGGGTACCAGCAATCTAAGATGTAACATCAAAACACAGGAGTGTTTCTGCTTTTATTTTTGCAAATTATAGTGGCAACTTGCAAAGCTATTGAAAGTCATGCTATAGCATATCAGAGCATAGAAACTTGCTAATACTATGTCACAGTCATTTTGCTTGATAAAACTATGATTATAAATTTTCATGTTGTAGTTTCTGTGCATTGTGCAACACTCACTAGGACATTGCAAAGAAAAGCTGGATGCAAATAAAGGTTTTGTAAGTCAGTGACGTGATTAAGAGGTTATACAATTTCCATATCTTATTCTATTTCAGAAAAATGATTTTTCATCAAGAAGGGTGGGTAGGGATTTTTTTTTGTTTTTATTTACTGTTATGGTATGTTGACCCTGGCTGGATGACAGGTGCCCACCAAACCCACTCTGGCACTCCACTCCTCAGCTGGACATGGAGGAGAACGTAACAGAAGATTCATGGGCCAAGATAAGGAGAGGGAGAGATCACTCCACATATACCATCATGGGCAAAATAGACTTGACTTTGGGAAATTACTTGAGTTTATTACAAATCAAATCAGAGTAGGGTAATGAGAAATAAACCCAAATCTTAAAAACAAACCATTCCCACCCACCCTTCTTTACAGCCTTAACTTCACTCCCAGTTTCTCTACCTCCTCTCACTGAGCAGATAGAGGGGCAGGGAATAGGGGTTTGGGTTGGTTCATCACACATCATCTCAGCGTGTCCTTCTTCATATGGGAAGGGCTTCTCACACTCTCCCCTGTTCCAGTGTGGGGTTCTGCCCAAAGGAGACAGTCTTCCTTGAACTTCTCCAGTGGGAGTCCCTCCAACAGGCTGTGGTTCTCCACAAACTGCTCCAGTGTGTGGGTCCTGTCCACGGGGTGCAGTCCTTCAGGAACAGGCTGCTCCAGTGTGAATCCCCCATGGGGCCACAAGTCCTGCCAGCAAACCTGCTGCAGTGTGCTCCTCTCTCCATGGGACCATGGGTCCTGCCAGAAGCCTGCGCCACCATGGGTTTCCCACTGGGTCACAACCTCCTCTGGGCATCCACCTGCTGTGCTGTGGGGTCCTCCAGGAGCTGCAGGTGGATCTCTGCTCTGCTGTGGACCTCCACAGGCTGCATGGGAATCTCTGCTTAGGCACCTGGAGCACCTTCTCCCCCTCCTCTTCACTGACCTTGTGTCTGCAGATCTGTTCCGCTCACACATTCTCACTCTGCGTTCCCAGCAGCAATTGCTCAGTAACTTTTTCCCCTTCTTAAATCCATTATTCCGGGAGCACTGTCACTGTTGCTGGTGGGCTTGACCTTGGCCAGCAGCAGATCTGTCTTTAGATAGAAAATGTGAAAATATTTGGTAAAAATATTAATTAAAACATTTTCAGAGTTCTGACAAGTTTAATAATGGTGAGGATGCAACTGATTTTTCTTTTTTTTCCCATTTTTTCTTTTAATCTGAAAATGTAAAAGTTAACTGTTTTAAAAGTCAGAAATAAACCCAGACTTTACTGAGATCACAGTTCCCATCTTCTTAAAGATTTGAGAGGGTTTTTGCATCTCTTTGCAAAGAATAGAATCATAGCACTCTCACCACTTTTGACCTATGATTTGAGGCATAGGACTGCCTGAAAATTAGAAACAGATGTGGGCTTATATTCTCTCCACTGTGTCCTTAGCCCTTAAGGGTTAAGGATCATTTATCTGTGTTTAGGGCAAGATGAAACAATAATAATAACTCAAAATTTTTCAAAACCATCATGTGCCACCTATTTTTTAATGTATGTATTTTGTGGAGTCTCAACAGCTTTAGAAAAAGTAACAGCAGTGGAAGTGAAGAAGGGAATGTCACAGCAAAAGTGGAGGGGCTCTTAAATCTCACAGACAATGTTGGCTTTTGGGATACAAGCAAAGCTGGTAAAAGCAATTTTATATTATTTCTTGTCTATAATTCTGGATAATGCTTCTTAGGCAGCGGCCACAACTGCTTTTCCCAAAATGCTCTTTCAAATGGAACTTTATAAATGCAGTCTCCATTCTGTGATCTGGGCGCCTTTCAGGTCGGAGCCCATTTGACAGTGCTTCTGTGCAGGACAGGAGGCTGGAGCCAGGAGGCCATCCAGGTGAGATTTCAAAGGACTTGGACATTTCTAATGCATCTCCCAGGCTAGGGTGTATTTTGAACTTTGAATACAGCAAACATTAGGCAAAGACCTTTCTAATTCAACAGCTTCAGGGGATCTGTAGCAAGGGAAAGAGAGCCCAGTCTGTGGTGATTATTCATGGGCAGACAGACAGGTTCTGTGTCTGGACGCTTGGCTGAGACTGGTGCATTATTCCAGTCCTTGCAGCCAGAGGCAGCTCATTTGGCATGTTTTTCTGGTAACTTTCCCATCAGCCTCTTTTATCTGCAAGTGCCAAACTGCTGAGGACCGGAGTGGCCCAGTCCTAACCAGGCACTTGCCAGCCTGTGTCCGTCTGTGGCTTGTTGGTGATGATGAGCAGGGATGGCTCCAGCCCACCCCATTCCTGTTCCTCTTCATCTGCTTGTGCCCAGCCTTGGCTGCTGCTGCCTGTTCCCTGGGGCAGTGTCTGGCACTGTCTGGCTGGATGCCTCCGATGCTGCCAAGAGCAGACGGTGCAGAAGGACTTCTCTTTCTCCCAGCACAGTCATCCACCCTGGCAGCATCAGATTTAGTGCAGAAAATGAAGGGGAGGAATGCTGGCTACTCACCAGTGTTAAAATTGTCATGTGGACATGATTGTGGTAACTCCTTGATGGCCGCATGTTACATCCATAAGAAATTCTGCTTGTCTTTTTCTGTGGGGATGAGCTGCAGGTATTTCATGCCTGAATATCTGAGAAGCTGAAAATGTATTTGGAAAATTATGCTTAGGATACATATATGGTTAACACAAATATATTTTTAAAACCCTGTAATGACTAGCCTGATTGAAGAGGAAATATCTTACTGATGAGCCTTCTGGAGTGCTCTTCAGAACCACGAAAAGGTTTCCTTGATTTGTGTAGAAGCAAGACAGAACTGTAAAACTATAAATAACTGTGTGGCAACCTCAGCAATCTCCGACTAAATTTACAGGCGGCCCTTTGGCTCAAGAACAGTTGATGGGATATATCCTTTATATTTATTGCAATATTTAAATATGCATGTTTATCTTATGACATGCCATTATACGGTCACGTTTTTGTTGGTAATCAACCAATTACAATTTTTTCTTCAGAAACTTCTGGGTTTAAAACTATTATTGGAATTTTGTTGTTGTTTAAAATGTAGTGAGCTTTCCTAATTCCTTCAAGCTCCCTACAGCCTTTTAGCTCAAGCAAAAGTTCACTCTCTGACAGAAAGTTCCTTTTTCACAGTAATTCACTCTTTGCGAATTCCATTCTTCGGAGCAGAAAATGTACCTTTAAAAATACTGCAAGCTTCTGAGCTTTGAGAAGTACTGTGGAGAATACAAAAGTTTCTATAGTCATGTTTTAATTTTTGTGGTTTTCCTTTATTCAGTAAGAAAACCAGTGTTGTTTGCTTGTTTATTTTTTAAGGGGACAGAAAAAAAGCCTGTTATCTTCAAAAAATCCAATTTCAGTGAAATACTATTGTTTATGTGTGCCACTCCCCTCTAGTGAATAGAAGTGGAATTGCTCCATCTCCTGCCACGCCATGGACGCCAGCTACAACTGGATTATGGAATTTTGCTTCAGCTTTCAGTAACAGAGAGTTATCTTTTTTCCAGTGGAACAATGTGGACTTTTTTCTGCCTTTTCTCTCAAGGACCTTCATTGCAAAGCATGCCATGTTTTCTAATTATGTCCACCCACATAATGTCCAAGTAAACATAAAATGAACTGTAACAACAGTGAAACTGTATTGATTATTACTCCTGTGTCTGTCTATCACCGGGTTTGACTAATAGTTTCATGCTTCTTGTTTGCATACATGAAGCATTTATTTTAACGATTACTATTTTCTTGATGGTTGAATATATTATTACGTAGTAACCTTAACCCCTCCATAATCAGTTGATATTTGTTTTATTAAACTCTTAAGTAATTGATATCAGTGCTAGAGTGATTAGGTCACAGATAGGTGTGTAAGCCAAAACAAAAATACCTATCTATATATTTTCATTTGGACATTTTTGATGAAGAGGTAACAGAAGAAGCCAGTGTTATGAAAATGTGTATGTGATAAATATTCTGTCAAATGTCAGTTAAAAAGGTATTAAGTGTGGGATTTCCCTGGCTAAAGGACAGTCAAATATCTCAGTACTCACCCTTATCAGCCATGGAGAGAAATACATTCGTTTACGTTTCCATTCATCATCTGAAGTACACAGCTGAAACATGCTCATATTCAGAAGCTGATTGTTCCCACTGACTGTATATTACAGACATCTCAAGCTAGCATAAGATGAATCCTGCATGCAGTAGTCTGAACGAAAACTATATGTGTCTGCTTTTTTGCTCATTAATGATCCCAGTTATTGGAATAATACATGTGCCATTAATCAGTAGTACTGGTAAAAAACCCTTCTTCTTTTACCCTGACAACCGAAGTTACTCCATTAGATTTGCACAGGCTGTGAAGGTCACAAGCTTAGCAAAGTAGCCTGAAGAAGTAGTATAAGATGTGGAAGTAGTGAACCCTGACTCCGCTGTGAAGCTGATGTGAGGGAAGTGTGTGCTGGAAAATGTTTCACAGAAAAAAAGAGCCTGATCCAAAGTTTTTTTTCAGTTGTGACTAAGAAATGCAGAGGTATGCTGAGAGTAGCATTTGCCCTACAGAGCTTCCTTTGTTTATGTGTCATACTTACACATTTAAACTAGCACTAGGCATTCACCTCCCTGAAGCCTAAAGAGTGGGTTGTGTGAATGTAGCTGAGAGACAAAGTGTAACACATTTCCTTGTTTTACTTCTTCAAGGATGTTTTGCATTTCACATTCTGAGACCCAAAGATGCAGTTCGCCTCATTCTTAAAGGATGGCAGATGCTGTTTGTAAAGGCCAAAAGCACTTTGGTGTTTTTTTTTTTTATTTTTTAACTAAAATAAGCGTTAAAAAAAATAAGATCAAATCCCATGGCATCTAATTAGGCAAAGCTCACACTCAGATTTGAGGACTATAGCTTTTTTTTTTTTTTAAATTTATGTACTGTGCTGTACATCACTGCAGCTCTATATTTTCCTTCTTTGTCTCAAAAGGGAAAAACTCCTGTTTGTTATTGTATAGTATTTTCAAAACTGTAGTTGAGAAGTGCTATTGCAGAATTGTTATTAAAAATTATCTCTTTTCCAGAGAAATCAGTGCTTGCCCAGCCAACATTTGTTTTTGAAAAGAAGGACCGTCTTTTGAAGGTAAAAAGCATTTTATTTTATTTTTTTACTTTTTCCTTATTGATAAAAATTGCTGAGAAAAAGGGTTTCCACAGACAATTATCCTAGCAGTAGTAAAAGATTTTAGTCCAGGTTAAGAGTTGGTCTCAAAACAGAACGAGGAAGAGTAGAGGGTAGAAACAAGACTGCTTTTAGTGCATATATGCTGGATTGGTGTACTTCATGTCTTGGTCTAGGAAATGACTGTTCTATTTTCCTTGATCTTACCATGCTTGTTTTTTTTTTTCCCCAGCGGCCTGCAGAGGACCCAGATTGCAAAGCTGACAATGGTAATAACCACTTCATTGAAAGGGTACATTACACACTGGGTTGTTCATAGGTGCGACTGTTTCCTGTGAAAACAGCATTTGGACCCTTACTTCGTACGAGCAGGGGCAAATCCCTGTTAGTAGACTAAGACTGTGTGTGTTCTAAAGCATCCTACTATGTCCTAATATATATATCCCTGTCTTACCTCAGGAATTCTTCCATCCTAACTCTCACATTTACCAGAAAGACAAACTCCAAAAGCCTTGAAAATTGACCAAGCACATTCATAAGCTGTATGAGCTCTTCACTGCCCTTTTCTATTAGCTTAGACAACATTATACTATAACTTCTCATTCTTAATGTCTTCTGGGCTATGAACTGATTTTAAGAGCTTGCTTTGGGTTCCCTGAACTTAACAGAAATAAAGAAGACTCAGTAGGGCTTTGTGACAGGTGTTGACTGAGATTCCAAAGCCCTCTTGCTCTTAGGTACTGCCTTAAAGCCATTCTGCTAGTCAGTCCTAGAATTTATTGTGTTCAGGTTTTAATTCTGTACCATAAGATTGTGCTGAAATCTCCTGCCAACCGGTCCCTCCATAACATTATATTTACTTTTCTCTAGATTTCATTAGTTGTTCCAGAAAACGTGCAAGATCATCATCTTTTACTTTCCAAAAGTCTGGCTCTCAGCCTAACACTGGTATGACATTTAGTCCAGTCATGTTCTAATTCCTGTAGTTCTGTATTCTCATTTGATAAAGAAAAGAATGGATTTTCCTGTATAAGAAATGTTTCTGCACTGTAAGCATGCTGCAAGTCACAGAAACTTAATATACTCACTGGTAATTTCCAATAAATGCCTTTTTAAGTAAAAATATATTCTTTCACCATACTTATATAATATTAAACAGAGTGGTGAAAAATCTGTATATTTCATATTATTTCCTTGAATTGCTCACACAGTCAAAGGAGGAGGAAAGGTGAAAAGGAATGATATTCCCTGGCTTCTGGAAGAGATCAGTGTTCCCTGAGCAATCCATGAAAACGTAAAGCAGTTTCCAGAAGGGCCCCTCCTGCTATCCAGGAAGCAGCTGACTGGGAAGGCCCTTTAAGGACTTTATATTGCTTCCATGGGAAATGCACACAAATCACTGAGTCCAGAAGGACTGACCTCTGTTTTACAATGTTTATTTAACAGATGGGTGGCACCAGAAAAGTACTTCTGAACTGAGACATTAATACACTACATTTTAAGTAGTCCTGTGACACATCTGAATGTAGCTAGGATGATTTAAGATAAATTAAGCTTGGCTTACTGTGAAAATCATACTGAGGTCATTCAGAAAAAAAATCATATATATGTTAGAAATTGTAGGGTATGCCTACAATAAAGTGGGGTGTAGGAGGAAACTTGGGTGTTTGACCCCTTGATTGCCCACACTGTTTAAGTGACAGCTCACTCTGTGGTTCTGCTGGAGGTCTCCAGGACAGAGCTGTTACAGAGGGGATTTTCTGTGTGCCTGAGCCAGGCTGTGCCCCTTGGCCTCAGACACTCCCAGGAACCAGCAGTCTAGGCACAACCAAACAGTTTACTTCAGAGAGCTTGTAGACAATATATTATGTATAATTTGTTCTACTGCACTGAAGGCAAGGCATCAACCTGGCTAACTCTAAAATTGATCTTTCTTATTCTCCAAACAAATGATAATTTCAGTCTCTTATTCTTTCAGATACAACTCTCACTCAGAAAAGAGGGAGATCATCTTCCTTTACCATCCTTCCTACCTTCCCTCCATCCCAGACAGGTAATTAAAAGCAAACATTTTTGTAGAAAAGAAGGTATTAGCTACAATAAACAGGTGTACAGAAATGATTTTTCTGCAGGAAAAAGCTGAAGTGCTGAAGTGACTAGTCTGGTATTTAGACAGAAGAAAGGAATGTTTTAGGAGCAGAACTGGTAGTTCAGTAGAAGAAATTTATTTTTATCTCATTTGATATTAGAGAATCCTGCAGGGAGGGGGTGGGATCTTTGAATAATTTGCAAATAGGCATTTACAGAATGTGGTACAAATTATATTTGATAAAAACCCCATAATGTAGTCACAGTAATTACATTAATAATTTGCTTGAAATTTAATGGTGATGCAATATACAAATATGACTTTCTATCCTGTTTTCCACCTAACCAATGACCCAGGGAGTATTCTCACACTTAGCACTAACAGGAATGATGGAGTGGTCTTGAGTCCTCGTTATGTCTCTTTCCAGAGACAGGTCCTTGACAGACATTGGCATAAAGGATTTCCAAACATTTATAAGAGGACACAGCATTGTAAAAGCACCAAACCATGCTCTCTCTGCAATGAAAAAGTAGTGACTGTATGTCATATATCAGTTGTGCCATTTTACAGGATATGTGTGATGTCCTTAAGGGGAGGGAGCACTCAAGATTCATGGATGCTCACAGTCAAAAGGAAAGACAAAAGTCAGAGATTCCACGAAAAGTAACACAGTTTTATTAGTAAATTACACACTTGGCATGGAAACTAATGATTAAAATTTGTTATTTGTTATTACTCATTATTAAAATTTTAATCTCCTTTTCTGCAGTAAAGAGGAATAACATATTCATGACCGCAGCTCTTCTCCGAAGAAATCGTGAGTTCAGAAAAAGCACAAAAGAAGGTAACTGTCATTGTAAGATTTTTTCGTTGTAGTTCCACATTCTTAACAGATCCAGAAGACATAAAAATGACAGCTCTTTTCCATGATGAGTGATAGGCTAAGAATCTTTACACAGTTCCTAAATTGCTTGTTTGACAAGTGTAAATGTCCTGTGAACTCTGTTCTGAGTGTCTGATCTGACTACTTATTTCCTCCGAGGACTGAATATAACTGAGTAGACTGAATATAACCTTGAATAGTAGATTCCACATTTCTGAGTACCTCTGCTCCTGGAGAAGGCAATGAAGAAACCTATTGGCATCTGCAGAGGCAGGATTAATTCTGAAAAAATGCCAGAAGACAGATCTAAAACAATGCAGAAAGTATAAGCATAAATATATATTTAAATATATAAATAGAAATATATTTTATAAATACAAATATATATGTTTATGTATATAACACCTTGCTTTTTTATCCTGATAGGGTAACAGGAGTGTTTCACTGTAGAGTTATGTATTTTAGAAAGCATTACAATTTTTCAGAATATGTAGTAAGCAAACAACCATGAATGTTATTTAAAAATGTTTCGAAACTTTTGGTTAAAGAGGCAAGACATACAGGCATGAATTAGTTGTGAAGAAAAAGTTTCTGTTTAAATTTTTTGTCATTGTATTTTTCAAGGATCCTTGTCACCAAGTCAGTTGCGGAATGTCATTAGACCTGCCATTTTACAACCCCCACAAGCCCTGGCCTGTCCTGAAAATCCTGTGGTATCTCTAGTTACTGAGAAGGAAGCATGTGTTCAGGTAAAAAGAAAGTAATTTACCTGGCTAATGTATGTTTGGAGTTCAAATTAAAAAAAAACCAAAACAAACAAAAACCAAAAACCAACCAACAAAAAACCTCAAATGACAAAAAAACCCAATAAACAAAAAAACCCACAAACAAAAAAAATCCCCAACCCAACCAACAAGAAGAACAAACAAGACTCGAAACAAAACAGTGCTGTTTTACAGCAATTAATTATTCCACTGCATTATTTTCAAGAAAGTTCCCATATCAGCTGCAGTGGAATCGATGGATTACTGACTTGATATGATGTTAAACTCATGATGACTGTGTTTGAAAAAGCATATCTTCTCTCCAAGTTCTCTCACTTTTCTGGTATCAGGGTTCTGTGGGCAAATCAGCTTTGGGTCTTCTGGATTTTGTTTATTTAGAAAGTGAGATTTTAGCAGTTTGATTCAGGGTACTTGCTGGAGGAAGCTCTGTCAACTATCCCATCTCTATTCATAATTACCTGTATCTGTGTCTGTCTGTCTCTGTGTCAGTGACTCTGGATTCTACCAGATCTGTTTAAGAAGAAAGTACACCAGGTCTAATTAATCCATCTAATTTTATTATTCCTAGCTATCTGAAGATGGCTCTTACTGCTCAGCTGAGAATTCAGTAAGTTCCAAAACAGCAGCAAGGTCACCTATGACCATGGATCTTTCTAGCTCTCAAACAACACAGTAAGATTTTATTTATTATGATTTTACATAATTTTATCACTTGGCTGATGGCATGCCCTTTCATCCTATGTGTCTGACATAGTACTAAGACAATGCTATCTTCACGCACGCATGGCTCAGTGGAGTTTGTGTGTGGTGCCAATATTTGCCTGTGCTGACTTGAGCTTCATACGCCATAAAAAAGGGACTCCTGACTGGAATTAATCTCTGTGGGCCAGTTTGCTTCTCATTAGCAAGCCACCAAGCCAGACACTGTGGTTTGCCATCTCTCTTTTGATTGCATATCTGATGCATCTCATAAAAAGATGCAGAGAAACTCAGGAAATTTAACTTTTTTGAGGAACTACCAAAATAGATCAGTGTATTGGACAGAAGAGGCATAAAGAAAAACATACAGGATTGATTTTGAAGACCAGGTGAATGGTTCAGTTGACATTCTACTTCTGTTCACACACTCGAATTTCTGGCATGAAGAGTGAGCTGTGATGACTGATAGGCTGGCATTTTAGTGCAGTACAGACTTCAGAATTTCTGTGAGAGGAAGATGATTTCCATGGACTAGGATGTTGTGCCATCCTCTTGACACTGTATGTGATGGAAGGAGCTCATTCTGTTGCAGAAGAGGGCTATTTCCTCTCTCTCAAGACTGGCCGTGAGAATATTAGGGCCAGCTTAGTGTCAGCAGGTGATCTTGTGTGTATTAATTGATGAGGGTTATTTAAGTGGAAGCTGAGAGCATCAGGAATACACCTGATATCAGTTGTGATGAGAGAATGACTTTTTAAGATTGCTAGGGCCACAGATAACAGATTTGTGATGTTGCCTAATTCCCCCTCTTACCCAAGTAAGGAAGAGAATATATTAATTGCAAAGGAGTCTGTGCCAGTCTTCTACAGGGCTGGATGGGCCACAGGTAAAGGTAGGGGAGCAGAGTGCCTGGGTTCTGAGGAGAGAAGGGATTTTTAGATGCACAAAAAACTTAGATTCTTGATCCTTATCAACAAAAAGAGCATAATTACAAGGCAGATGCTCACTGTGATTTTGGAAGACCCAGCCTTGTCCTTTTTATTACAATTAATGCTGTGATGATGCCTTGTGAGGACAACATGGAGCCACACAGCACACTGGATCTTTAGCAGATTCAGAATGATGGCACATGTTGGAAAAGCTAAATCAGTTTGTATTGATACTTTTAATCTATTTACCTTCTGTCACCTGCACAGTAGATAGGAAAAGATGGGTGAGTGACTTTCACTTGTGAAGTAAACAGAAATGCAGTGCAATATTTCAGTGCTGACAAAGCTAAAGGTGCCTATGGTATTTTTTTTTAAAGAGGAATTGTTAATCTGGGGTGTTTGTGCCTCATTAATTCTGTATATTGCAACTGGAATAAATGTTGCTTTATTTGACAGTTGAAAACTCATTTAATTTCAACCAGGTGCTTACTGTTTTGAGATTGTAGAAGGGTGTAAGTGCCAATCTTCTGATCCATATTGAGTGACTGATGCTTTAAAATACTTAAGCAAAATTATTCTGGCATAGCTGTTTTCTCATGAATGACAAACAACTTTATTAAACTCTGCATACATGCTAAACAGTAGTGAACATTGCAGCCAGGCCTGTTCATTGCTAAGAAAGTAACTCTTTAGATTTATTTCTAATTTTCAGTCAAGGCATAAATATTGACATTTATTTACAGAATTAAATGCAGAGAGGTGGCGATGGCAGGGATTTCTGCTGCCTGCTGACATCTCTCTCATTTCCCTCCTCTTCCACTTGTTCTCTAAGTGATACAATTCTTGGAGACAGAGAAATGGCTTCTTAGCCCTCTGCAGTTGCTGCAGATTTCCATGTCACAAGAAACCACCAACAGTTTCATTTCCTGGGCTGGCTGTAGTAATGAGCTGAAAAAGAGAAATTTGTAGTGTCTTGATTCTGATTAAAAGCCTGGAAACCTTGAATCATAAGTGACAGAACTACAATGCTGGAAAAACAAGGATTTGCTTGGAAAACTGAAAGGTTTCAAGGCCAGAACTGGAAGTGGCAGCTACTAAGACCTTTCTGGACACTCTGAGAAAGGCAGTACCTGGAGCTAATACCTTTCCATAGTTCCCTATCAGTATCTTATCCCATTTTTCCTCCTATTATTTCTTGTTAGTGATCATTCCTTGAATTCAGTGACTGTGTTTTGCATCTCCATGGTAACATCATCCCTGGTATACTTTGTTCTCCCTATGCAGCAACATAAGGGTATTGAGGTTTTTATAAGGTTTTAAGGCTGGCCCTTCCAGTTAACTGTCTCATAAAAGAAAGATTCTGCACTGATTGATTTTTTTCTTATATTTCTGAAAATAATCAAAATCCATTTCCCACATTATTTCTTTGAACAAGCCTCTAGTTCCTGGTTTTTAGCTCCATTGGGTGTGCTATCCTTGAGAAGTTGCTACTGGAGCAGGGCAGAAGTAGCAGATGAAACTTTAGTGTGGAAATTTAGTGAATTTTAGTGAGGGGTATGTTTAAGAATAAGAAACTAACTAGTTCAAACACAGTTTAGATTCCTTGTTAATGGCCCAAAACATGTATAGACCACTTCAAGCCAATATATGTCAAGAGCCATATTTTCTGATTTCTCTTTCTTATTTCCTCCTAGTCTTAACAGACTGAGCAAGAGAATGTTAAGGAATACTTTTATCATTAATTGTAGAATGGAGATAGGTAGTGCTTGGTAAGCCCTTCATTCTTGAAGAGATTTCAAGCACACTGTATTTGTGAACACAGAAACTGTGTTTTAGAGGCAGTCATCAAAGTTCTGTCAACAAGCCCAGCTTATTAACAGGAATATCCTCTGAATAACACATGTGCTGTTAAGCCCTCCCACGAAAGATAAATAATGTGAAAGAGAAGTAAGTGGTGCTGAAGTATGCAGCCTGTGACACAATATCAGATGGTGTTCATGCCAAGTTATTCTTCTGGAACAGAATGTGACAAGAACTTGGACGGTTTTGCCTATGCCAGCAAGAGATACAGGATTAAGTCCTACAGAAAACATGAACAATTTATAACCCTTTGGTAAAAAAAAAAAAAAATAAAAAAAGAAAAAAAAAAAAGTGAAACTAAAATAGCAGCAGAAACAACTTCCACATAAAGAAGTTTACAAGGACTTTTCTAGTGGCTTTGACAGACAATGGACCCTGTTAATGTTAAAGTGGCTTTGTAATTAGCAAGTCAAATTACAGCCCTGCTTATATTAGAATATTCCTGAATTTAATCCCAAAACTATAGTTGTCCAGTATCAAAGGATTGCAAGTATTTAGTTCTCATTTTAAGTATATTCATGGAACAGGTAATTGAAAAATGGAAATACTTTTTTTCTCATGTTTTAGTTATACTTCATGTTAAGCCGTGTGCCATCATACCTTCACATTTTTGCAATTTTTTGGTGTGTATGAGAATACACTGCCTCCCTGACCTTCCAAGATGGTCAAGCAGTGCCTGGAAGGCCCTGGGTTGCACATTATTCTGCAGGATACCAGAGCTGTGCCAACATGAAAGGATACCTGTTAATTGCAGATATTCTTTAGGACGAGCTAAAGGAAAGAGGGAAACAAAAGTAACTCATTAAAGTTTCAGGGGTAAGACACTTCCCTGAGGAGGAAAAGACATGTATTTTGCTTCTTGTTCTTTGCTTTTAAGGAGTATTCTCAATAACCTTTATGCAACACAGCGTGATATTCTGTTCCTTTTGTGAAATGTTACCTAGAGAATATTCTCAGATTCTCTTAAAGAATCTCATTTCTTATGGTCATTTTTTTGTTTCTCTTTAATGTTAGGTGTGGCAAATCTTTGAAAAGTTTTAAATAGTTCTAAATAATATTTTTATGCTATTTTGTTCCCACAGAAGTCAGTTGCTTGAAGAAAGAAGTGTAAAAGCCAGCAGCAGTTCTGATTTTGTGTTTGGGGAAAACATGGTTGAAAGAGTTTTGGTAAGATCTGTAAATGCTGGCAGTCTTTTTGTCAAGGTTAATGGACTTAAGGGTATAATTTTTTTCAGATGTTGATTCTTCTTGGCTGCTCCTGTTTTTTTAAAGATGAGAGTAAATATGGTTCCAATGACTCTTGAGGAAAAAATATCTAAGAATGTGCTGTTGGAAGGGTAGGCATTCCTATCTTGCCCATCCTCAATTAGTACTATAATTACTAACTCATACCAATATGCACTTCTGTTTTGATCATTTTTTCATCTGAAAAGAATTTTTTAGATATTCCATGTAAAGTGGAACAGCCACAGCATGAGATAAAATGGTCCCTACCACTCTAAAAATTAGTTTCCATCAGAACTATGAAAAGACAGGATACCTGAAGGGAGACTGCAAGAAAGATGGGGAGAGACATTTGCAAGGGCATGACAGGACAAGGGGGCATGGTTTAGATTAGACAGGAAAAAATTCTTTACTATAAGGGTGGTGAAGTGCTGGAACAAGGTGCCCAAGAGAAGTTGTGGTTGCCCTGTCTCTGGAAATGTTCAAGGCCAGGTTGGATGGGGCTTTGAGGAGCCTGGCATAGTGGAAGGTGTCCCTGTCCATGGCAGGGCATTGGAATGAAATTATCTTTTAGGTCCCTTCCAACCTAGGCCATTCTATGATTTTGTGATAAATAAGAGTGAGGGGAAAATTAGACACCCATCCTAGATAGTGTCCTCTGATATACAGTACTAACACTAAATAAGAATGAGTTACTAATAATAAAGATAATAATAAAGATAGGTTACTAATATTAAGGGAACTAGCACTGAAAAGGTTAATAAAAATAATTGTAAAGACTTTTGCTGAAGTCACAAAGACAAACTGCATAGTTGAGGCCATAAATGGCTACAAAGATAGAAAAACAGGGAATATGTTATGAGAGACAGGGAGTGCTTTCAGTACCCGGCCTTGAGGTTTCCAAAATAGAATGGACACTATATGGAACTAAGATAAATCAGGAAATATGTCAAAAGAATAAGATAATTGTAGAAGTTTGCTAATTAGACCGGTTTGAGTTACCAACAAAACTGGTTTAAGTTACTTTTTGAGCCAAGTCGAAAAGGACACAGTGAAGAAGACCCATGATCTTCATCCCCAAGACTCCCAAAGACCCCTGCCCAAGAAAATGGGAAACCAATGCACAGACTCAGATGGGAGGAGCACAGGGCAGAGAAAGTGAAAATTACTTCTTGGAACTGATTAGAATAAGCCTGCCTTTTCTATGAAAATAATGCATATGTGTAAGGAAATAATGAATATGCATGCTGTAACTGTATTTAAGCAAGCCTGTGAGCACAGACAGGGGTGCATGTCTTTGGTGGACCAATCCCCCAATCACCCAGCGCTGAATAAATGCACCTTCTCTACAACTACCCAGTTTTGGGGTCTTTTTCCACATGTCGCTCATTAAAGCATATTGCGCGCACTTGAGACAGCTTAGTGGATTAAGTCTTGAAGGGCACCAGGACTAACAGGTAGTTTCCAAACTGAGGACTGCACCACTGAAAATTGAATAGAAATTCCATTTCCAATAGAAATAGAATGCAAACAGTATGCATATCTGCCAGTGAAAAAGGTTAGCAACTGTAGGTCTGAGTTAGGACTTTTGAAAAGGATTTAGTTACAAGGTAGGAATTGAGCCACTGAGCATTGTCAGGAGCCATAAGTATTCGTTTAGACATGCCTAAGAAACTTCATCTGCAAAAACAGAAGGTAATGGAAATTTGTAATTCCTCTGAGGTTAAGTTTGTGGTGTCTGGGAGTTGTAAACTACTCTTTTGGGATTTTAGCGCTTGAACTGAAAATTAGCTGGTACATCTAAATTCTGCAGTGGATTTAAATCCTAGTCCAGGATCCATACAAAGAGGCCATTCTTCTTGGTGGAAGAATGATGTACTGATTTTATGATAACAAAGTCACTTCCATAGAGATGAAAGTGTATCATCTGGCTGATTTTTTTAATCTGATGATACTAAAATTGCTGATCTTCAGTTTAGCATGCATTAAATGATGCAGTTGTTCTACTTGCTATAAAGTAAAATACCTCTTTTATTTAAATAGGAATTTGTATTTCTGTTGTGTTTTTCTAGAGTCCTGGAAAAGATCCCAAGCTCTGTAATGAAGCTGATTTGTACAAAGGAGAAATAACATCTATGTACATAGGATCTTCTCATGTCAGTTCACAGACAAGTAAGCATACTCAACAAACAAGTACAGTTAGCTTTATTATTATGTATCACTGTATTTTAGACAATGTCAAATGAGTGGTGGTCAATAATTTTCATCTATTCTCCAGTTACTCAGTTACTAGTATTCTTGCAGTATGTTCCAAAATCTGTGTTCAGAAAGTAGGTACGGTTTATGACATGTGAACTGGGGTAAATTCAGAATGCATGACCTAAGTTACTTAGAAAATTATAGAGTTTTACAGATTGCTATTATTTAGTATGGATTATTATTTATTTAAAAAAATGCAGGGAACTTTATGAGTGCCTTTTGGACCACATCTTTGAACTACAGTTTTAAGCTGTCTGCTGGTTGTATTTTGCAAATGCTCATGGAAATTACTTTGTTCTTTTGGGTCCTAGTTGTAGGATTGAAGGACTTATACAGGCAGATTTCAGGGCTTCTTTGTGACTGTGGTGTGAGATTTTCTATTAGGCAAGCCATATAAACCTAGTCTGGGAGGGAATCCCATAGAGGTTCCTGTCTCGAGCCCTGTTACAAGTTTTTGCACCCCTCTTGACTAATGGATATGTTAGATCCTCTGATTTCTTACAAGTTAAAAAAAAAAAAAAAACAGCCTATGGAAAATGTGCATAGGTTATGCAAACATACAAAAATTTTTAACAATGTTGTTCCTGTCAAACCTTATCCTTCCATGTTCCTGTCAAGTATTTTTTGTGTACGTGTTACTATTCTGAATATTGGGACATGTGTCTTTCCTTATATATTAAACTGCACAGCAATATAACAGACTAATTTAATCTGGAAAATCATCATCTCATTATTTAGACCTTGTTTCTGCTTGTTTCCCTAGGGACAATTGCAGACAGCCCTGTTCAATTCAGAATGAACCTGTTTAATGAGGCATTTTGTATTCCAGCCTTTTTCTTTTTCTCTTCTCTTTATTGGTCTGGCCAAAAACTTATTGTTGACGCTAAATAATGTCAGACACCACAGGTATTACTGAGGTCACAGGGCATCCTCTGTGCTAGTTTTGTTATCCTAAAAATATTCCCCGTACAGAAAGGATTTCCTTTTTTTTTTTTTTCTCTTTGTTCCTACAGAAAGAGCTTTGTTGAGAAATGCAACACTAATTGAATCAGCAGCTGCTTTTATTTCCAAGCCAGTGGAGAAAATCCTGTTAGATAAAGTTGAAGTTACAACTGGAGAAGAAGCAGAACACAATGTATTACAGGTGTGTATTTCATACAACCTTGATGGTGAGTAGTTTTGTTATTCAAAAGAACATCTAGATCTATTACAGAGTGCAGGAATCTGAAAATAACTTCAGTTAATGTTTTAAATTTTCACTTTTTTTAAGGTATGTTTCAGCCTACCCATTTTCCTGTAGGCTGGTATTTTCTTTTCTGTATTATATTTGTTCATTTTATAGTCCCTTTCAGTAAGTTAACTCTATAGTGATATTTTACAAGCATCTACACAGTATACCAGCACTAATTAAAGCTTCAAAATTGGAAGTGATTCAAGTAAAGATGGGTTTTATCACAAAACTTTTTGGAGGAAAAAAGTAATGTGTTTTTAAAGTAACTTGTTTTTATAGTTCATCTAAAATATCAGTTATCTTCCTAACCTTACAGGACAGATCTTGCTATTCTTCAATGTGCTATTTTCTCAGAAAGTAGCAGTGATGTATATGATTTAAAAAATCTTAGCACTACTTTTTGTTTGAATAATTCTTCTGTCTTGCCAGAATATGGAAGATTTACTCTCTTTGGAGCAGTACTCCTCTAGTAGTGGTACTGGTATCCTGGGGTGCATAGTGTTTGTAATGACTGAGGGAATAAGGTTGGAGGACACTTGCACCAAATTCAGCTGTGTTGGTGGATATCACAGGTGAAGAATTACTGAGGATTAAGTGATTGCAAAAGTAGACTGGAATTCATGCTGAATGCTTTCCATGGTGAGCAAAAGGTTTAGCACAGATCTAGGCGCCATTTCATTTTAAGTCATAATGGTGATATCTCTATATATCCATCTTTGTATATATGCATATGGGTGTATTAAAGGCCATATCAAAAGTTTAAAACAGCAGTGTTTTAGAACCAATAAAACCAGTATTGATTGGCAATTTTCATCAAGTATTTCTCTTTCAGATCAACTGCAAGCTCTTTGTGTTTAATAAGCTTTCTCTAACCTGGACTGAAAGAGGCAGGGGATCCCTGAGGCTCAATGACACTTCAAGCAATAAATGTGGAATGTTGCAGTCAAGGCTAAGTAAGAATTAAATAATGAATTAACACATACACAAAATACCAAGTAACTTGTACTCTTCCTGACCAGAATAAGTTAATTTCAGAACATTTTAAACTGAGAAACTAGTTTTATTTAAGGTGCTGAGAATCTTTTTACCTGATAAAGTTCTCTGTGTTATGGACTGAGACACTGGGCATTTTTCACTCAGTTTATACAATGCTTACATATGTTGTTGGGTTCTGTGTGCTTCTACTGCAGTGTGTCTGCAGCTCAGTCACCAGTCTGACAGTTTGCTCTTTGATGATTCTGCTTTTCCAGGAGCACCCTTTTAAGACACTTTGGGAATGCCATTTTTACTGTGCTGTCATTTTTTTGTACTGTGTTACACAGTTGCAGCAGATGATTTATTTCCTTTGCGTGGCAGATGTATTGAAAGAAACTGATATATTTGGGTATTTAAAAAAATAACAAAAAAAAAATCTCACCATCTCAGGGTTTTAGACCAAATTAAAAAAAATAATTGATGAAAATATTAGTTGCATACAAGTGCTAGAGAAAATTGCTGCAGTAAAAATTAAGGTGGTTCCAATATCTATCACAAAAACCTTCTTATTTCAGTTATGCGAAATCAAGGCAGCCTGAGACTGATTCTCAACACCCGACTCTGGGAACAAATGGTTATAAAAAGAGCAAACAGAAAGAGCCTCTGCTTTACTGCAACAGACCAAGAGGACCACTCTGTTCAAGTGTTTCTAACTCAGGTAAGCAGGAATTAAAAAGTCCACCCAAATCCCCATTTGGTCTAGGATCCTGAAGACTTGCTGAAGTTTCAACAAGTGGCCTTCATGCTCTCCTTAGCTTAACTATTATATGGCTTTTATTATGGAATGTGTTAGAAGTTCTATCCCTTGGTATTTCAAAAACTAGGTGTGATGATGTGACATGGCCTGAGGACAGACATGTACAGACTCTGGTTCACTGATGGAATGGATATCATTCCAGTAATATGCAGCAATTACGCTTTTTTACGAAATCAATAATCTAAGAATTTCTACACAGGTAGTTACGTGTTCCTAAGTTACGCTGGTAAAAGGTAGCAGTTTTCTTCCATGGTTCTCAATATAGTGCTTGCAGTAATCCATCTGGTGTAGGACCTCCATTTCTCAACTGTAAAAGAACACAGAGTTTGCAATGTCACCTTAGGTAAGACAATAGTATTGGGAACCCTGGTTTTCTCCAGAAAGGGCTAAGTTGTGGATGAAAATGTGGTGGACTTACATGCAAATAAATAGGATATATGTCCTAGATTGGAAAGTGAGAGCATCCACATGAATTTAAGCATGTTTACAATTTCCCCAGCAGACCTTTCTAGGAAACATTCAGCTTCCCAGGCAAGAAAAATAAATCCATTTCCAGAAGTGTCACATGTCATACAAAAGCAAAGCACCATGCACTGTATATGCAGCCACTTGAAGTCTGTCACTTACAAACAGGGATCGACTTAACTATGGCTGTGCTGGACTGCTCATCTGCATGTGAGAATTACAAATGTCCTGATTTCTAGAGGTGCTGCATAGTTTTTCTAGTGTGTATAAATGTAAACATGCCACAAATTCTGCCCTGGCACATCTGGGCAGTAAAAACAGACATATATGAGGAAACCAAGATGTTTGACAGCAATATGGGTGTGGCAAAGGTTGCAGGAAGATGCTTCTCCAATCACTGAAGTGGCTGGTATCCATCACTGCAGTATCGTGCTGGTGACTGTATGTATTAACGTTTCAGTGCTTTCTTACTCCTAGAATCATATTCAGGAATCATCTGGAATATCAAATACTCCATGCAATCAGATATTTTTCAGGGAAAATAATTTTTAAACTTAGGGGTTTTGTCACTATAGATAAAATAATCAACAGCTACATATTATAAAACTCAAACCACTTAAACTTGACATTATTTATATTTAAATTTACATTTGGATATTAATTACTAAGTGTGAATCTGAAATGGATGGCTTGATTAGAAAGGACAAAATACAACTCCTTCATTATTTTTTAAAATTTCTCAGTTTCTCTGTGAAAAATAGAGATTTTTCTCAGTTAGTTTGTGCTGTATGCATTTTATATTCTGCAGGCAGGGTCAAAAGACACTGAAGACCTGTATGCAGCAATACATCATCGCCTCGTAGCATTGCGAAGCTTTGCAGAGCAAGAGCCAGATGCTAATCAAGTAGACACAGAGCCAGAAATAGCATTTCAGCCACTAAATTGTGATAGCGATGATGAAGATGATGAAAAAATAACCCAAGTGAGCAGCAATGGATCTGGTAAGCAGAAGTTTTTCTGGAAATGCTTTAATCCTTCAGGGTATTTCCTTAAAACAATGAAAATTGAACCTTTTGTTTTTCTTGCTGACTGTAACTTGCATCTGTTAGAGATAACCCTTTCTCGGGTAGAATAGGATAATTCATTCTGGTGTTTTGACTTACTACTACTAAGAAGTAAGGTTTTGCCAGCTCAAATATCTACATATGTTTATAGCAGTGGAATACTCTTTTGAAAAAAGGCTGAGGTTTAAGAAATTTTAACATTATCAAGCCCTATCTAAGTGTTTCTTCACTATATTTCAGTAGGAATGACTGTAGAGATGTTGAGATACCAGTTTTTCTTTGAGTAAGCAAAGGATGAATCCATTCATATGAGTGCTTAAGTTGTTACTAATAGCCTGAAGTGCAATGGGTTTACCAATATATTTGTTATACAGTGGTTAACTTCATTTAAAACACTGATTCTTGATCAGTTGTAACAACTACCTCACTAGGAAATTTGCAGGATTTACACACCATTTTTGCCATCTTTCTTGAACATGACAAAAATATAGGTTTCTCAAAGGTAAAAATTCCACTAAAACAAGATATAAAAGATAAGATATAAGATATTAATGACTTAGTCCTTCTGTTAATATAGCTCACAACAGGGCTTGGGTCACATTTTCAGAAAGCAAGGCAGAAACACCTGTTAGACTTAAAAGCTCTTCTATTTTAGCAAAAGACAAGTCACATTTCTGGGATAAATTCACGTGCTTGTATTAGACTGCTACACTGGATACGGGAGCTGCCAATTATGTTTTGTTTTCTAAAAGATGGGCTACGTCAGGCATGATTAAGCTGTTGCTCACAGCATTAGTTTCCCTCTGCAACTAGGTAACATACTGTCTTTTTATTTTAGACCTTTCTTTCAACAATTAGTCAACAAGAATCAAGTCATGTACAGTAATGGCTATAAGGAAATTTTCCTTAAGGAAATGGTTTTCTTTCCCTTTATCATAAAATCATGGAATAACCTGAGTTGGAAGGGACCCATCAAAATCATTGAGTCAACTGCTCTCCTTGCACAGAACAAACGAAGAGTCACACCTTGTGCCTGAGAGCATTGCCCAAACTCTTCTTGAACTCTGTCAGGCTTGTGCTATGACCACTGCCCTGGGGAACCTGCTCCAATGCCCAACCACCCTCTGGGTGAAAAGCCTTTTCCTGATACCCAACCTAAACCCACCCCCAACGCAGCTTCACACTGTTCCCTTGGGTCCTGTCCCTGGTCACCACACAGAAGAGATCAGTGCTTCCCCCTTCTTGTCCCCTCATGGGGAAACTGTAACTGCAGTGAGGTCTCCCCTCAGTCTCCTCTTCTCCAGGCTGAACAGAGTGCCCTCAGCTGCTCCTCAGACAGTTTCCCCTCAAGACCTTTTTCCAGTTGGCCTCATCCTGATACACTCCAATAGCTTTTTATATTTCTTATATAGTGGAGCCCCAACCTGCACCCAGGACTCGATGTGAGGCGCCCCAGTGCAGAGCAGAGCAGGATAATCCCCTCCCTTGACTGGCTGGCGATGCTTTGTCTGATGCCCCCCAGGACTGGGTTGGCCCTCCTGGCTGCCAGGGCACTGCTGACTCATATTTTGCTTGCCATCCACCAGGACCCCCAGGTCCCTTTCTGCAATCTATTTAGTCAAACAGACTGCAGTTTACAGTGCTTGTTCCCATTATTGATTGTTGTTTAACTACATTCCAGTAGAATTCAGTGCTCTTAACAATACATGATGCTCTTACACATCACTTCCTCAAAAATACCTTTTCTCTCATTAGGAAATGGGAAAACTGGAAAACTGTTGACTCAGAGAACTTTCTAGATTGCTCTCAGATAACCAGACATTCCCCCTATAATTCCTAAATAGCCTGTACTACTTGCAAAGAGTTTCTGATGACTTTGAAACTCTGGAGAGAGCTTGATTCCTTTCCAGCATTACTGATGATAAGAACTCTTTGTTCTTCTAAGGAAAAAAAAAGGGGGGAAAGGGAATGTCAAAGTGGTGGAGGAGCACAGATTTACAGATTAAATATTTATTTTGATTTGCAGAGACTTCTGATACAAATATTCAGGTGACATCCAGGAAACAGATTCTGAAATGTGTCCAGTGCTGTTTATGCTTGACCTTTTAGTTTAAGCATCTGTCCTTCATTTATGTTCGGTTACTGACAGCAGTTCTAACAATCCCTTTCAAGCGCTTTTTCTAACGGCTTCTAGCATTTCCTGCTTATCTATTATTCTCAGAGCCACAAGGTTTTCATTTTGCATACATTTCAGTTACTGGTACCCAAGCCTCACTTTACCTTCCAGCATTCACATCTTACATATATACCTGTCCCTGAAACTCCCATTTCCAAAAAAAGTATAGAAAGAAAAATAAGCCTCATGGCTTTTGAAAAGGATGAGGTCAGTTTTAAATATAAGCATAGAAATGTCCATTTGGATGCGGGAGATCAGATCCTGTATATTTAAGAGCACTTGTTTAAATCTTTAATTTTTTTGCTTTCATTTTCTTTGAAGGATGTATATGAAAAAGTAATTTTTATTGTTGTAGCTCAGTTTCAGAGATTACTTCTCCTTAAGAGTGCATAAGAATAAGTCCTCAGTGACTGTTTCTTTACAAGAAATGCAAGAATTTAGAAAGTATTGTCCACATTTTAGTTCATTCCATTCTGTCGCTTTTGTATCAAAATCCCAAACGTTAGTTTTCTTAATACAGCATTTCCTTTTTGTTAAACTGAACTGACAGAGTTCCCTAGATGATGCTATGTATTTCATGACACCACAGAAGGTATGAAAAACCAGGTAATTATGGATGGTGTACGTAATAAGTGAAGCAATACAGACATTGAAGTGATTCTATATGTTTGCAAGACTTGTTATTAGATTTTTTACATAGAATTCTTCACTATAACATCTGCAGGATCTACTGTAACATCTACATTGCTAGGGCAATGTGTAGAGATATTTTAGTGATTTTACAAGTTCAGTATAGACAGTTATTCCAGTATTTTTAAAATTCTTTGTTGAATTGCATTACTTTAAAGTAGAGATATTAATTTCATAAACTCTGCATAAAGAATAAGTAGCTGTGCCTGCTAATTCTATCAGATCATATTTCACCAGTTGCAGCTTGAGCATTTTTACCAGCAAATCGCTCTGTAAATCTAAGTGGAGAGAAACAAAATAATTAATCATTAAATAGATTTTGAGAGTGGATGGGACCAATAACTCTCTGGAAAGTATTTATCTGCCTGCAAAGTGAGCTGTGGAAATTAATTTATACTAGACAGTAAACTTTTAGGCTGACCAAAGTCAAGTAAATCTCTTGTTCCATTTCTTTCATTGCTAACTAATTTCTCTGCTAGTTAGTGTAACTATGTTTGCCTCCAGTTGTCTTTGTAATGTCTAGCTGAGGAGAGATCAGCAGACTTCTTTCTCCCACACTTGAGATTTTTTTTTACTATTTAATTTAACAAATAAAACAGTGAAAAATGCTGACATACCATGAGTGAACGAAGAGCAGTCCCTTCCCTTCCAAGGGAAAGGCCAGAAAGGAAATCTCCCCTTTAGATTTTCCTCTCTTTGGACATTCTTTGTGGTGTGGTAGATCCACTTCAACATGCAGAAGAGAGAACTACCCTTAGCCAGGCATGTGGAATAATCTAGTAAGGGAGTATGTTGTCCTCGTAGGCAAGCCCTGTGGATAAAGCTCTGTGTCCTGATTCAAAGAAGTTCACTCGATATTGAAGTTGATCAATGTTAAATCACATTCCTTTTTATTCAGAGCTGGAGAATTACTGGGGATAATCCTCTATAAGTACTTCTGATGGAATATACAAAAGCAAAAACCTTATATTTTCAAAGGTCACTACACATTCATGTTAAACCCCGCCTTTCCAGGCCTCCTCCCTGTATAAATCCTTGGTTTCTAGTCCATACAAATCCTTTGTACGGTCTATACTTTCATCTTGGATTAATTACTTCCCAGCCTTGAACGTGAAATGCTGGTTGGTTACTTGTCAGTTTGAAGAGATACATCCTATCTACAGGCAAAAATTAGGTTCTTTTCTCAGTCCGTCTTTACTTGTAATAGCTATATCCCTTATGTAAGTTTAGAGAATTCTCAGCAACTTAAGCAAAAATGCAAGGCTCTTATTACATTAGAAGTGTACATGAGTTTGGCCTAAAATGATTTTACATTAGTTCTTTAATAACTATTTTCTATTTGAGTGTTAGTTTATTAAAATCTTAAAAATTAAAACCTTTAAGGAAAGCTTATCCATACTAATAAATTCAGGCTTAACGGGGAATGTACATGATTTAGCAGCTTTTTCAAAATACAATATTTAACAGCTGGCTTTCAGTCCCAGGCATGTTCTGCAGTGAGACCCATAATGTTAGACTTGTCACGACCTCCGCCAGCTTTGCTACAATATCTGAACCATCAATTTGGGACTTCTCTGTATGTTGGCAGACTCATGCTAGTGAGCTGTAGGAAGTCTTCTGACTCCTGTTTTTTGAGCACCATGACTTCAGGCAGTTACGAATTCAGCCTGTAGGACTACTGAGTGGCACTGTTAATGTGTGTAAAGCCATTATACAGATATTGGATTGACAGTTCTGCAGTGCAGAAACTGTGCAACCCTTGCAGGGTGCTCATCTCTTTCTACTGGCAGCACAGAGAACCTATGTCAGGCTCAGAAAATCATCCTGACAGAACATGGATTTGTTAGAGCTGCAACACCCAACATTGCCATTGGTAGCAGTGATCAGAAGTCACTACTTAGACCCATAAGTGACTAAGATGTCTCTGAAACTGTTACTCATTGCTTCTGACACTCCTAAAACATTTCTTCTGTGTTTTCGTCATAAGCATGAGGAGATTCTGTCCTTGCTACCAAGGAATGCCTTTTGCTTACATTTAGAAACAGGTCTGTCATGTTCAACAAAATTAGCAGAAGTCTGTTGAAGTCTTAACTGCATTAGTATTTAGAAAGAAAAATTACCCCTTGAAAGACAAAAGACATTTGTTTCACAGTGGAGTATGAACTGACAGTTACAGTAGTAGAATAGCATCTGTAGGAGTGGTTCCTATGATTTTCATCCTGTTTCCTTTTCTGATTTTGTTGAATTGAACTGTATGCCACAGTGGGACTGAGGAAACAGGGAAAGTACATGTGAGGTACAAGGATTACAGTGTTACTAGGCAGAGGAAAGTTTTATGTGCTACATGTTATACTGCACTGCAGCAATCTTACATCTTCTCCTAAATTAATTCTGGTTGAGGGATCCTCTTCTTTGATTGAGATGTCCTCTCTGGAATTTTCTCTTGAAAGCTGCTAGAGTCAATTCAACTATTCTGGAATCCAGGACTGTGTAAGTCCCAAGAAGTCTCTCCATTCATAGCCATAGACCTTAAGAGAAAATCACAGTGTGCAAAGACATAGAGTGTGTCCCATGTGCACCCACAAAGAATTGCATGGATTTTGGAGACTACTAGTGTTGAGAGCCAGCAGTCTCTCATACCACAGAAATGCATTTGCAGACGTGCAAAATGTTTTATTTTAGAGGTATTTTCTAGTCCACTATACATGCTTCATTACCACCATCTCAGCTTCATTAGGACTCTGTTATCTGCTGGGATTTATCAAGATTTAAAATGTTACAAAAGCTTCTTGTTAATTAAAATACTTCTAAAATTCTTGAAGGAACAAGTGTTCAGCAACACCACAGTAACTCCTGAAAAACTGCTATCTTTGACATTTCTTATCAATTTAATTTAAATTCTTATTAATTGTTAAGGTTTCCAGATCATAAATCTAACACACACACCTGATAGTGATTAAAACTGAGGAAAAGTTAGGAATTAGCTCCTTTGTTGGAGTTTCTGCCTTCTTTCCAGCAGGTATCAATAACATCTAAAGCAAAGAAGAAAAGACAAATCTGTGATTGGCTTTAAATGCTGCCATATCAGGAAAGAGAAGGGAGGAAATCAGATTTAATATTCTGACAGACACAGGCTTTCATTTCACCTGTAAGAGGTTTAAAACTCTTAGTAAATATTTAGGGCCCAGATGGCAGCAGCAATCGTTAAGCAGGTACTGTGATAGTGATACTATGTGTCTGTCATTAGTCAGCTCTATCTACTTTCTGCATATGAGTCAAAATCATAGAGATTACACACCAAAACCACTTTGTCATAACAAATGAGATGTTTTAAGATATATTGGATTTCTCACAGTTTTCTGAGCATCTGTAATGAAGTCTTAAGACAGTGTTCCTTGTACAGAGTGAGATGATTTGCATCCCAGGCATATTGCCATACCTAGATACCGGATTCCTTAGTGCTTATGTGCTTGTCTTTGTTGACATGGAGGGTCACAGGCTTCATTCACTATTCACATGTTCAAATATTTGTGAGTAATCCTGTGTTATCTAGTTAGCTATTTACCTAAACCAGGAACTGATCATATCCAAACTTTAACCTACTGCTTTGGTATTATGAAATGCTGGATTGTTTCAAAACATGAATATGCTCAAATAAGCAAGATTATTATTCTTTTTTTTTAATTCTTTTTCAGATCATTCTGGATGGAACCGCAGGCAATCTGTTGTCTGCTCATGACAACTCCCAAAGGTTACAACAGCTCAGTTGGGAACTCACCTTCCCATAATGTCCAAGCTGACTCATCAGCCCCTGGAGGGAGGAAATCAGATGTGTTCTACTTAATGACTTTTAAGTAAAGATTAATTTTAGGGACAGCTTATGTTAACATATTAAAAAAGAACTTGAGATACACTATTGGGGATTACAGACAGCCTGCTTTGCACTGAGATGTGAATAACACCAAAACACCATGGCTTCCAGTAGTCAAGAACTGTTACAAATACTTCTGATTTTAGAAATAAATGTATTTAGATGCGTTATTAGAGTAAGGAATTTTATAGGGAATAAATGTTTATTCATCATATTGATGGATAATACCACATAAGCATGAAATGTGAACAGATATTTGTTAATCTTCATCTGTTATTTAAAAGATAAATTTGAAAAACTTTAAAATGGGCTTCACTGAAAACATTTATTTGAAATTGTGTAGTAACATTCAGTATCCTTTTTGTACATACATACAAGCAAAACTGGGAGTGGCAGTTTAGTGTGACCAAGGCCTATAGAAATCAGGCTTCATACAAGGGAGGATTTTTAATGTGTGTTTTGAAAATATTGAATTGTGTATGGCTGTAGAATTTTCTCTAAGGGCAAAGAACCACAATCTGCCTTTATAGGCTTAAGCACCAGAAAAATTCACCATGAAGAACTGTAAGCCAGTTCTGGGAGGCATATGAGCTTTAAAATATAAAAGTTTATGTGCTTGCGTTCACGAACACCTTTCTAGCGGCACAAAACAAGCACTTGCACTATTAATTGTCTACTTGATATACACAGATAAATGCATGCGCAGTTACTACTGGATACCTGCATAAAAAATGCAGTGACATTATCTGAGATTACTTTTGCCTTAGCAGTAGCTATCCCTAAATAGCATAATTCATTGATATGGATGAGTAATCCTAGTTTGTACAATAATCCCAGTATGGCCAAGACACACTTGCTCTGTAAAAGTGATTCCACAAACTTCTGCCTTCTACCTAACCATTTTTGTGAAGAATTAGAAAAGACAGTTCTCTCTAATGTCACCTGTGAATTTACAGGATAATTCCTAAACCCGTGCACAGTATGAGAGATCACTTATGTTCTGTGTTTTCATTCTGTTAAGAGATAAAGAAAATATGTCTAGAATGTCTCTGCTGCAGCTCCCTGCTGCCTGGTATATTGTTTGTCATCCTCAGAGCTGAAACAATGTTCTGAAATATCTCAAGTCCTTTTAATTAGAGTAACTGTAATGATTTCTCAATCTGAAAAACTGCATCACACCTGAAGAGTCAAATTACAATTTAGTTTTCCCATCTGAACGTACATATTAAGTTGAAAAAATACTAAGTTCTCCCTAAATTCTCAGTACCCTGTCAAGATTGGCATCCAAATGAAGCTGAACTAGCATCTGCCAAAATTAGCATTTGTCTGACATTGATATAGCATCTGGATCACAGTAAACTTAAGTGGAACTTGATTTTTGCCTTCAGAAAGAGGGGAGGGCTTCACAACAGAGCACCTGTGTCTAATAGTGAAGCTCAATCTGCCAATAACAAAAATGTTTTTTCCATAACTAGCTGTACATTGTGTCCTTTTTTATCAGTCTCACTCCTGACCACAACAATATTTACATCACTGACCTTCATATTTCATTGCTGCAACTCATCCTGAGGAACAAAGCTCCATGTTATAAAAACTCAAGCAGTTGTAAAACACAGCAGCCCTATGTATTTAGCAACAGGTCACGGTGATAACTTTGCCCTGGAGTTCAGCTGGCCATGCACTGAATGCAGAGTTTGATTTCAAAGTCTGTGCTGATAATCAAAGCCTTCTGTGAAACAGGATTTAAGCACTTGAATGTCATGATATCCCTCTGAATTCTACTACAGCCATAAAATCCTAAGCAAATGAAGGAGTGGTCCAGGGCAGGCATAACAGAACTTTTGCAGACATGGGACTTAAACTTTGTAATTTCCTCCCACAGCAAAAGGAACAAGGCTTATAAATAAACTCTCTTTTGATCTCCCGCTTCCCAAGATTGTTACATATATACAGAAGTAGTATTTACACACACTCCTCTGCGCACATACTCAAACATGAAGCTGTATCTCCTAAAAGCTGAGGAAGAAGAGATGTTTATTTTTAAGAGATTGGATCCTGTGGTAGTAGAGGACAAATTTTTGCTCTTGACATGCCAGTTATTCTCCTTAGTCTCACTGCACTAAAATTCATTGTTTCTCAAGACTGAAGAAATGCTATTACATAATATACTAACTTGGTTTTAAAATTGTAAAGTTTTGTGACATTTTGTGACAGCTAGAGCAGCTTTTATGCCTGAAAAAGAAACAATTTTCTTACTGCTTTATTTTCTGTGTAACTAGTAGTCTTACTTACAGCCCAGTTTAAACTTCCTCCAGAGAGTTCCTCCCTGCTTCTGAATAAGCTGCAGCATTTTCTGGGAGGGAGAAGAAATAAACTATGGATGCATACTAACAGGGATTACTGTGGCTTGAAGAGGGCCTAAATCCATAGGAAACTAGACATCATTAATTTTTTTCCCAGATAAATATTATTTATTTATTTCTAACAAACCCCAGAGATTAATTTATAAAAATAAAGGATGCAGAACTAGAAGATGTTATATATTCATGCTATAGTAATTTTCACAGGGAGGGAAAATAACAATTCCTAATAATAATGATACATACGCAGACATTTGCAACTAAGATTATGAATTTTTAGGAAAATCTATTTGCATGGAATAGCCTGAATGTCTTACTTTACATTCTGGAGGTGTTTCTGTCTCTTCACAAATCTTGTCCCTCACCTTTATATGTCATGCCCTTTAGTGACCTCTGAGCTAGTTTTGGCAAACTGTATGAAGTCAAGAGTTTGCTAAAGCGTCTATTAAATGAATGAGTACAGGGAAAATCTCTAGCACATTTGATACTGCTTTCAGTTCTAGTGACAGCTGGTATGACATGGACAGGGAGGGAAAAAGCATCCTCTTTTCCCTAGCTGGGCATTAAAGGGCTTACCACTTGGACATGCTAGCAGGAAAATGTAGAAAAAAGCATACATGGCCCATTCTACAGCAGTTGTCTCTCTGAAAAGTGGAGATTCCTGTGTTGTCTTTCACAAACACTGAAGATGTTCTTACAGAACAATGTGTCTGTAGCTGTTTGAGCATATTCAAATTGCTTCTGAAATGTTGGAGTCAACTGTATTAGTCCACTTCTGCGATGATGTAGTTTGCTGTGCATATGCAAAGAGTAGAAAGAAAAGCAGAAAAGTAAATCTGTAATAACTAAAACATGTTCTAATGAAAGTGTGGACAAGAAAGTTTGCTCCTGCTATTGGTTTTGTGAAAAAAAATTCAGCAATTTGCACTCATAAGAATAGCTGCATTTGCTTTGCTTTTTTCTGAAGCTTCTTCCTCGATCTTGTAATTTGGAATTTATGAAACAAATTATATGACTCAACTGTGTAATCACTGATGAGGGTACACATATTGCAAGCAAAATGCAAATGCACATAGGTAGAATCTGGGATCAGAAATTCAATCAGACTGCAACTGCTAATGTGTTCATCTATGTGCCTTGTAAGACTGATGTGTCACATGAGTGACGTCTCTAAGCATTAGTTGGGAGTTTTCCTCTGGATTATCAGAATTAACAGCTGTGGTCAGCTGAGCTCAAAATCTGAGGACTTGGTTTTACGAAACATTACAGTGATGGTGTTTACTGCCTCCTCTGTGAATGCAGCTGATAGCATTACCATTTTAAACACAAAGGTACCACTGCCATTTTCAGGTACCAGCAGCACTTAGTGTCACATAATGTTTAGAGAATGTAAATAATTGGATCGATTAATTCTATACTGGTTATTAATTAAACTGTCACAAGAAGGCGTTATTCACAGCCTTCAATAAGGAGTAGAAATGAGCAGTTGTTCTAGATTGCAAATGCACTAGAAACAGTATGTACACATACTTTTGGGTGGAAATAGGGTAGATTTGGAGGTCATCTCATATAAAACTGCTGGTACAGTCATGTATTGCCAGTTTTTCAGCTAGTGAAGTAACGTAGGGAATCATTTAGTGTTTATGTAGAATTTTTTCCAGTTACTTTGTAACAGATTAAGTGCATTAAATAGGGATTTTTAAAAGTCTACTGTATGAATTGAAAAATGTAGAGCTAAGAATGCCTGATTTTCTACAGATTTGTGTCTTGAAAGTTACCTCGTGTATTGCATCTCCTTGGTGTCTAATGGACATTACTCTGAAGCATTTTTTCTAACTGCAGGCATCTGTTTCCGTGATGAATTTTTAAGGACTCTGTGCCCAAACCAAAGTTGTCTGTGGTCAGACAAGGATTTAAAAAATTATTACAGTGGGAATTCAGTCCTACTCCATACTTATATCCTATAAGGATACCAGGCTGAAATGCCTGTGTTTACTAATTTAATTCTGTATGAACAAATCTGTACCTTAATCCACTGTGTGTATCGCTCAGAAGTCAATGAAAATGGGACATGAAGACATATCATGTCACAAACTGATTGTGTCTCAACTAAGTAAAGTGTAATTTGGCAGACAGTTATGTCTTCTTCCTGTATATAAGGTGCAAATTCAAATCAAAAATTGTAGTAAGGGATGGGTTGAACATTTTGTCTGTTGAACATTTTGTAAGTAGGTCCATTTACACAGTAACATGCAAAGTGTAACGTTCCACAAACTTTATATGTTATAAAAGTTTAAACCATTTTCCATGTAAACAATGAGGTATCAGATAATCTGTGCACAGCTAGTCTGTCAGAGACTTCCTTCTGGGAACCAAGGATGAATCACTTAGTGCTCTGTGCCTCAGCATTGTTTCCAGAACTTTACAATATCATCTATGGATTTGAATATACATTTTTAAATACATACTTTATATTTTATATTTATAAGCTTGCTGTGGGTCTTAGTTCAAAAGACCATAATGTGATAATTGCATGATCTCAGAATCAAATACTGTTCAATATTCAAGCTTGCCTTAGTAGTTGAAGCTGCTTTGTTTTTCAAAGATCAAACAATTCAATATAAACAGATAACACATGAAGTACAGAATCCTAGAGGAGCAGCTCAATGGTCAAGTAAGTTATAAAATGGATACCATTCAGAACAGAGTCATAAATTTTCAAAACCTCCTATATCCTTTTAGTCTCTAGGATCTTGTGTTACCTACTGCTTTGTACCATCCAAAAGTTAATGGTTATATAGAATGAGGCAGTTTCTGGTTAGGAAAGGAATTAGTTATGTTTAGTTACTCTCCTGGCAATCTGGTTTGTGGTAGTTTCCTTCAAGGCCAAGCTAATCAGCAGATAGAAAATCCTTCTATCCATCAGTAAAGACTGGGGAGAGCCTTTGTGTTTTTATACAAAAGCAAGGAAGGGCTGAACAGCTTCAGCTACTCTCATTTCCTGAAATGTCTCTTAGCAAAGCACTGTAGAGGAGTGCTGCACCGACAGCAAGGGCTGCTGCTTCAATCCCTACCTGCAGTCAGAGCCTGTGCCTTCCCCAGGGGAAGATCATGGTAAGGTGAGTAATGAGAAACACGTGCCCAAGTGCGGCCTCTGGAGCAGGAGTGCTGGCTGGCTGTCTGTCTGCCTGAGCACGCAGTTATTAGTAATGACTCAAAACCCCCACAGTACTTCTGGACAGTGTGCTTACAATATTAAAAAGTGACTCAGGATCAATAATTTAATAGTTTTCTGCCTGCTGCCAGGTCGTTCCTCATGGGAGCTGCAGCTCTCGCCTTTCCTCACACACTGTGGTCACTGTCACAAAGACCACAACAGTCACGGGCAAGAGGCAGAGTTTTCAAACTAAACTACGTGTTTCCCGTCAGGTCCTCACCAGACACACTATCTAGACCGTTTTAAAACACAGCACCTGTTGTGTTTTTCCACGTTTCAGAGTCCTTTTCCTCAGGGTGTTTCACAGGGAAGCAGGCCAGCCTCCCAGCCAGGCAATCCCACCCTGCCATTTAACCTCAGAATTCCTGTGTATTCCCCTAGTCTATCTTAAGTTTTGCCAATATATACTATTACCGGTTCACTTTTGCCTCTCTGCTGTGCTGTAATACCGTCCTATAAACTGAGAATCGGGGCAGCAACACCAGGACGTGAGGTTTCCACGCACACGGTCCAACACCAAGTAATTTTCCCCTCTTCAACATCTCTATAAGATCTCTGTAACATCACTGGGGGCACTTCTGCTGTCCCTCGGCGACACCGGGGGGCACTGCGGGCACTGTGGGCCGTGTTGCTGTCACCTGAGGGCACCAAGGGCATTGTCGCTGTCCCCCGTGGGCTCTGTGGCTGTCCCCTGTGTGCACTGTCACTGTCCCCCGTGGGCACTGTGTCCACTGTGCACACCGTGGCTGTCCTCCATATCCCCCGTGTGCACTGTCCCCTGTGTGTCCCCCGTGGGCACTGCCGCCGTCCCCCGTGGGCACTGCCGCCGTCCCCTGTGTGTCCCCCGTGGGCACTGCCGCTGTCCCCCGTGGGCCCTGCCGCCGTCCGCTGTGTGTCTCCCGTGGGCACTGCCGCCGTCCCCGG
>JAWMRC010000089.1:61916355-61963757 GCA_035584755.1 Thripadectes ignobilis
GGTGAAGACGACGCGGTACGAGTTCGAGCAGCAGCGGTACCGCTACGCCGGGCTCTCCGAGGAGGACCTGAAGCAGCTGGTGAGCGGCAGGGAGCCGGGCGGGGCGGCCCCGGCCTCCCTGGCCCCGGCGGGTCGGCGGGCGGGAGGATCCCCGGGGGGATGCCCGGCTCCGGGATCGGGGTCACCGCGGCGCTGTGCTCCAGAGCCCCGGGGCCGCTGAGCGGGGTCCTGCCCCCTGCTGTACCCCTGCCCTGTCCCCCGGCTCTGTGTCCCCCCCCATCCCGGCTCTGTATCCCCTCCCGTCGCGATGGACTGCGGTCCGAGCCGCGCCGCCGGACCGCCCTTCATTCATCGATCGCAGCCTGCGGTGGGATTTGTGTAGTAAGCGTGTTTGGGTTTTACCCTCGGAGGGATTCCAGCCGCCCTCAGCAAGCTGCAGGCTTTTTCTTGCAGTGTGTGTAATGTAAGGATTATACAAATGCATGCTGAGGAAAGCAGGGTGGTGCAAAAAATCCGCTCTGAGACTTAGAGAAGGCTCGTTCCCATTTCCTCTGTTTCCTTGCCTTGTATCTTCATTCTTACGAATTTTCCTCAGAACTCCTCCCAAACAGCCAAATCTCTCAGTCTCATCTGTCCTCCTTGTTAGAGTTTTTAGGAAAGCCTTGTGCTTTAGTCTTTAAGGAACATTTAGTGTGAGCGTCCATTAATAAAGGTGTACTAAGAAAAGAAAGTATCTCTAAGACTTGATGTGCACCCAGCACCTTGTGTCTTCACCTGCACCAAGCTCAGTGACCCCATCCAGTTCTCCTTTTCCCTGTGGCTGTCTCCTTTCACTGCTCATCTGCCACCAGCGTGCTAGAGGTTGGTACCTGCTGAAGTTGCTTTGGCTGCCAACAGACCATGTCATGAGCTGGTGTTTTGGTCTTTATTCCGAATAAGAACATTAATTTGTGTCTGTCTTGTCTTTGGTCTCTTAGAACTGGAAAAGTTTTAGATCTCTATTAATTTGCAGTGTTTGGATTAAAGTTGCATATATGCTTAACTTATGTTGCAGGGACAAATGGCTGCATAGCTTTACTTTGTAAAGAACTGAGATAAAAAGTACAGTATCTAAAACAAGATAGTTCTGATATCCTTTTGCAGGGCTTCAGTTGTTCATCCACCTCTTATAGAATTTCTGTCCGAACATTTTTACATGTTTTGTGTAGCTTTCCTGTCATATTTCGTATATCAACAAGTTTTAATGTAGAAGCATCATTCTATGTTGATTCTCATGTAGGTTCCTGTTGCTAAGATGTCCCTGTGCTTCCTTTCATATGGTGGTTATGGAAAAATAATCTCTCTCACAGCTCATCTGTAAGACTGTTTTTCTTTTCATTTAAGCTTCTGTTGAGGAAGCATTTCTTGCTGTTGCATATAGAGGTTGTCCTCAGTGTGCAGCTAAAACCAAGAAAAACAAAAAGGTGTTTGGTTACTTGTCCCTAACTGCTGTTTACAGGCAGGAGTGGGACAGTGAGTGGGTTGGTGAGCAGTGTCATTAGTGTTACACATTGCTTGACTCATTGTAGTGATCTGTGCAGTTTCTTTACTCTCAGGAATGCATATTTTGGATTATTGGTAACCTGTATCACTCTGAAGACTAATTTTAAAAAAAGTAACTGTGAAACCTTAGGGTTTGTCCTTTTGAAGAAACTTACAGGTATAAGAAAATTCTGCATATTTGGGAGCATTCTAGTATTTTTGATCTAAGGCTGGTGCTTTTTTTAAAATCTACCTTTCCCATGAAAAACCTTGCGAGCAATTGCAGCAATAAAACTCAAATTGTTGCCAGGTAGACAAAGCCTAACTTGCCTAACTATGTGTGTAGCAATATTGAGTTAAGCTCTTGCTGTATGGGCAGGAATACAAAGATTTGTGCAAGAACACACTGAAAAGCTCTCCTAGATTTCTATTTTTGAAATAGAAAATAAGAGAGTGAAAGAATTACCCTTACTGCCAGCTTCTTAAAGATTTTAGCTGGCAAAAGTTTCATCTTTTTTCCTCATACTGAGTTAATGGCAGCTTTAGTGAATATGTTAAGTGAAAGGTTCAGGAGACTCTTACCCCCTCTGTTGTAGACAGAGACCACTTTGTTATAGCAGAGTGATTGCTGCAAAGTGTCCTTCCCTGCAGTGCCATGTCCTTTGTGGGCAGCATGGGAATATGATGCATTTTGTTTCTGAGGTTAGCTGCACTTTACACTCCCAGTTTCTGCTGGGGAGACTTCAGAAGGTGCTCCCAAGGCAACTGATCTCAGAAATGAGTCCAGACCCACTGCCTTTGGATTTGCAGCTCAGTGGTGCCAAAGGGCCACACAGAGGGCAGAGTGGGAATTGAGGCTCATGTGAAAGCCTCACGTTGGGGTAGAGACAAAGAGCGAAATCAAAGGAGCATAGGAAGGGTTTGGCTTACCTGGTGCTTGGAGCTGTTGGGTAACCCAGAGGTGTTGGTGGTGGGGATTGTGTTACATTGCAGGGGCTCAAGTCGGGGTGACCCTAGACCTGGCTTGTGGTGTGAGGGGGTCAGAGGAGGAGCACAGTTCTGTCATCGTCTGTCACAGACCATCAGATGTCCAGATGCTGGCTATCTGAAATACAGAAATTCAACTTCAAGGTACTGTTGGAGGATTAGATTTGACCAAATTGGACTTGTTTGCATGCCAGTTGTGAGCAGAAGAGATGTTTACAATTTCTAGAAGATAACTGGTGTCTCTACTTGGAAGCTTCAGATTTTAGTATAGCACAAATAATGATAACTGTGGACTTGAACAGTTCTGCCTGATCACTGAGGAGAGCAGTCCTGAATTTAGCTGTTGTAATCAGTGTGTTTATGTATTGACTGAAACTGCAATAAGTCACTTAATGCAGAAATGTTGGCGCCTTTGGGCACAGATCCTAATGAGATGAGATTTGTTCTGTATTTAAGGGGGCTGAAGATCAAGCATTTGCATATACCAATACATACTAAAATACACAGATCATATATTCCTGTTGCCTGAAATTCTGGGGAAAATCTTTCCAACACAGCATTATCTGGGTAAGGTAGAGAGGAGTTCTTTACTTACGGGGTCTTAGGGGTACAAAGTATAGAAAGCATACAGAGAGACACATGCCCTTCCCCCAATACTGTCCTCGTGTTCTTCAAGCAAGACTTGAGGTTCTTCATGGCTCCCCATGGGGGCAGGGAGGGGAGCCCCCCTCAGTGCATGGATATGGATGTGCACTGGAGACAAGCTGATGAGCACCAGACCAGCTGAGCTGAGCTCTCCTGAGTTAAGCTTACTTTCTGCTGTGCTAAACTACCATAGGAGTCTTAACTAATTTTATAACACTACTTAATTATCCTCTCTAAAAGTTACATCCGGTCTAATAATTGTCCATCCCCAGAAACATCCCAGATCCACCCCCCAAAATGCCTTCTCTGAAATTGAGTTGGAGGTCTCAGGACCCCTTGTACTTCATCGTCTTCACCATCTTCGCTTAACGTCTTCTTTTTGGAGCTTCTCCTTTCTGGGCCTTCTTTCTTGTTTTGACTAAAATGGTATCTTATTATCCTAGTTTTGGTACATGAGTTTCGGGCAAGATGTTCTAACTATTATTTTCCCCATGACACAGATTCAGGAATGTGTCCCAGAGATTAGAAGCTGTTAGCTACTACTTCAGAATGTAAGAAACTATATAGCGATATAAAAATCTACAGATATCTGAAATCCTAAGGCAGCACTCCAAGAAGCAGAATATCGGTATGAAAGCTGACTGCCTGACACTTCTAGTAAGCACCTACGGCCTTTCTTCTGGACCCCAAGTGAGTTGTGTTGTACCAACACTATAAAATGTTGCAAAGTCAAAGCTGCAAGGTCGAACACAATTCCTGAATTCTTTCTCTCTGCAAACAGAGATAGGAGAGGTGAAGAAGCAGTCCAGACAGCAGAAGAGCAAAACAGATGCAAGAGAGATGGAGAGCAAGGGCAAACACTCCTTGGAGTGTTTAGTAGATCTGTGAAAGATTAATTTTTTTCATTGCATCTCTACGTGTGTGTTGTGCATTCCTGCTCCAGGCATTTGTTTTTACCTGTCTTGAGGCACATACTGTCATATGCTTACAAGTGAGTCTTTTAAATATGTTTATAACTGTACAGAAACACACCTGACCATCATAAATAGTAGTCTGATTTGAAGGATTCTGAAAAGCATAATGAAGTGCTCTGGATGCTGTTGTACAGGTTTTCAGAGTCTTTAGTTCAGAAGGGAGATTGAGACCTATAAAAATGAGATTTCTCTTCTAATACCACAAAAGAAAAATGCACCCAAATGACCCAGCACTTTAAAAAAAAATGCTGCATCAGTAAATTTTGTGCATCATATCATGCAAGGAATATTTTTCTTTGCCTTTGTGAAGTTTTAAAGGGACTGTTGGATTTCTAAAACTTGCAGTTACCAACTTGACATTAAACGAAAATACTAATATTTTTTCCAAGTCCCTACAAATAGTTTGCTTACTAGAAGTGACAGCAATTTACATTTCTTCTGACCTGTTTTTTGGGATTAGCATCGAAATATGACTGGTTACAAAAGTAAATGATCCAGTCAACTAATACTGCAGGCTACTGTGTGTCCTGGCTCTTTATTTCATTGTCAGTAAATCCATGCAGACCAAGCACTGCTTGTTGTCCTTATGTAAACTAAGAGAATTTAATACCCCAGTGATAGAGAAAACTAATTTCCTGAGTTCTGTTCTTTGTTTTGTCTGATAATGCAGTTGCAATATAGCTGCTGATTTATCATGGCTGAAAGGTATTTTGGAAAGATGAACAATTTAGCTGTCCAAACACAGTTCAAACACAGTTTTAATTACCTTTGGAAATGCCTTGTTGTATGAAAAGTTATGTTTGTTTTGGTCTTAATTGGAAGGAAATGGTTCAGTGTGGACCACAGCTGATACTCTGTTGTGGCTGATTTACGTGTCTTCATTTGGAGCAGGGTCAGAGAGCATAGAGTTAGAGGTTTGGAACAAGTTTTGGCTCTTTTGGGTCACTGCAACATATTGTTAGGGGTGGTGATCTCAGTGATGTGATGTTCATAGAGCTTTATTGAAAACTGATATCTAGTTAGAGAAGGGGTAACCTATTAACAGGGTATTGCCTCCCCTGAGAGAGGCACATAGGTGGTGCATCAGGCACTTACAACACACTGAGCTGGGCTGGTCAGGAAGGAAGGAAGGAGTGGAGTGTTGCCCAGCAGGTAGGAGAGCTTCAGCTGGAGCTCCTTTGTTGTGCACCAGAACAACCCCACAGAACAGTGGAGGGGGGCGGGGTGTGCACAAGAACACTACTCTCCCACACCCCCAAATTCCTAATTCAGACATGTATAGCACCAGTTATTACTGGCCTGCAGATTTTCATGTCCCATAAGAAAATTCTCTCTTCTGGGAAATGTTCTGTTTTACCTTTAACTTGGTAAGTGATTGATTTTTGTTTTTAATTAAAGAGACATGCTTTACTATCTTTTCCATTAAGTGGTGAAACATACCCTTTTAGTTTCACTTTTGAATTACCTTTCATGAGTAGTGATAGAGATTTGTGAATCTCGCACCACGGCCTGAAGATAGGCTTTTGGAAAGTAGCCAGGGATTTCATTCTTATATTTCAGATTTAGAGGACTGCACTTCAGTACAGATGCCTGTGATGCACTGCAATTATTTAGCAAATGTTACTTAAATATTTTCAAAGCACTAGGATTTTTACAGGTGCAATGAAGAAAGCAGAAGGAAAAAGTAATGTGCAAACTTCAAAGTTCAACTGAACTCCAATTTTAAAATTAAATGAGATAATTAAAAAAACCCAAACCAGTTGCTCCTCCAAAAAGCAGTAGGTATTAGGACATTTAACCCTGTGTCCTCTTGTGGATCCAGATATACAGGGGTACATTTGAAGGCAGTATCTCTAAATAGGAAATTACTGAATGAGGTGATACCATGAAGCTGTTGATTGTTCTGTTGAATTCAAACTATCCATCTATGCTGGTTTTGTAATGTCAATTATTTCTATATGTGTTCTTTCAGGATGCAGTTTAAAAAGTGTTAGGATTGTACTATACCTTACCTTGAAAAGAGAAGGCATACATCAACTCAATTTCATGAATTTGAAGCATACAGAGTTCAAAACACAGCTTGTAGTGCACTAGAATTATATAAAGGACAGGTTTTTTTAGAAATAAAATTTTTGAGCTAGTCCACTGGAAAATGAGATGGGTATAAATGTTTTTCAAGTTACACAACTACAGTATGTATTTGTTTATCTTTACCTTTGCAGTTTTATATACTTGCATCAGTGTTAAGTAACTTCAGTTTGCATCTGCTCTATTAAAAAGTTTCTTCCATGCTGTTGGTTTGTCATAAGGGGAGTCTGGAAAATGATGGAAACAAATAAATAGGATACAGTAATTGGTTTTTTCCATAGCATTTGTTTTTCCAATACACCATTCAAGAATACTTCACCATATATATACATATAAAAATAAGGGGGCATGTCAGTGTACCTAAATTCAACTTCATGGATTTTATCACCCAGCTGACACTGCATACAGACTGCTTTTTAGTAGTGACTTTAGTATTGGTTTGAAGTGCTTTGCTAGTTGTAATTTATGACATTATGTTGGTGTTGTGCTGAATTAATGAGAACTGAATGACTGAATTGCCTGGATTGCACAGTGTTTCTAGAAACCTCTTAGTGCAGAAAGCAGTTACTGCTCTGTTTATGGTTAACACAACAATTTGCTCTGCATTAGCTTTTGAATTGGGAACCACTTTGTGTATTCCTTAGATGTGGTTAAAATGACAATAATGCTTTAATGTGGTGGATGAAGAATTAGAAAACAGTTTATGGATCATGTATGGATCAAACTCTTGCCCTAAAGCAGCATTTCTTTAAAGCTTCAGGAACGTAATGTTGCCAGTGAAGTCAGCTACTAGAGAAGTAAAGGCATACAAGATGCTACAGTATGAAAAACACTTCATAATCATTAGTCTATAGCAGATACAAAGGCACCATTTGAAAGGCTGTTGTGACTATGTAAATGAAAGTGAGTGGTCTGAGTTACAGAAGAAAAAAGTGAGGAAAGTATAAGGAAAAAGAATTGCTAGCTTAAGCATCCCACTGAACTTCTACAGTGTGAGGGGTGAGGTAGCGAAACAGCAGAAACCTAGCTGGTATACAGGAGCAATATTGGGAACAATTCTGAGCAATTGACAGCTAGTCAGTACATCAGGCAGTAGTGCTGGTCAGGTAATAACAGCCTTCTTACCTTTCTTGTGTGGTAAGTACTGCCTCAGTTAACCTAGCACATTTTTATAAAAGCGAACAGCCTGTATAATAAATAATAACTGAGACTGGGAAAGGGGGAGAACTGGTTTGATGCCTATGGCTTGCAACTCAGCAGTAGTTTGTAATTGAAAACTTGATTCGTGTTTAAAGCTTTACAGAACTTAAACCAGAGCCTGGTTACTGCTGATTCTCAGTAGGAGTTTGTTTTTGGAAGCTGCATGGTTTCTCTGCTACTTTAGATAAGGCAGATAGTCACTATTAAAACCACCCTGTAAACAATACATTGGCTTTGTGGATTGGATTTGTTAGCTATTAAATTATCAGAAGTCAGTGCATTTTAAGTTCACGCAGGACCCTTACACTAGTTCTCAGGTTCACTTCAGAGGGCTTGTGCTTGTCTGAGCTCGACTGCAGGCCCTTGAAATAGCTGGGTGTCTCAAAATGGGTTAATCCACTAGTACCACAAACATGATTCTGCTGACACCCTCCCTGTGGTTAGCAAAAGATTGAGTGTACTGGGTTTGCATGGCAGGGTTTGGTAGCAGGCAGGGAGATAAAAGGGATGGCTTCCATGAGAAGCTGCCGGAAGCTTCCCCCATGTCTGACAGAGCCAATGCCAGATGGATCCAAGACAGACTGGCTGCTGGCCAAGGCTGAGCCAACTGGAGGTAGTAACACCTCTGTGATAACATATTTAAGAAAGAAAAGAAAAATAACTGTGCAGATATAATTGCTCTCAGAGAAGAGAGGAGTGAGAATGTGTGAGAGGAACAGCTTTGCAGGCACCAAGGTCAGTGAAGGAGGAGGGAGGGGAGGTGCTGCAGGTATTAGGGCTGAAGTGCCACTGCAGCCCACGGTGAAGAACATGGTGAGGCAGCTGTGCCCCTGCAGTCTGTTGTGGTCCATGGGGATGCAGAGATCCACCTGCAGCCCCTAGAGGAGACCCACACAGGAGCAGGTGAATGCTGAAAGAAGGCTGCGACCCTGTGGGAAGCCTGTGCTGGAGCAGGCTCCTGACAGGACCTGTGGCTCATGGAGAGAGCAGCCCCCACTGGAGCAGGTTCACTGGTGAGACTTGTGACCCTGTGGGGGACCCATGCTGGAGCAGCCTGTTCCTGAAGAACTGCATCCCATGGAAGAGACCCACGATGGGGCAGTTTGTGAAGAAGTGTAGCCCATGCAAAAGATTTAAGTTGGAGAAGTCTGGGGGAATTGTCTCCCTTGGGAGAGACCCCATGGTGGAGCAGGGGAAGGACTCCTCTCCCTGAGCAGTGGCAGGAACATTGTATGAGGAACTGACCATAACCCCCGCTCCCCATCTCCCTGTGCTACTGGGAGGGGGGAGGTAGACCCCAGGAAGGAGGGAGGGGTGAGGGGAAGGTATTTCTAAGATTTATTTCTCATTATCATGCTCTGAATTTGGTTTTTAATAAATTCAATTAATTTCCCCAAGTTGAGTCTGTTTAGCCCATGATGGTAATCACTAAGTGACTTCTCCCTTTCTTAACTCATGAGCCCTTCGTTATATTTTCTTTCCCCTGTTCACTTGAGGAGGAGAGTGATAGAGCACTGTTGATGGGCATATGATGTCCAGTCAAGGTCAACACACCACTTAGAGCCAGAGACTTATCAAGCAGTATTATTCAGTGAGCATGGAATCTTTCAATAAATACTTAAATTTGACTAGCTTTTTTTTCAAAATATGGTAACCCTACTATCTTGGATTTTTTCCATAGCATAGTTTTTTTCTCATCCATGTGAGATCAGATGATGCGTTTAGTATTTCTAGTGCAAAAGCAATGAGGAGACCACACTTCCTCTTTTAAGAAGTTTGAGAAGTTTAAGTTAAGCAACTTTTGTGAAAGTAGAGTCACAGAATTATAAAATTATTTGGGTTGGAAGGGGTGTTTAATGATCTCTCTCAGACTGTCTTCACAGGAGAAATGTTCCAGCCCCCTGATCAACTGTGTGGCCTTTTTCTGGCCTTGCTCTGGGAGAGTCATGTCCTTCCTATGCTGGGGACCCCAGAGCTGGATGTAGTGCTCCACATGGGTTGTCGTGGGAGCCCCCCTGCATGGCTGCCCTCAATCCCTTCATCCCCTGCTGGTATTGAGGCTGGAGCTTGCCCCAACCCATGTGCAGCATCTTGCACTTGGTCTTTTTAAACTTCTTGAAGTTTGCACAGGCTTCCCGTCTCAAGCCTGTCCAGGTCCCTCTAGATGACATCTTGTGCTGATTTAAAATTAAATGGGCAGGAGGAATGAACCCGATCCAATAGAGATTACAGGTCGGAGTTGCAATTTACTGAAAAGATTACAATAAATACAGTGATACGGAGAAAAATTGGTTTTAACCTGCAAAACCAGATGCCTAACCAGCACTGGGGGACACAAACAGCTTGTTAGCCCCTGTGCTGAGTGCCACGTGGTCCCCCTGAGTACAAAGTAAAAGGAAAAGAAACCTGTTGGTGAGGATGATGGTCGCAGTCTTGTTCAGAGCAGCAGTCGCAGTCCTGTTGAGGTTCTGGTCCTCCTCTGGATCCGCAAGTGGTACCAGAAGTCCCCCAAAGATTATATATGCTCAGGTGGGAATATCCGGTTCCTCCCTCCAGGGTGGGAAGTTTCCCAATGGGTGATTTAACTCTGTGACACGTGGGATATTTTTGGAATCTTTGATGGTCTAGGTCATTGCAGCTGCCTCTGGTGCCAGTCCCTATTGGCCCACTAGCAGACGTGACCCCTCAGGTGGGTGTGAAGGTGCTGATGCCTCCCCAGAGGGGAGTTACCACAGCTGAGTCATTGTGTGAAGACAGAAACATTCTCCTGCCTCTCAGGGTTCTTTAACACCCAGCTGGTGGTCTGAGGGGGTCAGATGTGCCCTGGACAGCTGCTGCAAATGATCCATTATTTAACAGTGCACGAGAAATGACACAGAGGGTGTAGAATACACAGTTTTGGTTATACCCAAATAGTGATAAACTGGTCCAGGCCAATGTAACTAGGACACATCTCCACCCTCAGTGTGTCAACCATACCACACAGCTTGGTGTTGCCAGGAAACTTGCTGTCATTAATGTGAATACAGTAATTGAAGCTCACAACTGATACTTGTCTTCTCTTAAAATTAGAATAAACTGAGTGTTGATGTGCTGTCCTGTACTTGCTGTGAAAGTTGTGGTATGTCTAAACCTGGGTATCTGTTGTCTACAACCACCAAATTCAGCTGCCCCATCAGTGCCAGTGGATGCTGGAAAAGAACACCGAAGGTTCAGAGTTGTGATTCCAGGTTGCTGTGACTGCCCTTCTAGCAGACTCTTTTCTGTGGGGCGCTTGAAATGTGTCTCCAAGGTGAAGATTTATTTCTACTGGCCAAGTTCTGCTGTGGCTAGCTGCTTGGTTTATGTTTATCAGTTTCATCTTCGATATTTCATTAGCCAAGATTCAGAAACTGAATTGTGTTTTAATCACAAGTATTTGTATGCAGATTACTTTTACATTATGGAATAGGAAAGCTTAATATGTGAGGAAATCCAGAAGTTCAGTGTGTGCCTGACTTCTGAGGAAAACTACATTTGTTTTTAGCATGGCAGATGAAAATTTACCTTAACTTGTAGTTAATACTAGAACTTAGGAACATTTATTGCATCCAGCTATAGATTGCCAGTTTTTGACTTTGGTACTTAAAGAATTTTTAAGTCAGAGTCAAGTTTTGTCAGGAAAGCTAAGAGTAGTCTGGTTTGAAGCATGTGCAATGTTCAAAAAATTTAATGTATTTAGAACTTTTTTTTTATATAAGCTTGTCAAAATAAAAGCTTGTTTCATTTAAAACTGAGAAGCTGACGCTGTCTATACTTGGGATATGTGGTTAAATCTTGAGAGACACTTTCTGAAAGTACTGAACTTTAAAAAGTGCTGTACTTTGCTTGGACACATCTAGATTATTATTATACCTATAGTGTTCACAGCATTTTCCTCTAGGTTAAAATTCAAATTTCTGTGTTTAGCTGTTGCTCTCTAAATCCATTTGGATTGTTTGGTGATTCTTTGGAACATAAAGGTAGGTAGATTGAAAAGCAGTGATCTGTACTTGTTTTGCTGGTCCAGTGCATGTGTGGGCAAGTTCATTGTGGAAATTTGAGAGGGCAATTGTTTCTCAATCTGTGTTGGGGTTTTTTCTCCTTTTTTTTCCCCTCCTTCTTTCTAGTCAGACATTTAGTTTAACTCTTGACTGAACAACGGTCATAAAATGTGTGGTACACTGAGACATAACTCCACTCTGGTGCAGTGGCAGTTTAAAGCTATGTGAAGGTTAGTGCTGTAAATACAGGATAAGTCTAGTAATGAGAATATATATGTGTATGTGTATATATATTTATATATAGCCAAAGTGCATCTGAAAAGTTCCACTTAAACTTATTGGCGTGAGTCCAAGGTAGGGCCACAAAGGTGATTAGGGGGCTGGAGCATGTTCTCCTGTGAGGATAAGAGAGTTGGGTCTGTTCAGTCTGGAAAAGCGTAGGCTCTGGGGAGACCTTATAGCACCTTCCAGTACCTAAATGGGCCCCACAAGAAAGCTGAAGAGGGACTTTATGTCAGTGAGTATAGTGATAGAACAAGGGGAATGGCTTTAAACTGAAAGAGGACAGGTTTAGATTAGATATTACAAGAAATTTTCTAATGTGAAGTTGGTGAGATGAACAGGTTGTCCAGAGAAGCTGTGGATGCCCCATCTGTGGAAGTGTCCAAGTCCAGTTTGGATGGGGCCTTTTTCAGCCTGGTCTAATGGAACGTGTCACTGCCCGAGACAGGGTGGTTGTAACTAGATGATTTTTAATGTTGCTTCCAACGCAAATCATTCTATGATTCTATGATCTTGGTGTACTGGGATGAGATATAGAAAGCGCTCAATTGACTGTTTCACTCTGGACAATATTCACGTTACTGTATTGAGAGAACATACACTTTTATCCTAATGCTTAGGTCAGCAATGTCAGTTAGACTCATCTCTGGCCTTTCCCCATAATCTAAATCAAAGGTCGTAATCCACATATGTAGACAGCAGCGGGTATTCAGATGTTGTTTGGCTTCGTGTTGCTTCTGTATTTGTGTCTAGAAGCCATGTCCTTGTGTTGCAGCATTGTTCCTGGAGGACCAGCATTACTCAAGGACAGCAGACCCACAGTTTAAAGTGAGTAAGGTGAGAGTTGCCAGAGGTAAGAGCTAAGAGTCCAGAAGGAAGGCAGTCAAGCAAACGTCCCTTGCCTTAGTGATCGTTTAAGGACCTCTGTGAAAAATTATCCTTTCCTTAAAGAAGGATCGGGTCTGAATATATAAGAAGACCTATTTTTAGACCCTTTCTGCTTCAGTCTCCTGAGGAAAAATAACTCCATCATAGAACATGTTCTGCTCCTCTGAGTGTGTTTTCCAGCGTAAGTGCTTCTGGAAGCCTGCTTTGCATTGCATTTCACTGTGAGGTTTAAGACCACTAATGAAGTTATGCCTGGATATATTTTTGTCCGGTTTGCCTCTGGTTTTGTGTGCTTATGCACTTTTTGCTAGAATAGCTCTCCTGTATTTTATTATGCATGTATAAAGTGAGTTTTATTTTGCAGTCTTGCAGGGTATGGAGATCAGATTAATAGGCCTAATTATAAATCAGAGCTTCCTCCAAAGGGAGAAGAATTTGCAAGTTGTCTTCATATAGATGCTAACACCTTTGTGGCCTTTCGAGGAGTCAGTTGGTAAGACCCAAGCCTGGCCTGGATTTGAGAGTCTGTCTGATAAGGAGGCTCAGGAGCCAGGCTGTCCTGCAGTCTCAGGTTTTCTGTATGTCCCAGTTTCCTCCTAGGCTCTTCAGGGAGGTGATCATGCATGTAGAAACTGGACTGCCTGATTTTAGCCTTCAACTCTTTTTAAGTAAAAAGCAGATATAGGTCTCAATTTATCTTACTTTTTATCCTCAATGCAAAGGTCTTTTGAGGTGCAGTATTTGTCATAGTATTATTGTGGTATTCAGGTCCTGGGTATGAGTCAGGAGCAGAGGAGTGGGCAAAGGTGTGTCTGTCTGAATATTGGGAGGCACTTTTTCACTGTGAGGGTGATTGAGTACTGTCACAGTTTGGCTAGAGATGTAAAGGAGGCTCCATCTGTGAAAAAGATCTCCTAAAGCCATCTGGACGTGGTCCTGGGAAGGCGACTCTGGGTGGCCCTTCTTGAGCTGGGAGTTGAACCAAATGACCTCTAGAGGTCCCTTCCAGCTCAACCACTCTGATTATGTGGCCTCAGACCACAAGACACTTCTCTGGTTCTTTGGAGTGGTTAAGTGAAAAGCGGCTGATGATTAGCATTCCTGTTTGATATACTTGACTGTGGTTAGGCTCAGACAGGCTGTCCCTTTGTGAGTTCTTAGATGAATGAACTTGTGAGTTAGTTATCTCTGAACTAGAAGGATGAGGCAGGAGATGAACAGACTTGTAATCTCTGTAGCCTTTACAAATCAGGACAATTTTTTAACACCACAGATGTAGCTTAGCGTTTGAGCTCAGGTCCCTAACTTTTCATTTATCTTGTTGCTTAGGGATACCTGCTTACTTGTTCTAGAGTGAAATTCAAAGAGGAGACTCTACACGTTCGGTACCTGTTGTACAGTGCAATTGAAATAGTTCATCCATTTGTCAGGATACTGGTAGCTTATTTGCTGAGCAACCTCTTCTGCTTTCTAAAGCTGTTGATGAAATAATTTGACACAACTATGGCAAATACAAGTTACAGGACAGACTGTTCTGTAGCACTGGCACTACCCATACCTTTCCTTGTTAGTAATGGAATGTTAGCTGTAGGCTCACCACTGATGTTGGTGGCTCAAAAACCTTCAAATAATCTCACAGAGATTTATTACACTCTCATTGTTCTGAGATTAAAAGCTCTCTTCCACCTAGCTGATAGGTAGCTTGCTGACAAATAAGCCAAATAAATGAGGTACATAAAATCGCAAGATGCAGTTTATGGTTTCTGTTTTGTGTGAAACTAACAGCGTCCTGAAAAATGTGTGCTGCTGCAGCAGTCTGCTTATCATGTGCTTGTGTTTCATTTGCAGCAGATATTTCTAGAGGAAGCATGAATGGGGACCCTGATTTTAGTAACACAGTTGATGTTTTCTGGAGATCATTTGCCTCTGGACTTCTTTCTAGTGGTAAAGCAAGATCAGTTTGTGCTTCAAACATGCAATGGAAAATTCTTCTAATAAATTAGACCTGCGGTGCTCAGCAGCAGATGTCTGTGGGAGGCAAATACCTTCTTTTCTCCTTCCCACTTTCTCTTTTCCCCTCCAAATGGATCATGAGAGTCTGACAGCAGACCCAGCAATGGGCAGTGCTGTAACTAGCCATGATCTTGCGTATTCTTTCCCTCCTCAGAACCCACACTGGCGCCTTTCCAGTTCCCAGTTCAACACCATGGACTCTGGAGGAGCAAGAAGCGTACAGAGTGCACAAGCATTATAGTTCAGGAATAGAAACAAGGGGTTTAAGTGTGTGAGGCAGTTAATGAATGGGATATAACACCCTGTGCCTCATTAAACCAGTACCACCAAGCTTTGTAAAAATTACCTGAAATATTTGCTTGGGTGTTTTCTGATCATCCACATGATGATCATGTTGGTGTGTGATCATGGTGATGGCACCCAGGCAGCCTGGGAGTCTCTGTTGGAGGTGGTTTCCTGATCCCAGCTGTAAGACTGCCTGAAGTTTTTGTTCCTGAAAGTTAATTGCCAGTTGTATACACACTGAGTGGGACAGCAATGCAGTTCCAGAGCAGCTAATTCCATTACTTTCTGTAGTTTCTTGAGTGCTGGCTCTGTCTTTGTGCTTAGCTCATGGCTGGATTTCCTGACATCAATGGATGTCAAATAAAGATCGCATTTTTGGGCATTGGATTGCAATTAACGTTGGTTTTCATGTCCTGCTGGTCCTGTCCCCGTCACTCTGGAGTTCTGTAGTGCAGAAATCTATGAAAATGGGATTAGATGAGATGGTCTGGTGCTGCTTTCTCTTGGAATGTTAAAAAACTTTGAGCAAAGGCACATGCATAAATTGCTGGAAGTGCCTGTTTAGAGCTTCTGGCACAGATGAATTTCTCAGTACAAACTCTAGGAGTTCTGGTTTTATGCTGATAAATTGGTTTTAGCTGGAAAAGGAAGCAGTGACAGTATAATTGGAGATTAATCCTGACTAGAAGGAGCCTCAGAAGCCTGCTGCTTAAAGTGGGATCACTTTCATTATGAATGGATTTATACTCCTTTTGCTTAACATCCTTTTCATCCTCTTTTGTTTCGCTTGCCTAATCTCCATGCAAAGACATATTCGGCAATACCAGACCGAAATGCACATGCTAAAAAAGGTGAAGAAGGAATGCAAACAGATGGTAACTGAATTACCCACTCAGAAACCTGTTGCAAAACTCAGCTTCAGTCGGCAGTCTCGCCTGCCTGCTCGTAAGAGTCTGTCTATATAAACTGCAAAATGTTTTCATGGTCTAAAGAGTTTTTTGAGATTAAGTATTCCAGTTCTCCAGCTTCCAAGAATGATGAGGCTAGAATGCACCTGCACTCTGTGTCTTGTTATTGATGCCAACTTGTTTGAAAAACCTGGCATACAATCCAGGGAACAGTATCAAAGGCAGTAGGTAGATTGTCCCTAAGCTTTTTTTGATGCAGAGAAAATGTCACCTTTGTGAGCACTTGGCAGTCTTCCATTTTAGCTCAAGTACAGTTTGAAGGGTAATGTTCTAGGTATTTCAGACTGCCTTTTCTTAATTGTCATTCCTGTTGCTTTTTCTGTTGTCTGCTTTCTCTACAGCACAATGTTCCCAATTCTTAAGATAATTAGCTGCTTGTCTGAGTGCTTTTAGCACATAACAGAAGAATACTTAGTATAACTGTGCAGATTTATTTAGAGTTTAAATCACTTAGCAGATTCAGGAAGAGCAAAATGTCTGAAGTTGCATGAAAGTGTAGTATGCTTGTTTGCATATTTGTGTAGAGCATGTGATTCTTGGCTGCTGTGGCCATGTGATTAATTTAATGAACTAGTCAATATAAGCTGACTGCTATGCATATAGAGACGTAATTAATGGAATGCTTATAAAAACATGTCCCTGCTAAGATATAATACATGCTTTTTTATGGCTTCTGTTCATATTACTCAAGAGCACTTAGTGCAGTGATTAACTTCTGCAAAAACAATTTGTGTCTTACAGCTTGCCTTGAAGGGATCTAACTATGCTGGTCTGCTGGAGCGACATCGCATCCATACAAAAAACGTGGAGCACATTGTGGACAGTTTACGGTAAGAATGTATGGATGCTGAGGATTCAGACACAGTGAAAATATGCATAGATTGTGTAAAATAACAAAAGGAGGCTTTGTGTCATAAGCTTTAATAAAACAGAAATGCTGGAAAGAGTGCACATGAGCAGTCATTCCTGAAACAATCATAATGGTAACTAGCTTAGTTCAGTTAACTAGTACACTCAGTTATCATCTTGAAAAACAAAAGAGAAAATGTTCGTGTGTCAAATGTTTATAAGCCAAATATGGCCGTAATTACTCTTTAGTTGCATGCAGCTTTTCAGAAGGATGTGACAAGGAACAATATAGAACAGAATTCAGGCTTTTTCTAAACTTTATAGGAACGAGGGGATTGAAGTTCGCCTTGTTAAACGCCGAGAATATAATGAAGAGACAGTTCGGTGGGCAGATGCTGTTATATCTGCAGGAGGTACGACTTTATGGAAGGGAAGTATTTGTTTCAGTATGTTTTCATAGATATGTTTTTCAAAAATACTTTGCAGCACGTGTAACAGCTGGAGGTGTGCACATTTTGAAAGCAAATTGCAAGCCTTATTGTCAGAAAATACTACAAAATGCAGTGGTTGTGACTATCTTATCTACCTCTAGTACCTAAAACTAAAGCACTAGGAAGTGAATCCCAGTGCATGGCCACTTTGGAAAAGTTTAATTGTCATGTGTCAAATGATATAAATAGTGGAATTTACTAGTTTTCAAATAAAGGGGTTAAAATGCTTGCTGTCATGTGGTTATACGTAGCCCTAAACCTTACTCTTTGGTTTTTGGGATATGAGATGTAGACACAAACTATCTCTTTATCCTTTGCTCAAATTGTCTTTCTTGATTTTACACTTATTCCAGTGACTGGCATATCAAGTTGGATGATACAGGCAGAAGTTTGCAGCTGCTGAGCAGTTTGTGCCACTGATTAGTGCTTTTAGATCAACAGAGGAACTAACCTGATTGTTTATTTTTAACATTGGATTGCAGCAGTTCACTTAGTGTGACTTTTTAGGGGATTTGTTGCCGTGTGTTGCTGGGCTCTGATGTAATGTTTAGTCATTTGTGGAAATTAAGCTTGATCATGGCTTTCTCTCTTCCCACTAGTCCACTTTGGCCTTGGCTACTGATCGCCTTGCAGAGTGGGTAGAAAGGTATATCTGTACATTCCTGAACCATCCTAATGCATTCTTGTATATTTCAAATAACTCCTCTAGGCTGGAGACTAAAGGACCAGTTTATGGCAAAATTTGTCGTTGTTGAGGCAAGCAGGTGGGAAGTGATATCTATATATCTAACTGCAAGGACTGATTGAGGTTATAGTTGTCTTTCTATTTAGCAGACAGGAAAAGATACCAATATATGAAGAAACCAGTGCATTTAAGAATTTCTACTTCCAAGGTTTCTACTTCCCTAAAACTTTTTTTCCAAGTGTGCCTAGTTGGGGCCAAATAAGACCTTTAGATTGTGCCTTCTAGGTGGACAACTGGGGTGAAACTAAAGTCATTGTTTTTATGTGATTCACAGTAAAATTTGTTTTTGTTTCCTCTCTCTGTGGCTCTGTTTAGCAATACTTTCTAAATTTACTTTCAGTAAAGAATTTCTGTTACCTGCTGATAAACACAGAGAAATTTCCAAAAGTCTTTTAAAGCTTGCTTCTGCCAAATTCAGTTGCCTGTGCATTAATAGCTGTCAGATAAGTTGTAGTTTTTACAGTCACATTTCCTATCGTGAATTCAGTTCTCACTACTCTGCTTTGAAAGGTGTCAGTAGTTTTGCAGTGCCATTTTATTTTTGGCCAGCTTACGTAATTGGTTGTTGATACAAAAGCATGTAGTGGGAGTGCTGAAGTACACACTGGATGTTTGTTTGGGTACTAGAATGGGAAGTGAAACTAACTTTTGGTTTGCTTTTTCTGTAGGTGATGGTACAATGTTGTTGGCAGCCAGTAAGGTTTTTGATAAATTTAAACCAGTCATTGGAGTAAATACTGATCCTGAAAGGTAAAAACATATTTGGGAAAAATGCTTTATTTAATATCAGGCACACTGTGCATCTGTTTTCATGATGCATGAGGCATGCCTGTAGCATTTGGCAGTGTAAATACCTGTTTTAGTGGGTTGTGGCTACCAAATGAACATGTGGTTTTTTCAGAAAAGTTTCCACAATGAGTTATCCTGTCTCATCGGTGAGGACATTAAGCAGTACTGGATGGGCATGACTGTGTTAAACTGCCAGAACTCTTTTCACATCCCAGTGTCACAGCACTTGCAGCTGGGTGACTTGTACTACTAATCAGAAGTTGGAGGCTAAGGATGGCAGTATTGAACCTAGGCAGGAATGGGGCTCCATGAAAGCAGCTAAGTGTGGTGCCTGAACACAAAGAAACTTTTGTCTCTTTTTGAAGGAGTGTGATCCAGTAGAGCCTCAGATGAAGTAGTTTGTTGTGGTTTCTTCATGTAAATCATGTCATACCTCAGAGGACGCAGTCTACTCAGCCAGTTATTAGCACTTAGTTGTCTTATTATAAACTCCACACAAGTTGCATCCAGCTGCCCAAATCAATCTTACAGCTAGGTGAATGCAGTGTGTTAGTACAGCCTGGTTGGTATGAGCTTCAAATGAATGGGTCAAGTAAAACTCAGAATTCAACAAGGGTCTCTATGTTGAGAAGTCCAGATTTAGACTTCTGCTTTTGATATTAACAGTTAATTTATTCTTAGAAGATAAAGTGGTAGTCAAAAGTTTTAATTCCTTTCATACCTTACTTCTCTTCCAAAACTTTTCAAATGCTGTGAGTAGCTATTCTGCATTATCAAGTCTGAATAATAGGGTTCAAATAAGTGCCTTCAAGTTATCAAATATCACTCATGAAAGGGGAGTAGTGTTTAGTCTTCTAGTTTTGACACGAAATTTGATCTTAGGCATGTGGCTTACCTGTTTCATGTCACTAACGTGTTTAAATGGAGAAAATTTTCTTTCTCACTTGCCTGGTTTATTAAGCTTGAATTCCTTCACCTAGAGTGGTGACAGGAACTATATTAGTATTTATATGTTCCTGCAGGGTTGTTGAACAGACAGTTTTTAGGGGAAATGTGGGAGAAATAGCCTTGTTTTTCAAAGGTATCAAATCTGAATAGATATACTGTCATTTTCATTGTCCTTTTTTGCTACTAGATCTGAGGGTCACTTGTGCTTGCCTGTGAGATACACACATTCATTTCCTGAAGCACTACAGAAGCTATATCGTGGTGAGTTCAGGTAGGATTCACTGATCTTTGGTTTTCAAAAGTGTGCTGGGATTGGAAAATATTTAATGCTGTGCAGTTCCTAAGGAACAGGTGAAAATCTTAATGCCTCAAATTGTGAATTTGGTGTAGATGTTTATTTACCATGTTGCAAATGAGTTTGTGGTGAGGAGTGAGTTTGAAATACAAAGGATAAAGCTGACTGCTAGTTCCAACAAAAATTCTTCTGCTATGGCCTCCAATAATTGATTTTTTTTCTGACTTAGCAAATTCATGCATAAGGAACGGCATTTTTGTAAAGGGTGTATTGGTTTACATATTTTAAGACTGAAAAGGATATGTAGTACAATGATGGCCGTAAGAATAGAAGCTAATGAAACATGTACACTTAGGAGATGGTCAGTATGTTGAATCTGAGATTTTGGTGATTGAGATAGAGTGGCTAAACTTTTGCTAAAGGATTAGTGTAAGGCAAAGCTCTTCATGCTGAAGAGAACCTGACATTTTCAATACTAGATATTCTTCACATAGAAGAATCTCACTCTTAATTAAAAAGAAACAAGCTGACTTTTAAAGGACAGGCTAGAGAAGGGGTTTTTAATAATTGTTTTAAAAGAGATGTTCTTCTGTGGTCTAGTAACTTCTAGAATACTCCCAGGAGGACAAACCATCAAACAGAAATCACTCACTTGAAAATACATAGCAATTGAATTTTGCTTACACTTATAGCATATTAAATTTGTAGCTTGAAGTGTAACTATGTTTTTGTCAAAAAGTTCTGAAATTAGGTGAATGCAGTCACCAGAATTGATAAATAGCTGTAGGGTTTTCAGTAGATGTTGCTAAATAAAGTACTTTCAAATCCTGTATTCTGAGACTTAGAATACAGAAGCTATTTACTCTCCATTATTCTAAGTTGCTTAAGTAAAACCACTAATACAAATAACCCCCCTTGATAATCTAGGCAATTTTGATGTTTGGTTATATTTTTGTTGCCAACATTCCTCTTTTTCCTCATTATGGAGCTGAAGCTGCACCAGAGTGAAAGAGAAAGGATCTCCCTGTTTATTTTTCTGAAATAATAGGAGCTGTTATTCCTAAGCAAGAACCTGAGCAAGGGTTTTATTTGACAGTTCTCAGATTTACTCGGCCCTAAAGAAACTCTAAAATGGGTGGGCCACTGACTGAGCATGTGTGGAAGGACTTCTGGTGGCTTGGAGTTGCATATGGATGATGAGGCAATTGTATTTTCTCCTTGTCCTTGAGGTGTCAGTCAGTGTAACAACCCGTGTAAGCACTGACCTTGTAGTCCTGTGAAACAACCAACATTATTGATTTATAAAGGGCAAATCATATCCGTTGACCCCCATTTCTTTTCTTGTGGGTCAGTGGTTAAACAGGTTCTCAGAATAGGAGTACAATATGGATACAGTCCCATTTTCTAATTTCATAGAGGATGTGACATGTTCTAGCATAAACATTATAAGGAGGCTAGTCTAGTGATACTGTAAGCTGTCTGCCTAACTACCTGAGACCATACTTGGAATTTAAGGGTAGTTAGGATGTGCTGAATGAGGCTCTACAAAGATGGCAGTGAGGAAAACCTAGTACTATAGTCATTTAAAACGTTAGTCTTCCTAGCAGTAATTTCAGGAACAGATGTTTACTGTCACCTGAATATCAACAGTATGAATGGGGAAAAGATATGCTCATAATAGTCCCTTGTGATTTGCTTTCTTAGTCAAAACTGTTATAATTTTGTTTTATGAAATCGCTAAACTGTAGAAGGAAAAAGGAATTGATATCTCTGGGGAAACATAAAAAGATCTGAATGTTGTAACATGACTTTTATATCCTTCTCTTGCTTCACGTGATTTTCTCTGAGTCATCCTAAATTCCTAGGCTAGGGGAGATTGTTAAAGTGGGAGAATACTTTTGGACTTTTGCAGAAAGGGAAGGGTAGAGCTGTTTTTCTGGAGATCTGCAAACAAAGTATGTTAAAAGTACAGCATGTATTGCTCTGTAAATTCTTGTGAGCTTCTTATTCTCAGGATCCTTGCATCAGTCATTCATTCACAAATTAAAATCACATGTCTAAAAAGAAGAGTTGTTATATCTTTGTAGGCTGCTTTTGGCCAGGGTTATCTTGCTTTACACATGCAAAAAAACATTAGGTAGCAAATTGGTAAGTATAAAGTGTTTACTTGAAATGTGCCTTTGAATACATTTAACTGTTAATCTTAAGGTGTTCTGCTATGAGAGTGAAGACTCTGATCCTATCTAATTCTGTAATGAATATTTCAACTATTGAAACCAACTTCATTCCCCTCTCTTAGGTGGCAGTGGCGGCAAAGAATCCGATTGTATCTTGAAGGAACTGGTATTAACACAACCCCTGTAGATTTACATGAACAGCAGCTGAGCCAAGAGCAACACAGCAGGGCTCACATAAATGAAAGATTCCAGGATCAAAGTAAGTTCAAAATCTGACAAGAATATAATCATTTGCTCTGATAACTTGAAATAGAAGATAAAGATTTTTAAGAGTTGAAGTATTTGAAATCTGGGTACTGCACTTGAGAGACGGCTCTCCCTAGCTGAAAACCCAGATTAATGTCTTTTAGAAGTGTCTTTTCTTCTGTATGTTTGTTCTGGACTGTACAATTAGAACCAGTTTGCAATATTAATAGTTAATTTAGAAGTGCTTTCAAAGAGTGTTTTCTACTGTCAAAATACCTGATCCTTTTTAAAATGCTGTCTCTTAGAATTACTATAACCACTTGCACGTGTGTGTGTGTACACATGCACTCTTAACTTGTTATTTCACAATTGAAAAACCTGGTCTTGGACTACCGGCAGGCAAATAAGAAATTAAAAGTGAGATTCTCTTCCTTGTCAATTCTTCAGTCATCAAACACCTGCAACTGTTTTCTTTATGATGATTTGAAGAATCATGATTCTGTGATTAACCTGTGTCCAGTACTGCATTTGCTTACTGAGAAGTCCTCGTAAACATGAAAAGTTTGTTAATCCCCTTCAATTACCTTGTGGTATGAAGTCTTACTTCTTTGAACTTTATCAGAAGTAGCTGTTAAGTAACTGTCACTTCTTGGCTGGCAGAGTTACTGACAGAAGAGAAGACTTCATTGCCCATGAGTTTTCAGGGGAAGCGGTGTCTGAACCTAAATGTCATTGCCTTAATGACCTCAGTTCAAATATTTGTTGTCTCCAGTAAAGGACAGTGACTGTCTACAGACTAAATCAGTGAAAAATTGAGTCCTTCAAGAAGATGGAGTGTTAGGTCTAGAATACAAACCCAGGCAGCAGAGTCTGTCCTCCAGTGAGTTGTGAATTATTTCTGAAAATTTGGGTTGTAAAGCCATGATTCAAACACTGCTGTGTTCAATATCTGCAGGATCTGATATTTCTGGTCCACATCTTTTACCAGTGAGAGCACTCAATGAAGTCTTCATTGGGGAATCTCTTTCATCCAGGTATGTTTAATTGTTTGTTGCTACAAGGAACAATGGATTTTATTTCTTTTTATGACATTGCAATGGACAATCAGTGATGGAGTTTTACTGTCGAGTTTCAGTTCTAATCTATAGATATTTAACACTGGTTGTATTATTGCAGATTATGAAGTGTATTTTCAGAGATGTAACTGGAGTAATGTTAACTTCTGTTTTTCTACCTCCTGTCTGGACATTCTTTCATTTTTCACTTTTCCTGGTCATTTTCTTTCCTCTTTATTGAAGATTTGAATGCCCATCCTTAAAATGCCTCCTCTCCTGCATCTCTTCTTAAGTATCTTTTCTTAAGCTTTTAGTATAACTAAGCAGAAATAGGTTTTAGCATGACCAAGTACTCCTTTTTGTGCCTTTCTGTCATTATAGACAAACACATCAGCCTGCCTGGTAGGCTGCTCTTGGGGGAAAACAGTTACTTCCTTGTTTTAAGAAATAAGTTTGTATCAAATCATAATACTGCCTTATCCAGGGTATATTTCACTGTCCTTCTGTCCTGAAGATCAATGCATTTTTGGCAACCAAACAATAAGAAGGATGTGGGGAATATGACTGGAACTGCAGTAAAAGAGATAAAACATGATCCTTGGTCTGGATTTGGTCAAACTTTCACTTGTATTTTATATCCCTTTTCCCTTTATTGTTTTTCTTGAAAAACCCCAAGCAACAACAGAAAACCCAGTTCAGAGTGTAACAACTTCTTGTGTTTGTACAATGTTTGGGACACTGATTGCTGCTGGAAACAGTATAAATGTTTCATGAGTGCTTTATATTTCATCTGGACTGCTGCCTCAGACTGGCAGAAGGAATTATTAGTCTCAAAGGGATAAAATCTTGCTTTCTACTAAATCAAACCTAATTTTATCAAGATTCTAAAAGGTTTCTTTAACATGCAATGATAGAGGAACACAGAGCTGTTTTCTAACACTTTGAGTGTCACAAATACATTGTGGTCTTTGGTTCCACTGTATTTGATAACCACTGAGGAACACTATGCCTTTAGGAACTAATCTCTAGAAATAATACTGTGTTAATAGGGCCTTACACTTGAAGACTTAAATAGTTATGAATCTTCTGTAAGGTTCAGATACACAGGTCTGCTGTTTATTAGGACAGAATGACTCACGGATCTGCTTCTAAGGTCTTATTCTGAATGTCAGTGAAGAAAACAAGGAAATAGAATAAAAATTACCCAGAAGACCTTTCTTACCCAGCCTGCAAAAATTATCTTAAACTGAATCGAACTGTGCACCTGTGTTATTAACTTACTTCCAGTTAATTCATGTCCCCATTTTCTTGAGGGTGATTACACAAAATGCCCTTAGTTAATAAGAGTATAAACTGTTAGACACCAAACAGGGAGGAGTTGCATTCCTAGTGGTTCCAGACTGAAACATTCTTCACCTAAAATAGCTCAGTAAGGTCCATTTACTAAAAAAGGTGAAACTCTGTCATGTGTAACACAGTGAATGTGGTGTTTTTCTAAGAGGGTATCTACTAATCTGAAGGCTGTTTCATACTGTTTGCATTAGGCACTATGAACATCAGCAGCTTTAGTTCATAAATAAACTCTTCTGTTCTGAAGCTTATAGAGAGAAACTCTCTGGCCTCTCTAGGCCTAATGTTAGCAATCCTCTGGTACATGAGCATTAACATGGAGGAGATGATTGTACCCCAAGACTTAGTACATCTGAGTTTTAGGAACAATTTTCCCTGGAGAGAAATATAAGCCTGCTGACTGTTTAAAGCTGTTCATGAAGGACTGGATTTTTAATTACTGAAGTGATCAAGAGTTCAGCTTCAAGCCATGCTGTTACTTACCTATGTTAGAGTGACTTCCATCCTAGTGTTCCCTGATACAACTTAATGAGACTCGATAGCATAAACACAGTTTTTCAGTAGTGCAAGTATTATGCAGGGAAGCTAATTATTTACAGTTTTATTTGTAAGTCCAATAAACCCTGCTTGTATCCAAAGCTATTCCCAGATGAACCATGGAGGTGTTCTTGTGCATAAATTATTATGAGAAGTGGCTGCAGAAAAACTGCCTGAAAGTTCATGCTGCAAATTACTGTAGTCCATTATAATAACTGCCATTACATAGTGAATCAGAAGTAGCTGTCAAATTGGAAGCACTGTGCAAAGGCTGTGAAATTGTCATCCAGAATTGAAACTAGCCCTTCTAAATTGTTATGTGCCTGATAAGGCTGTGTGTTCTGTCTTATTCAGGGAGAACTTTAAGTCCTGCAAACCCAGTTTTAAATTCTCGCTTCATAGGGCCTCCTATTATGAAATATCAGTTGATGATGGTCCTTGGGAAAAACAGAAGAGCTCAGGGCTTAATGTGTGTACTGGAACAGGATCAAAAGCATGGTAAGTACATGTTGCTGCTTTGATATAAAATATCATTTCAGATAAGCTAGAGGGGCCTATTTTGCTTACGCATTTTGTCTATACTGGGACTCTGTTGAGCTGTAGGTAAGTCAGTGAATGTCAAATATTCTCACTGTCAGGATGGTTCAGAGCTGTCTCAGGCATATGAGAAGAGCAGAGCTTTCATTACTTGTAGGTATGGAGGGAAGCATTGAAAGCATGAGGAGCTGCAGCGCTGAGGTAGAAGTTTACCTGAGGTGTAGTTTTGGTCAAAGAGGTTGCATGCCACATGGGAAGATGAATGGGTGGGAATGGTGAGGGAAAGAGATTCTACTCTGACTTGCAGAGAATACTGGGATGATCTGTAAACTGCTCTTGTTGGCTAAAATGAAAATGCTTAAATAACGTAGCTCAGTAAACTTATAAAAATCTAAGCTCTAAGAAGAATGGGAAAACATACTTGGAAGCAGTGTTAAGTGGTGTCTGGCACATCTACTGTCCATTCTCCTTTCAAGCCTCTTGTTTCTTTCATATTTAATCGGCAGGGCACAATCTCTTTGCCAAAGTATTCCCCTTAAATAAAGATGGCCGTATCTACACAGAACTGTGCTAGCTTAATCAAAGGGATAAATTATTTTAATTTCATCTTAACCAAGCTGCAGTACTGCATGTAAATCTAATCAATTTAGTTTTGAGATGTGAGACGCATGTACAGTGAAAACATCGAAATCTATTTGTGCTCATAGTTTTAAGGTTTTACAATAGGCCCTGTATTTATGTGGCAGGGTAAGATGAACTAAAACAGAAACTTTTAATGAAATTTGAAAATGAATATTCATGCTGTAACCATGGTTACTGGGTTTTACTCTTCATTGTAATTCAGAATTTTGTATTCAGTCAGCATAACTTAGTCCTGGAGTCTGCCAAGGATGAAATTGGCAGACTGCTAGGGAAACTTTCCTACTGTTCAGTACCTTGGGAAAGTACAGTCTTTAATTCAATGCTGTTCTTACACATTTCATTTGCTTATACAGTCTGTACTGAGCAATCCCAGAACCAGGGACCAAACTCCAGGATTGCCCCTTTCCTTTGCTGTAATCAGTATGTGTTGCTGGACTTCTCTAAACTGAGGCCAAGCCTCAGTGGACTGATATTTCTTACCCTATGGTTTGAGATGTTCATAGCACAGTGACTGTGATTAGCACCCCAGGAGAGAGACTTTTTTTTTAGTTTAAACTTAGTTCAAACTGAGGCTTTATGCTCACTTTGTCATTAAAATGTGTCAAGTGCTGAAGTGTGTGATCTGACTGTTCCTTTTCTATATACACCAGTTTTGGTGAGATTCAGCTCCACACCTTAGGGTACAAAGAGGTACAATATTTGTAAAGAAGTGTTTTGTTCATAAATGAAAACTAAGAGAAGGAGTTAATTTGCAAGGGTTGGGTAGATGGGATAAGAACACACTGAATCTGTAGAATTGTCATGCTTCAGGTTTTTTAATGCGGACTTATCTCAGTTACTGGGGTTTTAAGGCAGGAGATTATTGATATGGAGACTACATCGCGTGTACCGTGCCCTTTTTTCCTGAAGACTTGACTTAGTGGATTCTTAAAGTTTACAAAGCCACAGGTAGATGCCAAACCAAGAGTTAATTTAATTTTTTATTTTTTTTTTGAAGAGACTGATATCAGCTCATATGTAGTAGCATTCTTTTTTTATTTTCTTTCGCAAATGTTGAATATAGTTCTTTGTTTCTATGCAGAATTTTTTGGGATATTTTGCTTTGTTTTTCTCCTAAGCTGTACTGCTCAGCAAACAAGACTTCTACTTCTCTGTCTAGGTCCTATAATATTAACAAGGTTGCACATCAAGCTATTGAAGAGATCCTTAAGATTGGTGAGTGAATAGTGTGGCATTACTAGCCAAGTTGATATAAATATATACCTACCTAATTGGGGCTCTTTCTCTTTGCTCAACAGCAAAAAAGCATGGAGGTTTGAATATGCCATTGAACACGGACTTAATACAAAAAGGTCAGTGAAAAAGGCAAGATTTCTTTAAAGTTTCTTTACTCTGACCAGATGATTTTCTTTATATTCTTAATACTTAGCACTACCTTCAGTATTGCAGTGCTCTTTCAATAATAATAGCCTTTCATACAAACATTATTTTTAGGTACATTTGGCAAAAAAAATGGCTTACTTGATATGAAAGCATTTGCTTAGACTTCTGTATGTATAGGGATATTCAGAAGAATTTCAATTCTCGTAGGATTTGAAACACTTAATGTTTAATCACCTCAAAAGAGCTGTTGAATGTTCTTCATGAAGTAGAACTGAAAGGAATATTCTGTAAAAGTACTTTTTTTTTTGCAGGTGTAGGCTATTCAACATCTGTCAAGACTCAGTATTCCCTCTTGGTAGGGAAGCCACTCTTTCCTGGAGGAATGTGTGTTTCTGAGAGTAACTAATTTTGCTGTAAAAACTAATGGCTGATTTCTCTGTTTACAGTAACAAATGATTACAATGAGTCTCTGCTCTACAGTCCAGAGGAACCAAAGATGTTTTTCAGTGTCCGAGAACCTATTGTGAACAGGGTTTTCTCAAGTAGCCGTCAGCGTGGGTTCTCTTCAAAGTAAGTGTTGGCTGCAGTAGTGAATAGTTATTTCATTCTGTGTATTTGTCAAAGTATGAGTAATCAAGGACTTTCCCTTGAAGTGTTTCAACATCCAGTTTTTGTTTTGAGTGGATTGAGTATTGTTCTCATAACAGCAGGAGGAAAATGTGTCCTAGTTGTGTTACGCCTATTTAATGTTTGACCCATGCACAGTCTAACAGAACAAAAGGATTTCACTGTGCTTAGTTTTGAGTGTGTGCCATTTCCCTCAGTATGAGACACAGGCACTGGCAAACTGGAGCGAATTCAGGAAAGGGCCACTGAGAGGATGAGGAGGCCAGAAAACACTGTGTATAAAGGAGAGACTCTAATGGTGCTTTTGTGTAGCCTGAAGGAGACAAGACAAAGCTGGGGGGATCCAGTTGCTGTCTTCAGCTGCCAAAGGGTGGTTACAGAGATGACTAAGTTAAACTCTTCTCAGAGCAGAATATGAGGCAACAGCCATGATTTTATAGGATGCAAGATTCTGATTTAAAAAAAAATAATAATTTTTTTTTTTTTTACAGTGAGAATAGTCAGGTGGTAGATCAGGCTGTCCAGAGGTTGTGCTGTCACTGTCCCTGGAGATACTCAAAATTTGACTGGTCAAGGCCCTAAGTAACCTAACCTGTCTTTGAAGTCAAGCCTGCTTTGAGTAGAAGGTTGGACTAGGTGTCCTTCTGAATTATTTGGTAATTAACCATTTTAACTTAGGGCAGTTTTGCTGGGGGAGGTTTAGATTGAGTGTTAGGAAAATTTTCCTCCCAGAAAGGGTTGTCAAGCACTGGAGCAGGCTGCCCAGAGAAGGAGTGGAATCATCACCACTGAAAGTATTTAAAAGACATGTAAACATGCACTTAGGGCCATAGTTTTAGTGGTGGTCTTGGTAGTGTCTGTTTAGCGGTTGGACTCCATGATCTTGCATGTCTTTCCCAATCTAAACGATTCTATGACTTTTGTGGAGCTTGCCACAATTAAGTATTAAGCCATAAAACTGTTGGTTACATTTTCAGAATAACTGAACATATAAACAATAACAAGCTATTGAAAACAATACTGTGTCTCAGTATTAATTAAATGTTAATTCAACCTTTTACACCAAACAAATGTCTAAGGCTCTGACCTGAAGGGGACCCAAATTCTTCTGCTTTGAGCCACATCAGTGTTACAACAAGATTGTATGACCTAGTCATAAAGGACATCTCTAGCTACTGGAACTAAATATTATGATATTAGATGCCGACTGGGTAGGCGTCATGTGTTTAAATGTTTACTGCTGCTTGGTCATTTGGATCTGGGAATTCTCAAGGGTGAGTAAATCTGAAGAGATGGTTAGAGGAGAGGTTAAAACAAGCAAATGGCTGCATTTGCATCCATGGGTGTTACAGCACTGTCTTACTTGGAGTCCTCAGCATGGGATGTACTATAAAAATTATACTGGAGTTAAAAATGTCTTTGCATACCTGTGAGGGCTATCTGACAGTTTTTTATCTTTTAAGTAGAATTTGTTGCCTGTCACAGTTGATCTTGATACTGGACACCTCCCCATTGCATTTGTTTATCTTTTTTGGCATAGTAGCTGCCCAGAGTGGAGTGGAATTGGAACGTTTCCATGTTCTCCTCCAGTGTCTAGACTTGGCCGTGTTTTAGTGATGCACAGACCAATTAGGCATTGATGCTGTGGTTCTGCTTCTAAGCTTTCCATATTTCTGAAAGATGTGTCTTCCTGCAAATCTAAGTCACTGGATAATTGTTGATTAAACTTTGGAGATCAGAACATTGTGTAGACCAAAAACTCATTACTTAATAACATTCTTGTCTTCTATGTGAAGGGATAAATTTCAGTGGTTGAATTAATTTTCCTTTTAAAGATAAGTGATGAGGAGGGAGGTTAGTAACTTTGTTCCACCTTGACTGGTTCTAAAAGAGAGGGTTTAAATTTTATAAGCTTAGATTTAAATTTATTAGCTTCAAGATATTGTAGTCAGACTCTAATATTGACAGTAATAAGCTGTGATACCTATTCAAGGCGTTGTCTGACAAGGGTTCTGACCTTCAGCTTTGTATTTGAACTTACTTTCCCTTCTCTCTGAATGGTTCATGTAACAACATACACTGTATTAATATCCAAATTATTTGAATCTCAAGCATTGTTAGTTGAAACTGTATGTTTCACTTAACATGAAGACAATACATTAGAATCATAAATTAATGGAAAACTTTTCTGTGAAGGTTAAGTAAATCACAGTTAAATAGGATTATCAGTATCTTTCTTTAAAAAATATACCTAAACTGCAGCTTTCAACACCAAGTGTTAAGTTATAGGTTCTTTTCAGACTCTGGGAGCAATAGTCTTCATCTGAACAAGTCGTTCAGTTCTCCCTGGACTCTGCTAAGTCTGTGCAAAGCAGTGATAATGGAGGGTGGTTCTAGTGCTTGGTCCCATGCTAAATGGTTCTCTAAGAATGTGATTAAGCATTTACTGACCCACGCAAAAGAATGTCCTAAACCCAGTCTTTACTGTTAAGTGCTTCTGTGAAATACTTAAATGTTTAAGCTGTTTTGTGAAAGCTGACTTTTGTTTCCCAGAGTCTGTGTCCGTTCCCGTTGTTGGGATGCCTGTATGGTTGTGGATGGAGGAACATCTTTTGAGTTCAACGATGGGGCGATAGCTTCGATACTGATTGACACAGAGGATGCACTGTGCACTGTTCTGCTGGAAGAATGAAGGACCCTCATGTCTTCTGCTGAAATATTTACGGATCCATAGAGGGAAACCATGGGGATATCACAATGCTGCATTATATTGGAAGTTGGCCTTTTCAGATGCAAGAGGAAGCTTGAAATGCTTTTCATTCCTTTGGGTTGGGGAAACATTAGCCTGATATTTAAGCTCTTCTTGCATCTGGTGTAAAAGAAATGTATCTGAAGTGTTACCTCTAACTTCAGTGAAAATTGACATTTTAACCTGTAAGGCAAACATGAAAGAACAGCTTTTTAAACACAGGTAGTTGGGTTCAAGTATTAAGCCAGTAGCATTAAATATTCAGATGTACAGTTTTTTAGTAACAGTCTGGGACTGATGAAACTAAGTACCTTCATACATACACTTTTGTAGAAAAGTTGACTGTCAATCTAGCAATTTGATGCAAGGATATATAGATTTTGGTAAACCATGATGTTGATGTAATAGAAATGGAAATACAAACCTTTTGTATGCTTTTCAAAAATTGTACAACTTTGTAGTTTCATACAACTTGTGGCAATTATTTTTTGTTCTTCCAGTATTTTTTCTACTTTGTAGACTTACATCAAAAGTAAAAGTCTGGTTTAGTACATCTAGAATGAGGTAGCTTTTACTTCTTCTGTTTGGCTAGAGAGGGACTTGAACCTTTCAACAGGAATATACAAATTAGAGAAATCATGTTGAAGTAAGATTGGTTCCTTCACTGAGTGGATTAACTGGCAAACAGGTGTTCAGTCACTAGTCTATGTAGGTGGCTATTATTAAGAAAGATATTTGGCCTTATTAAGTTGAATGGTTGGAATTTTAGGTTACAAATTTCTTATAATTAAAGAAGAATGAGATACTCTGGGTACTAGGAGCTGGAGCACAAGTTAATACCTGTGTCTTCCAGTTTGCCCCCATTTGTTTTTACCTTCCCTAATTTTCAATCCTGTGCTGAGTTCTACTGATATTTAACTGGCAGCAAATCAGTTTTACATGTCTCTGCTCATATTAGGTAAGCAAGTTGATAATAAAAAAAAGAGCTCTGATTATAGAAGAGAGAATGACTTTTTAAATAATGTTTTGGAGAAACTGTGAACTGTGACTGCCTGTTAAAATCTGTGCTGATAACTGTGTAGATGAGGAGGAAGAATTTGACAAAATAAATATTCCTACAGCAGGAACTCTTCTGCTACATGACTTGAAAAAAGTATGTTTTGTCCTGTCTACTACAGATTGGCTTCCAAAAGTGAGTTTCTTTAAACTGGTTTTGAACGAAGAGACTTCTGTAACAGATGTTCTCAGGTCTAATAGAAATGTTCTCCTGTGCGGCCAATCAGTTTATTTACTGCTACTTGCGAAATGTAAGCTGCTCTTTATAGGTGGAGGAAGTGGATAAAGGATTTTTTCCTTCTATGACTTAGAGTGAATACAAACTTAAATTTAGGGAAAATTGGTTTGACCAGACCATTCAGTTCTAGGAAAAGGTGATACTGATGGAGATTTCTGAATAAACCATCACTGCTTGTGTACATTTTACCTTTTAAGTGTGCTGCAGAGTGAGTTATTTAAACTGTCTTGATTATCATGATTGCAGATCCAGAGGGGAAAATAAAAGTAACCAAGTCTTTCAAAACTTGGCAAGTTCAGGAGGTATCAGAATAAAGCCTTTAATATCTAAAATAATCTGCAAAACTTGTCTAAAGGTAAAGATGCGAAAGACTAATCTTTCTAAAGTCGTGTGCACACAGACTGGCGTGTTTTAGTTATTGTCTATCCATCAGTAAGAAGTTAAAGATAGCTTATGTGCCTCTAGTACACTAGTCAACATGAGGTTACAACCTCAAGCCCACCAATGCCATTAACACTAACTTACTACTTCCTAGGACTTTGCCACTGTTAGAGCAGATTTGGGTATTGCATACTTGCATAGACAAATCTATGCCAGAAATCCCGTCCCCTGCTTATTGTTTGTGTGCTGTAATGTTTTAACGGAGACTGATTAGTCTGATCAGTAAGCATACCTCTTAAACATGCCTGTCATTCCTTGTTATGAATGTCAAGACTAAAAGACAATGTTTTCAGGCCGTACAGACCCAAAGTATGATCTCGTTTAGGACTTTCACAAGTTCCTAACTTAGCAAAATGGAAGCCTGACCTACTCATGAGTGGCCTCTACTGGTTTTGTCTATAATTTCATTGCACTTCTGTTGAAGCATTTACTGGTGAATGCTTAATTAGGGTGATTCAGAAATCTGTGGTAAATAGTCAGCAGCTACCTTTTTTACTGAAGAACAGTAGGACCCTTTTTAAGGATCCTTTATTACAAGGGATTACAGTACAGACAATTTACCCAGTAGACAGTATTCCATGACAGGACTGAGTATTGGTTTAACACTGATTTTAATCTGCCTGGACTGGCAGTGATCTTTGCACCTCTTCTACGTGCTGAGTGAAATCCATGGTCTTTTCATTTAGTGCCAGTCCACACTGTGTTCTGCTAAACTAGACCTGTCGTTCTTTGCCTTTTTCTGTTTTTTTTCTCTAAGTGGTGTTTATACATTATGTAATAAAAATGAAAAGGTTAATTGATAAATGAAGCTGTCCTGTGTTTTATTTCCACTTTCAAAAGTGTTTCATATGCTCAGCTTCTTCTCACTTATTGTTCGGGTTCTTTTAATGGTTGGTAAGCCTTAATGCCTTAGGTATAGTGCAGAGACTGCCATGTAGGAGGTTTTGGTATGAATTGAGTAGAGCTACAAAGTAACTTTTTCAATTAGTGAAAGGTCAGTGGGGCACCTTAACCCCGAGCACTTCGCTATGTGTCTGCTACAATAGCCATCAGCAGCAATAAATGGGTGGTAGGGATGTCAATCCAGTTCCAACACTGAACCTGGCACTTCAGAGTAGTTCAGGACTATTCCATCTTGCTACACCCATACTTCTGTCCCAGTTCTGTACAAGGCTTTAAAGCAGTCTAGTAAAGACAAAATGTATTCACGATAACACCCTGAAAGCACTGCTTTACACACTGCTTGAACAAACTTTGCAAACCCATAACACACAGTGGCAAATAGCGGAAACATTCTCCCATCCATGAGTCATTTTGTACAATACAGCAATTTCTTACATCTTTATTGAATGCAAGAGAAGTTGCATGGCATTACATTGTGCACAGAGAGAAGTATTTATGATAATGCTGAGCTGCACTACTTTCCTTGGAGTTACTTAAGGCATAAACGTAAGGCAGCAAACTGTGAAGCAGCAGAATATCCAGTATCCCCCAAAATCCCATCGTTTCAGCTTTCACAGGTATGTTGCCCATTAATTCCTTTGTAAGGGACTCAAGCCCATTAGAGACTCAGGTGTTGCTTACACTATTCAATTTAATAGAAACTAAAACAGCATAAAATGTTTTATTTACTATACTCTAGAAAGTCAAGTTAAATACCAACTTCTAGTACTCATACAATCTTTCCACAGTAAATAAGCTGTTCTGCACCACCAGATATTCATTCCTCAATGTTTTTCTTCAGACTGCAGTGGGAAAGACTGTACCTATGCAACAGCCCTGCAGTTAATGCTGTAAGCTACTCTTGGACATTCATAAATAAGTTCACCTGCTTGCTTACTGCATTCATGGGAACAACAGCAGCACATTTATGCCCTACACAGGGTCCAAGTCTTGCTCTAGAACTTACCAGCTAGAACACCTTTTAGAACATTCTAGGCTTATGCACAAGGACCCTGATAACAGATGCAGATGAAAGTTTGACTTAAAGTCATTACCTATCCCTATCCTTTTGGATATCCTGTTTGGTTTGGGGTTTTTGCTTGGGTTTGTTTTTGACAGTTATTCAGCTTTTACTATGACTTAAAAAAAAAAAAAAAGAATACAGACAATAGTGGTTAGTGATACAGAACATGAAGTGCTACTACAAACATACACTATTACAAAAGAGACATCAATGCCTCTTAATAGCACCAAACCACCTCTTTCTTCCTGCATTCTTATGCCACAATCTCATGTTTTGGTTTTTTGGTCATATCTAGAACGACGTGAACCCTCCTCCTGCAAGACTTCTACCATTGTATCAGTTGCAGCTGAAAGATACTATTCCTTAGAAATTTCATCTGAGAACAGGCTCACAGAAGCTACATTAAGATTCTGTAATATTTCATCAGAAAACTATCACCACAATGTGAAACCAGCACAGATAACCAACATCTATTTTTACAGATGCTAATTCTGAATAGGCTTCTCAAACTGTGTTTGCTGACAGTGCAGAATACTACAGAAAAGTGTCATTTGTGGCCTGCTAAATAAAAACCACTGTAGCTCCTTTATGCTGTTTCTTAATGCTACAGCACTGAGGTATCTTAGCTGCTTTTGTGTAGACATCCCCAATTTACTGTTTTAAAGTTTAATTCAGACTCAGTGCTCTGTTGTGCTTGCCCTGGGTAGCATCTTATTTTACTGTGCATTTAGTTCAACTAAGTAGCTGAATAGGTTTAACACCTCATTATTAACTTTGAATTGTGCAAACTCCTTAAAAAACCTTAAGGTATGCAGCACCTCTGCAAGCTGTTCCAGGAGCTGTAGAACTGGAAAAGCTAACCAAAAGCACCTTTAGAACACTTTAGTGCAATAAAAGCTGCATCAAACTTTGCAACAGTTGCTAGAGGGTGAGACATTGTTTTGAAATTTTTTTTTTTTTCAAAGATCCCCTGTATAATCACAGAAAAAAAACCAACAAAAAAACTTGACAGAAAAATTTTGCAATTGCTCAGAGATCATCAGATCTCTAAAGCTTTAAGTACAAAAATGCCACAAAATACTATGAAACATCATTAAGGTGTGAGACCAAATTAGAATGCTTTTTTTACAGTAACAGTACTATGACTAGAGGTGCTTCAGCACTTCGTTTCTTAAGGAGCTTCAATGCACGGTGTGTCCATTGCATCCAGTGCATTGTACATGATCATAAGAAACTAGGATTTCTCAGTGACAATCTGCATTTGATGCCCCAAATCTCGTGGTTCTTTTTGTTGCCAACACTTGGCCTTGCGATGGTTGTGAAGTGTGAACGATTGATCTTCATGTCAGGCAGTGCTTCCTCCAGGAGCTCCAGGGAGCTGTCAGTCACTATCCCAAATACCTGAAGAGTCTTCAACGTTCGGATTTCACCAAGTTCCCTAGAAAAATACGAAACCAATCATGAAACTAAAACCATTTTTTTTATTTCAGTCTGTACCCATGCTAGATAAATCCATTTCTACTGATTTTTTAGAAGAGGGTAACTATTTACATTTAATTGAAACTAGTTCTCTGTACTGATACTCCATGAAACTGGCTGAACAAATTACTGTTTGCTGATCTCTCTCGCACAAAGTGAAAACAAACTGGTCCTTCCCCTTTTATTTATCGACTTAACAATTTAGAAGAAATTGCCCCAGTTGAAGATTCAGGATGTGGCTCAGAGGACACAAGCCCCTACGTATTACCAGTGTCCAATTTGTGGCAGTATGTTGATGAGTATCCAGCCCTGGCTTCTTGACTGCTTTACATTTTCCCAGGCATCATGTGAATGGTGTATCTATAACCAAGTACTGGACAAAGTCAAAAGGCACACAGCTACAGAAAAGGTTCTTCAGATGCCCATTTTCAACAGTCCTGCTTCACTCACAACCTTTTTAATTCTTGTTGACCACTTCCTTTGGATTGACATCCTTCCTAAGTATTAAGATAGAAAGCTTCCATACTAATTAAAGGCAGAAATCCCCCACAAACAAGTAACTCCAAGTGTTTCAGTTGCAATCAATAACTGACGAAGGTACACACAAAAGCAAATACACAGAGATTAGCTAGTCAGCAGCTACTGCCAACTTTTCCAAACCTTGCTGCAGAGTTGAAGTCTAATACTGACAACAATACTGGTCCCTGGCAGGACTGGAAACTCCAGTTCCAGCAATGAGACCACTGGCAGAATGGCACTAACAGAAGACATGTTGCATGTATGGAGCAGCCAGTTGCATGAGCACAGACTGGTATGAAAGAAAGGTTCTCTCAGACACCTCTGGTTCCAGTTTGGATTCTCAAAAGGGACATGCTCTAGCAGTCAGGTTCTTTTATCCCAGTCTTACTCCTAACTCCTCATACCAGTAAGCTTTTCAAAAGAGTATCTGCTATTCTAAAGCTAAAATAAAGATGGTTTAAGTTGACTTACCCTCTGTATGAATAGCAAACCAAAGGTATTTGGAGATTACTTACACTAAGGCAGCAGGTGATATCTGATAACATCGGCTAAGACACAGATGCTGTAGGAACATGAGCTGTTGAAAGTACTGGAAGCACTCAGGCTTTAACATGATGCTGTCACTGTACATGAGAGCACATTAAACAAAGGCTAAGTATAAAGCACAGTAAATTTGGTGTTTCCAAAATTCAGGCCAAAAAATTTAATGAACATCAACTTCTACAACTGAAGTATATTTTTACCCCATATGGAAGCAACCCATCTCTAGTGTACATGTCTTGTGAGGGGAGGAATTTCTATTTTCACTGAAGGGCAAGAGAAGCAGAAGTTTCTCTTCACACAGATATTCTGCAGCAGAACTCCTGCCAAAAATAGGCAAGTTCTTCACACAGAGATTTGCTATACAGAATACTGTCATTGACTAGGTTAAAACACTCTGCCCCCCTCCCCGCCTTATGTAGCCAAGTAACTAATTTATATCAGAGAAGAATTAAACCCTTTCTGGGATGCTTGGCTCATAAACTGTAGGCACCTAAATGCTTCCTTCCATTCTACCTATTGACCATTCTCACCTGATAGTTAACAAACCACCTAGGTATATAACATTTATGCTGAGGTAACAAAATCAAGTTAGTTACCCGCTCCAGGAGATCAGGTCATGCCAGATAGTAAATCTTTTGTAGTTTTAGCATAGGCAGTATTTTCTGGTTGTGCAGTGCGATGCAATCATGCATTATTGCTAATCCCCTGAGCCAAAAGGATTTAAGGACTAGCTGCACAGGGCTTACCTGAGATCTAAATGGACAAGAAAAGGACATCTTTCCACCAGTGTTTTCACATCTGAAAAGAGGTCACACAGAGTCAGTCCACCTTTCATTAACAAGATGAACACACTTTATACAGCCTACTCACTTCCATATATATTTATTTGTACCTTCTCTACGGGAACCCCACAACTAAAGCACAACTTTTTGCTTGAAAGATATATGCTTAAGACTTACAGCATATAGTCTGCCTATCAAGATACCTTTCAGGAACATTTTTAAATCCTCAGCAAAACAAATACATTTAGTTCAGTGAAGTGTCCCTAAAAGTCAGGTGCACCATCAGCTTAGCAAGGGAGTAATTCAAGTGATATTTCTTTGAAATCTACCAACACACAGTAATACTGAGATGCCTGAAATTCTTGCATGTAGTGGAAAAGCAACAGAAATCTTCTACACATCAAATGCCCTTTCAGAGCACCAAGTCAGCCATCCTTATTTTTACTCACAGAAAGTTCTTTGCTCATGACAAAAAAATCATGGTTTTTCCTGATTTAAACTGTAAATTCTTTAGATCTTTTTACTGCCTGCAAATAACCCTGACTCACCTGTGGCTCAGATACTGCCTAAAAGCCACTATTATTAGCAAGGTACTAAACAACATGCAAGAAAGTTTTGGTATTTCAGAATACATGTGCAAAAACTACAGAAAATAATACTTAAATGATGATGGTTAATACGCTATTCAAGTCCTATGCATTATAAATTGCACTGAAAACAGAGTAAGCCACTCAGAGAAAGTGTTTGGCAAACAGAAAAGGTGAGCACATTGTCTCTTATCATCCAGTCAACAGAAGGTTCAAATTCTTGAAGTAGAGGAGATAATGTAGTGTATTTCTTTGTGAGTTTGGGGCTGAGATAAGAAAATTGGTTATTTCCCTGCAAGGGGAAGGCAGTCAGAGTCTGTGTGATGTTTAAAGGGAAACTAGCTTGTCAGCCCTGTTGTCATATTCACTCATTGAGAACATTGATTTCTCTTTACCACCAAAGCAATTTCACCCCTGATATGTGCTCCTGTTCATTTTGTTGTACCCTCTCCCCAAATCTAGATTTATCTATATTTTCTATTACCCTCCAACTTTACAAAAACTTCCCTCCTAGAACTACCAGCAAGTAAATAGGTAACTGTTGATTACTAAGATTATTTGCCTTTCAATTAACTGGTATACGTATGCCAGCCTGAAACTCAAGCAGCTCCTGTGACTGTTCCCTTTTGAGAGATGCCTTCAGCAGCCACAGCAGCAGAAGCCTTAAGAAAGCTTCAGGAACAGTATCTGGAAGGCTAATTCACAGAGGAACACAAAAGTCCTGCTTCTGGACTTACTTCAGAAGTAAGGGCTATACCTTTCAACAGAAGATGGAATGAGCTTTCACCTGACTGTTTTTAAATTCAGAAGAAAAATCATCTCACCCTTCTTGACTGAGCCAGAAACATGAGAAAGATTCTCTGACAGCAAGAACTTCAAGTTATACAGAACATAAAATCAGTAGTGTTAGTACATGATTTTTCTATACACAGAGTGGTTGCCAATCAGAAGAAAAAGCCAGCTGCTCTATCCCACAGTGGGATAAAGGTTTGTCATGCTGCTATTTACCTGCTATTTGTAGATTCTCTCTGTATCCACTTAGATTTAATTGGGTGACTTTTGAAGTAACATGACTGACTGCTGCTTTGACATGGCTGGCTGTGAAGTCACACCAGGACAAGTTCAGCTCCTCCAGCCTACATAAAAATGAACAGAGAGTGGTAACAAGAATTAAATGCAGTTCAAGTTCTAATATTTTCTATTATAGTTGATACTTTTAAAGAAAGTACTTGTAACACTCCTACTACCAACTTCCTGTAGAAATTCCTAGAAATTCTGCTATGACAATGATTAAGCACTAAGGAATGAAGCAGATTACCCAGCAGAATTTACCTTTGGAGATTTTCAAGATCCAACCAGAGAAAGTCCTCATCAACCTGACCAGTGCTGATTTTAGATCCTGATCTGGGCAAGGAGTTAGAGTGACTTCCCAAAGCCACTTCCAACTGAAATGATTCAGTATCTTGGGAAGTGAAGGCTCTCTCCAAGGACTGCCACAGGGAAGCACTGTCTTTTCATCAGAAGAGTTTGTGACCTGAATCTGTTACTACTGAACAGATGGTCACATTGAGAGGAAAAAACACTACCCATCATTAGCACTGGTCAGATGACCAATTAATCCTAATTAGCATAAAATACTTCATAGTTTTATATAAACATTAGTCATGCTGTGAGCTTAACTCTTTACATGCTTGATTACCTATAGCCTATCACCATGGGGCTGGACAATGTACTGTTCTGTGTGCAGGTGGTGTAGGAGTAACCAGAAGACAAAGGCACAGTGAATGCACAACTACAGCACTTAGCTGGCAATCTCTACATAAATGAAAAACAGTTAAATTGCCACTAGCATTCCTAGGATCAGGTTTGCCATCTGCTATTCACTGTACACTGCAGACCGCCATCCTCTAAAGAGCTCATGATCCAAGTAATCAGACCAAGCAACAAGAAAGATTAAGGCTTTGGCTGTCTGCTAACTTGCAATTTGATTAAAAAACCTGCTTTTGCAGAAGGAAAGATTAAGTACATTGTCTAGCATGTCACAGAAAGTCAGCAGAAAGATTGGGATATAAATCCCAGACTCACTGGGGCTAGTTCAATGACTTCCTGCCAGCAGATGGTTTAATCTCTGGAGCTGTCAATCTGAACACAGCGCTTCATGAACAACAAGGTTACTGAAGGATTATTCTACCATGGAAAGGCACAGTGTTCTCTGGCATTCATGCTGTACTCTGATGGCAAAGGGAGCTCTGGGACTCCACTCTTCAGTTTCAAAAGACACATTTTCACTTTGTGAGAATCACATACTGTTTTCATTAAAAAAATCAAATTTACATGGTATCAAAGGAACATAAATGGCGTTTACACACCAACAAGGATGATTAAGGAAACGCATGGAAAACTACCGAAGTACTTCTTTGCTATTAAGGAAGAAAATAGCTTGATGGAAAGAAACTACCTGACTATTCTGAGTATATTCAACTGTTAGGCATTTAGGAACAGAAGCACGCACATTAAAAAAAAAAAGTATTAGATACAAGTATAACTGGGATGACCAAGGAAAACAAATGAAAAGGATCCTTTCTCTCAGGAACAGCAGCAAGCAGGAATAGCAAAAACCAGTTTTGCCTTACACAGAGCAGCTGCTCAACATGATCTCCAAGGCTTCTGCAGAAAAGCCCGAGCACCCACAGAAGTTCAGTCGCATCAAATTGGGATTTCTAGCAGTGTCCCTGTAGAGAGAAAAAAAAAGGTGTTGCAACATTGCTTATGTTGCTAGGATGTGTGATTATATTTAACAGCCAAGACCCCAGGCACAGAATTACTCATTAAACATGCAGTACTGCATCTTTAATCAACTGACCAACCTGAGTCACTAAGAGTCTCAACTCTGTACTTGCTGCATCACAACATTGAGAGGAATATCTGTTATATACTTGAAATTCCTGCCAAGTCTGCATATTTATAAACTAAGTTTACAAGGGAAAGATTTCTTTTCACCTTATGTTGTATGCCAATAAACATACATCACAGCCTATTAGAGATGACTACACCTCTATAGAAGACAAAGCAATGATCCCATTTCTGATGTCACTCCTCTGCAAGATGGAGGTTATTCTGCAGCAAAACACATGTTCAAGTAGCATCCCTTGAATGCACCTGCTTGCAAGACTAGAGCAGACATGCAATTTTCAAAACCTGGAAAAACTCTTACACCCAGTATCTACTTTTGCACACAAGGCAATAAAATTCCATCATTGTGTCTGATTAGTACCAATTTTCAGATAGTTTTTTGGCTGGTATCAAAAGCCAAACTATATTGGTTTACTTGTGTTATGGTTCCCCCTCTCTGGAGTGAGGAAAGCATCAGAAAGCAGGACAGACAGAATCTCTGCCATCTGACCTATAGTTCTGGCACCTCAACAATCACCTGGTGTGATTGAACAGGAGGTTGACTGCACACCCATTACTGTCTTTTCAAACAAAATGAAGTTTGTCTGCTTGACAGAAGTAGTTTTCCAGGACCTCAAAGTGATGTTCAATGAAGAAGTGAGCAATAGTGCAGAAGCACAAAGAGAATCTGCTGGGAGAGCCAATAAGAGCCCTTAAAATAGAAAAGAACCTGTATACCAAATACAAAGTTCTCTCATGAGCACAGAAATGGGAAAATAAAAGTAGCTCTGCTGTACAGCTTGGATGTGGCAATAGCCAATGGACACAAACCCTGGAGAGATGAGCAGTTTCTCCAACCTCCTGCTACACTGGAGAATGGGGAAAACCCCCCTCAAAAAAAAAAAACCAGGCACCAAGACACACTTTTCTGTAGGGGCATCTCCTCCTCACTTCATCTCTTGGAGGAGAGAGACAGCTCATCTAGCCTGCCAACATGCCCTTGGTAGAAGCCTAAACCTGGCCATTTCAATACACCCCCACAATGAAAAACTGCATTCTTTCACTAGCCTGCACAAAATGATGGCACCAAATAGAAGGTATTTACTGAATATTCCCAAACATGTCACTCACTTGACGATGTCATCAGAAAGCACTAGTCCCTCCAAGCTGAGGTTCTGCAGCCTTTCACATAGACAAAGAACACTGTGGAGATCTGCAACAGACACTGTGCAGTTGGACAAATCCAGGTGCTGAAGTTTGAGAAGCCTTTAAAAAAAAAAAAAATTCAGGTTACTAAAATCGCATTAAAATGTGTTCCACAAATTCCCCACAACACAAATATACCCCACACACTGAAACCATACAAAAGTTGCAGAAATATGCTACTAAGCTCACTGGGCCTACTGCTAAGCTACCAGCCAGAAATTCAGAACCCATATTCCAGGCATTCAGGATTCCTCATAATGCCTGAAAGTCTACCCTGCTGGAGTTAAAAAAATTTTTGGGATATCCCATATAAAATGCTAGAGATGGTGAGAATTCTTGGTTTTAAAAGATATAAACTCCAAGTGCATTGTAGCACTTGATACTTTAAAAAAATCACATTAATTTGGTTTTAAATAGCTGACAGGTGAATGCAGATCCTCCTGTTCCAACACATGCCTAACCACTGATCAGCTCTCCCACACTCCAGACGGTGCAAATGCTGCTACTGGTTGCTACTCCCTTAAAACAAAAACTGCACAGGGTAACTGTGAATATTTGAGACATGGTTTCAGGATCCAGAATACACAGAAAAAGTCTTACTCAGTTGTTTTAAACAATGGACTCCCCATACAGGATCTTGGGCAGCGCAATACAGTAACACCTGCAGGCAGCAACTGTCCAATCACTCCTGGCGGCAGATTAGCACCAGTCAGGTCAAGAGTCTGCCAGAGAGATTCATCAAACCTAAGGCACAGAATTTTACTTGTTAGTGAGATCAAAAGGGTGACAACTACAAGTACAATCAAATAAAGTTTTCAGTGCCAAAAAAAGACTGAGAGAAAGCTATTTAATAGACTATAATAATGTTGAAATACATGAAGCATCTTTTGATTATACATACATATATATAACTCACATACAGCATGAATTGCATTATACATGAATAAACAAGATGAGAACCAGGTCATTTAACAGTCTATGGAAACAAAGGTTTCCTTATACTAAATGATGAGCAGTAACACTTACGAAAGATGATGCCATCTCTTGCAAATCACGGAAACTTTTACCAAGTCCTTTAGGGGCAAATACGCAAAGATTGCCAAAAGCAATTCATCTGGAAGTGCATCCAGAGAAACACCTTGAGGGAAAGAACAAAAGATATTCTAGTTAAAGCTGGTTCCTTTAGCCTGCTGATCAGATGTCTTGTTTGGTTTGGCTGTTAAGCACCTCTACAGCCTCTCTAGGATATACAGACATCAGACCAGTATTCATCCTGCTTTCAGCTTTTCAGTGTAGGAAGATATTATTACCATCTCTGCCTAGGCACGCCTGGCAAATGCAAAGGCTCTCATAACTTGAACTTTGTATTCACGTTAAAGCCATGGAAAAACAATTTTCCTGATGAAAATTACAATAATCATTATTGACATACTCATTTGGGAAACAAGCATTTCAGATACTGCTTTTGTATTCTAAGGCTTGTGTGATCCTCCTTTTTTCCCCCCCTTCTGAAACGCCTGATCTTCCTACGCCTGCAAGGGTCTCAGAAGGGAGCCCAAGGCAAGCTATACTTTTGTGAGATAACCAGAAAAAATCAGGTACCACAAGCTGCTCCCTAAAACATGTACCCTGCGACCACCTCAAGAATCATCTGAAAGGATGTGGTGCAATCAGCTTCTCTCACACAGGTACAGGGCTCCAGAAGGTATTGTGATTCACTTTGTAGGTTTCTGGGTGGTGGAGCTCAGCAGCAGCTGCCTATGACCCAGCACTCAGTCTTTTTTAAAAATAGGGTTGCCTGAGGCCATTCCCACCTTCCATATAACAGCTTAGTGTCTGGAGAGAGCTGCTTATTTATTTTGCATCCCACACTTGCTCAGACTGAAAACATATTTCAACACCAGGGAAAGGAACCCAACGTCTTAAAACCCTTTCAACTGTCCAAGGCCTTCAGGTTACGGCCCTGCTCTGTCCCTGTCAATCCTTTTCTAACAGCCTTTTTGACATACTTTCCCTGTAGCTCTCTGGCACAGCCCCTCACATTGCTCACAGCTGAGCTACATCAGGAGCTGAGACACTGCCCCGCTGACATACCTCAGCCTGCACTGTGAGAGTTGTGGGTCTGGATCCCTTTGGGCTTGAGGACCAAGCAACTCACTTTTCAGATAAAAAAATAAAAAAAATTAAAAAGAAATCAAGTCCCCTGGGTTTCAAAATTGCACTGGGAACCAGTACCAATAGTCCATATTTATCTGGCAGCCACAGCCATATTTTGTGAGAAGCTTGGCCTCGCCTGGTTTGCAGGAAAACATCTGGAAAGGGTTTGTTGGGCAGAACAACAGATGCAGCTCAGGGCCTGTAGTGGTGGTGGTGCATCCCTCCCACACCCGGGCTGCACTGCGACCTGAGAAATGCTCATTAGGCCTCAGCTTTGACAAACAGCACTTGGGCTAAGCCACTCTTGAGCTTATCAGAAAGTGCTCCCAGGAGCTTGTATTGTCTAACAAGCCCCTGTTTATAACAAATAGCGTTGGAAACTTATTTTTCTTGCCTGAATAACAGTGCAACTGAAATAACATCTTTGTTACTAAACCACCTTCAAAAGTTTCAGTCCCAAATTGCAGCCAGGATGGAAAATTACTATGCCTAAAGCCCACTCTCTTGTGACCCTATAAACAGCAGTGAGGCCTACTGAGCTCTCCTGGACCACAGTGGGCTGTGACCAGCATCTTCCCCTGAGAGGGGCCTCTCAGAGCCAGCCAACTTTCAAATTTGCTATACTTGGAAGACCAGTGAACAATGATGATGGACCATGGGCTGACACCTGCACTACTTGAGGCTCATCACCTGCTGAGAAGATGTAAAGTGAGTCCTTCACTGAATTCAAAGAGAATTTTTCACAGCTGAATACCTTGTAGATACTCCCTCAGGTCTCTGCATGTGTGTGTGTGAATAAACTATAGGAAATGTACCATGAATGTTGCTCTCCTAGATTATTATACACTTTACATCCATAACTAAGTTAGGCCTGCGAGTTACTGCTGTGCAGTAAATTCTGTATGAATTCTTTGTTAAATTAACTGAAGCTATTGATTAAGTGCTGTTAAGTACTGTTTATGCCTAAACTGTTAGACAAGTCTGCGGCTCAAGTTTAGCAGGGGTTTCTGCTCAGTCTTGTGCCTCAACAGGGGGTTCTTCCTTGTTCCTTTTTGGCTTAAACCTTTCCTATCCTTACCCTTCTACCCACCCCCTCCAGCCTCCAGAGCTATTTTTTGGGTTGACTTCAGATTTAAATTGATTGATTCTGGATTTTAGTTTGCTTTTTCTCTGTGTGCTTTAACCATCTAGTAAACAGTAGAATGAACCCTGCCAACAGACTTGGCTGTGCTTTTGCTTTTATATTAAACCTGCTTTTGCTGATACCTTTGCCAGTGATTCTTTAAGCGACCTTAAGATACTCATTTGCAACAGGCCCTGCCAAGCCAAGGTGCCACTCATACACCACAGCAAGAGCAGACAGACACAGGGACAAGCAGCACAAATCCCCAGCATGCAGGTTAGGCAGGAGAAACCCATGCTTTACAGTGTCCATAACTCTGGAGCCAGACACACCACCCCTGCTTAAAGGCTGACATATAACAGGGTTTATCCCCCCAAGCCTGAAAGCCACTAGATCTGTAAGTGACACTCTGCTGGGTAAGAGCAAAAACACTACACAATAAAGCAGCGATGGGTTGTTATGCCCACTCCGTGAAGGGCGAGGGTACCTGGCTCTGCCTCTCGGAGCGGCCACGGCCGGCGCACACTAAGAAAGTCCTTCTCGCCCTCCTTCACCTTCTGCCGCTTCGGGGGAGGGCAGTCCTGCGACACCAGCAGCTCCTGCGGCGTGTTCTCGTTGCCCAGCTTGTCCTTCCTCGGGACGGGCCCTGCCACGCCCGGCAGGCACTCCGAGGTCCTGCCGGAGTCCCAGTCCAGGCTGGTGGAGACATTGGCGCTGGAGGAGGGGATCTCCTGGAGGTGTTTCCTGCGGGCACGGCGGGGCTCTCAGGGCCGGGGCAGAGCGGGGAGCACCGCCGCGCCCGCAGCCCGACCCCACGGGGCCGGCACCCATCCCCGTCCCCATCCCCATCCCCATCCCCATCCCCACCCCGCTCCCGGGTGGGGCGCCGGGCACGGTTTTGGCCCCAAAGCCGCCCGAGCCGGGCGGGACACAGCCGGACCGGGGACCCCGGGAACGCGGGGACCCCGGGAACCCCCCCGCACACACATCCCCGCAGCGCATCCACGCTCGGGAACTCCTTCCCACTGCCCCGGCCCCCAGTCCCTCGGGGGGGGGGGGGGGGGGGGGGGGGGGGGGGGGGGGGGGGGGGGGGGGGGGGGGGGGGGGGGGGGGGGGGGGG
>JAWMRC010000089.1:61963857-61987236 GCA_035584755.1 Thripadectes ignobilis
TCGGCCCGTGCGCTGCTCTCTGCCGTGTCCCCCCCCATGCCTTGTGTGTCCCCCCCCCATGCCTTGTGTGTCCCCCCCCATGCCTTGTGTGTCCCCATCCCGTGTCCCCATCCCGGCCCCACCGTCGGCAGCGCAGCGCTTCCTGCGTTTCCTCCGAAATTACTTGTTTTGAAATTGGTGGAGTTGAAAACTAACCCCGAACACCCGCCCTTGGTCAGCCTCTTGCTTGCAAATGCTGTCCCTTTACCCCATAAGCGGTGGAGAGATGCACTTGTAAAATTGAGGGTAGGAGTGCGACCCGTAGCAAATAGTGCACAGCTAAAAGTGAGATACAGGGCACGGTGTTACTCAAATTAGCATTCATATAATCTCTAAAGAGTAATTTTTTAACCGTTTCCAGCTTTAGCTTTGAACAGCTGTTCAAAGGTTGTTTAAGCAGATAATCAAATGAAAAAGAGGTGGGGTTTTAGTTAAAAAAAGCAGCTGGATTTATTTCACTTTTCTGTAGCCCTTTTCGTGTGTGGATAACATCACTTTTCGCTGTTAAAGTGTGGGAAATAGAAAGGTGGTTTTTCCAAAAGTGATAAAATCCAATTATTTTTTACAGCCTGGGAGTTACCAGTGTGTTTGCCTGAATGCAGTGTTTGGACAGTAATCATGTGACTGCCTTACTGACACCTGCTTTGTGTGAGTGCATTAGCATGGTAGCCCAGGTAGCAATTTCTATTCTTTTTTTAGATTCTGATTGCATCTGTACACCATTTGTGTCTGATTCTGTTTTAGTTCCTCTGATAAGCAAGTTATTTTTTTCAATGTGTTATTTGCAGAGTACTTCCCTAAATCCTTTAAAAACATCACCCTCTGCGGTACTTAATATGTTAAAGTTCGGACTTGATGATCTTGGATGTCTTTTCCAACCTTGATGATCCTGTAGTAGAGGACAAGGCAGCACCATGTAAAGCATGGTGCTTCCCATGGTTTTATACTGATGGTCCTTGGTTGCATTTGAACACAGAAATCTTAATATTCCTTGGTCAGGCATTTGTCTTTTATTTAGTTCTTCTGTGGAGTACTTGGTCTCCCACCATACCAGAAAGTACGACTATTTTGTGTGCTGTCAGCACAGCATTTTGTTATTTTTTTTCCTGTCATTAGAAGATGAAAAAATTGTTTCCCTAAATATTGATGCACTATCAATTGAATGTTTAGTCAGTCTAAATTTTTTTTTTCATTGCAAGACAGTTGAATTGACAGGTGCTAATAAAACATCAGTCACTACATGGACTGACTCGTTTTTCTTAGAAGAACAAAGCCCTGCAAATTGCATTCTTGATTAATCTCAGGGGTTGATTCTCTCAAATAGTGCAAGCAGATAGTTGTCAATTTTCTTAGGCAGTTTGTGGCTGTTTTCTTTATTTAGATAGTTTTCTCACTGTACTGAGATAAAGCAGCTCTTTGTCTGCTTATAAATACTGCTATTTCCCCAAGCTGCAAGGGTCAGTGTGTAATCATGAAGTAAACAAAAAACCCACAAACCCAACTCCGCCAAACCTGAAACCAAACAAAAAAGAAATCCCCACAATGCACTAAGCAGACTTGGATATGAAAATATCTGAAGCGATTATTCTTACTGTTGCTTGACCCCTTTTTCTTCTCTCTTTAAGAGTTCTGAAATGTGGAGTTAGCCCAGCGTGTTGTTTAAAGATGGAAGTGTCGAGGGCTCTTAGTTTGGGGCAGTTTTGACAGTCCAAAAGGCTTAATCATGTCTGTCAAGTGAATTTTTTCTTTATGATTCTTAACAGCATCATCTTGCAAAATAGGGAAGGCTTCCAAATGCAGGTGTTGGGCATCCTGTTCTTCTTTTGCCAAGTGAAATGTGCTGGCAGAAACTTGGTAAGAACTACAGATTATTCCATGACAGAAAGGCAGAATGTCATCATTGAGCTGGCCATTGACATATTGCTAGAGATGGCAGCTTTCACTTTATATTTGCAGCTGAGTTGTGAATTCAGCTTGAGGTGGGAGATGCAGTTGCACAGATGTCTGTTTCAGTGTGCTGAGGCTCTCAGTTTTGTCCATTGCTGTCTCTGATATCTCTCTCATAGTTCGGCAGCTTTCATGGGGTTTTTTCAGATGTAATTATGGTGTTTAAAATACAGAGTAAGGCCGCTTCTTTCTTCAGATGTTTCAGCTGAAATATCCAAGATGTCTAGAAATACAGCCTTTCCAGATCTGTTTCGTGAGCTCTACCTGGCAATACTTCAAGGAAAAAAGTGTGTAGTACTCTAGAAATGGCACCAAAGGTAGGAAAGCCAGAAGTATAGTGCCTGTCCTTATTACTAGTATTTGAAGAACAGGGAGGGCTACAGATTGGCAGACTCCTCTGCTGCTTTTTGAATTACTGAAAAAAAATCTGTCACAAAAGCTATTCGTAAGCATCTAGAATACAATAGCTGAGTAAAAGACAGCATCATTTTGTCAAGGACAAATCGTGGAAGTGATCTAATTTATTTCAGTAATGACTGATAGACCTTCTGTATATGAGAGAACTAGTTGATGTCTTATATTTGGCTTAATAGGACTTTTGATTTTGTTATTTAGGAAGTTTTTGCTTGGGAATGAAAGCTGGGAAGAGCTACTATTGTGATTAAGAACGCCAGTCCCTTGTCAACTACTCTTCGTGGTTTTCGCAGTTTCCATAATGAAATAGTGTGATGGTTAGAACTTAGGAAGACAACAAAACTAGGAAAGGTGTCGTGCCATTTTGAGTGTGGTAGTGGAAATCAAAATGCCTTAAAGATTCAGAAACGTGTGGAAGGGGTATGGGTACAAATGACTGGAGTTTTGTGCCTGTGCTTAAGCAGGAGCAATCAACTACAGAAATACAGGATAGAGGACAGTGTTGTGTTTCTTGGAGGAAAAGAATTTGGAGGGCATAACAAGCTGAATTTGTGAAGGGAATAGCACTCTGGGTTTAGTTCTATTTATGCTTCTCAGTAAGGCATGTGAAGCAGTGTTTACCCTCAGTTCAGGCCTCAGGAGTTAGCTGGGAAACTGGGATTGGGGGGATGGTTCTTGATCATTGTAGAAGGAAGTGAGTAAGCTGGGGAGAGTGTCAAGAGCAGCAGTGAGAAATGTACAGAAACTGATACTAGGCTGACTGGGAAGGATTGAAGCACCAATTACATTAGTCCGTAGAAGGAACACTCCGCTGGTAAAATGTTTTCCTGTGAAGTTTGAAAAGAAAAAAATAAACTGGGGTACAGTCTGATCTGGGATTTCTGGTTAAAGGGATATTGGAATCCACTTTAAGTGAGACCAAGGTCCTTTCTTTAACGATGTGCTCCTCTCCTTTTAGCCCTTTTTTAAGAATATAACACTGGAGTGTCTTTGATAAATTCGGTGCTATATAAAAGCTCTAAGAAAGTGTGGTTTTTTTCATTCTTTGCTGTTTCATTCAGTAACTTGAGTGTTTCTGTACCAGGCAGAGTAGTTAGTTCATTTGTAATGTAGATCGTCATGAGTGCAGCTAGTCTTGAGGTTGGCAGGGTAATTTAATACTGTTGATAGTAGGGAGTCTCCAAGGGAATTAAGTCTGAACTGAGCATGTTCCAATGCTTGAAAAGAGTTATTAGCTGGGTAAAATTAAAAACTGATTATGTCTGTGTCTGAAATGAAGCAAGGAAACCCTAAGCCAACACAAGAGCTTGTCTTTTATTGGTTGAGTTGCACTTCCAGTGCCAGAGTTTCAGCTTTTGATCGTATTTGTATTAATTTGTAGTTGCCTGGTTCTTCAGAAATGGTGTATGCGCATATATACTTATTCATTCATAGTGAGGGATTTTTCTACTTTGTCATTACTTTAATAGGAGCATCTTCTAAGCCATTTAAGGTTTTGCAGTATGCAAGAACTCTTCTGAAGTAGTTGACTTATCTCAGGAAAACATTTTTCAGGGGTTCAGGAATTTCAGCTAGCTGGTTCCTAGGGAGCTGTATGCTAATAGTGAGAAGACTGTCTAAATAAACTGAAGAAACAGAATGATGGGTAAGGAGCTTACCTTTCCATGAGCTAACAACCAGGTTTAGAGGCAAATAGTGTTTTCCATGGGAAGACATGGCTTTATGGCCTGCAGTAATGTATTTTGAGGTCTGATTCTACTAGCACAGGTCCTGAATATGTTTGTCCTGTTAGGCTGGATTTAGTTCACAGGAAGAGCTCCTCTCAAGCGTTACATTTCTCACTTGCTGGTTTTTTTCCCTTTAAGCTATTTGTGTGGAGAGCTATATTTAAGTAGTTTCTATCTAAAACTTTTAAACTGTTTGTGTGTACATGAATTCAAAATAACTCTGTTGTCAGTTGCAGTCTCATGAAAAAATAGGCCTTTCATTTTGTGTTTTTAGATCAAAATCGCATGGGAGAAACATAAAGATATAGTTTACTTATAACTGTAAATCTGCTTTTGTCTTTGAAAGTGAGTTAAGTTGTGGTAGCACTCAATACCCTCTTTGTTTTAACGTATCCTGTGCAGTTTTATAATATTTCTGAAAGTAGTGGTAGCTGAGTGCAGCGTCTTACACAAAAGCTTTTTGACTTCTGTTTTGGTAGCAGCTCTTTAGGTGTGACTGTAGTAAAACTTTGTGACTAATTAAGTGTATGCTGTATAATTTTTTTTGTTTACGTGGCAGAGGTGTGGCTATAATGGGCACCCAAAGCTACATGTCAGATACCACTGCCTTAATGAAGTCAATACATAATTGTTTTGATACTTTTATTTTTGTGGACTTTTCTGCAGTACTATACATACAAAAGACTGTTTTTTGAGGAAACAAGAATGATACAATAGAATAGACAAGGACTTAGAATAAGTTTGGATTTGTGATTTACAAATGATGTACTCAAAATATAGTACAGACTAGATATTAAGGGCCCAACAGAACTGTAAATAATTTGGTAAACGTGTTTGATAAAAGGCAGACTATAAAAAGTGTGTGCATCTTTGACACGAAACAGGAAGGTAACTCGAGCTGTTTTCAGAATATGGGGTGCTCTGTGTGCAACAGCTGCTATGGAGGAAACAGAGTGTGTTCTGTTTAAAATTCAAATATGAAAGTAGAAAATAGGCAGAAACAAATTCTTGGGGGAAAAAAAAAATCACAGAATAATTGTCCTGTGTGTCTTCAAGGAAGTAATGGCATCACAAACTTTGGAGGTTTTTTAGTGCAAATAAGAGTTTTCACTGCTTACTGCCCTCATGCATAACAGACCTGTGTACGCAGTATACTGAGAAATTAGTAAAAGAAATGGTTCACTTTATCAAATTATGAAGATATGTAGATGTAAATCAAGGAAAATTTTCTTAGTAGCATTTCTTTTAAATCTCCAGAAAAGTGAAAATACTGAAAGTCTTAACAGTGAGAAAGCTATCAAACTATTTCAGTTAGATTAAACCAGATGAAGTGGTAATCTTGGTGCAGAAGCAAGTCAGACAGGCCACATTAAGAAACTTTTTTTTTTAAATAATGTGTGAAGTGCAGTGGTAAAATGTTGCTGTGGTAAAATGATGCTTATTGAAAAGGTCTGAAGCAGTTTAACTAATGATGTAACAAGTCAGTGAAATTTTCTATAATAGATTTGTGCAGCTCACTGTCCCTTTGATAATAGCATATCTGTATGAAGATGTATGAATGTTTTAGGCACTTACAGCGGTCCTGACTATAAAAGAGGAGCTAAACCCAGAAAGATGAGCACAGCAAAAAGATATCATGGCAAGACTAATTCCGAGTAAGGTGAGACCTTTGTTTTTCTGAAGATGAACAAAAGAGGAGTAGGAAGGTGAACTGAAATTCTTGACATTTCAGACCTAAAACAGGTACATTACAAGTAGACTAGCATATACTTTGCTGCATATTTATGCTCTGCTAACTCTGACTAGAGAATTTAAATGTGTCGTTGAGGTACGGTTCATTAAAAAAGTTGTTCATTAGCTTTCCAGAAACATTTAATTTAAACATTTAACCCTTTGTCCAAATTAGTTGATTACTTCTAGTAGGGGGAAAAAAGATTACAGCAGATTTTCCTCTTGAAGTTTATTCTGGACTTAAAGTTAGTAGTATGTTCAAGGACAGATATTTGACTTCTGGACCTATTGTATATCAAGAGGATGAACAGGAGTTGTCCTAATATGTTGCTGGAAATGACAGCATTGGAATGACAGGATATTTCAATTTCTGCAGAGGAGTTTAGGGCACCTTGCTGAAAATGTTGTTTTATATTCAGTCAGAGTTCCAGTCATGAGAAATATATGTTAGTATATTTTAAAATGTCCACTGAACAACTCTTTTCTGTGTAAATATCTTCCAGAGATTTTAATGTAGTTCAATGTCTCTCTCTGTCTTACAGTTCTGATCTGCTTTCTCAAGTGAGCTGCTCTGTGTGGCTGGAGTGAACGTTCAACAATGAGCGGTGCAGCGCTGGGCATTGAGATAGTATTTGTCTTTTTTCTGGCCTTATTCCTCCTTCATCGGTATGGAGACTTCAAGAAACAGCATAGGCTGGTGATCATAGCAACATTATTAGCGTGGTATCTCTGCTTCCTTATTGTATTTATACTGCCTCTGGATGTCAGTACGGTAAGACACATGAAAGACTTCCTGCTTAGTTGCATAAAATGTGTATGGTGTTTTTCTAAATCACTAACTTCAAAATGCAATCTCTTAAACAACAAAGAAATTTTCCATGTAGTATGTTATTAATCATTTGTTACCTTTATGCATTACAGTGTTTGTGTTTATAATTAGTTTTACTTTTTGTTGATCTCATCAGATAAATCTATTTCAAACATTCTAAAATTTTGTTATTTGTTGCAACATTTTTTTATCTGTGTAGGCAGCATAAAGACACTTTCAGTTTTTTACTTGTTCTGCAGATTGCATGTTGTTTTGAGTGTTTATTAATATAATTGCTTTCAAATATAAACCTGGAGTACAGGAAAATATCTTTAAAAATGGGACTTATTTTTAAATAAATGCAATACCTTTTTCATCACTAACGCAAAATGAATTGTCTTTTAGACTATTTATAATCGATGCAAACTTGCTGTTAACTCCAGTCCTGCAGAAAGTAATGGCTCTTATGTTACTCTTGCTCCAAGGTATGAACTACATTCTTTTTTTGTTAGATTGTTTGAAAATAAGTATTTTATTATTTTTATTTATTTTAGTTTATGGGAGTGTACTTTGCTTTTAAGGCTAATAAACAAGTGTTATCTATGTGATGCAACATATGAAGGTTGTAAGCATACTGGAAGGTGAGGGAAGAGGTGAAGAAAAGTGCATCTCTGTATGTTAGGGGTAATTATATAGTAATTCTGGCTGATTACCCAACTGTTGTTTTTTTATCATGCCAGATTTCTCATTTTTGTTGTTAAAGCAATGTAACTGAGCTTTTTGAACAGTCTTGGTTATGAGGAGATGCTTTGGTGAATGCATATCTTTCCTTCACAATCTGAAAGACTTTAAATCTGAAAAATCTAATTTTATACTTTATGAATTAAATTAACAGAGTTTTATTGTATGTGGGCAGCATATTTAATTGCTTATTATAAATACATATGTCTAGTAATTGGAGTTATCTGATATTTACTGTATTCTACCGAAGTACCAATAACCTGCTTGTCTTCTGTCAGGAAGAAAGTAATCCCTAAAAATATGGTGAATGTAGATGGCTATTTCCTTGGCTGTTCATCCTTCAGCCTGCACTGGCTATTTCCCCTATAGATGTGTGCAGTGTAGTTATCTGAGAGATGATTAGAGCCTTTAACATGTCAGTTGATGTATCCATGGAAAGTGTTTCCATGTTTGTTGCCTCGAAGCAGATGCTGTCTGCATGTTGTATATCCATGGAAGACAGTGGAATGTTAGTCTTACTGACACAATATTGCACTCTTTATTTAAGACCACCCAGTCTATGGTAATTAAAGATAAGTAAATACGCAACTTGAAAACTATTCAGTAACCTTTCAATTTGCTTATTGCTTCAGACAAATCTTTTTCATAGACTCATAGAATGGTTTGGGAGGTGCCTTAAAGATCATCTTGATGCAACCCCCCACATGGACACCTTCCACTAGACCAAGTTGCTCAAAAGTCCCACCCAACCTGCCCTTGAACATTCAAGGAATGGGACACCCACAGCTTCTCTGGGCAACCCATACTAGTGTCTAACCGCTCTCACAGTAAAGAATTTCTTCCTAGTATCTAATTTAAACCTGCCCTCTCTCAGTTTAAAACCATTCCCCCTTTTCCTGTCACTCTGCCCATATAAAAAGCCCCTCTCCCTCCTTTTTATAAGGTTTGTTTAGGTACTGTAAGATGCTCTAAGGTCTCCCTGGAGCCGTCTCCAGGCTGAACAACCCCAGCTCTCTCAGCCAGTCTTTGTAGGACAGGCGGTGAAACCTTTAGTCATACTACCTGTCGTTCCATCATAATTTGATAGTTTTGAAAATATTTAGTCTGTGCCTGTAAAAACTTACAACTCAGGCTTAACTAGTTTGACCCTGGAAAACACCAATTATTTATCATTAGGTAATCCTATCTAAATTGACTTTATTGCCCCTTGATTCATCATTGCTTCATTACCCAGACAGGTGTGTGAAAAAAAACCCAAAGTGTCTTAGTGTAGAGGGACACCTTGACTTTCATTCTTTTTGTATTTACTAAAATGACTCGCTCCTGTGGCTTTTCTGGTATTCTGAAGCAAATACTACCTGTCAGAAGACTATTAGCTTCACAAATCAAAATTTCTGTAAGACTGACTGAATCCAGCTGGAAGAAGAAACAACTAGTGCACTTTTTGTACCACTAAATGCTCTAGGTGATGGGGTCCCTAGGTATTTTTTAAAAACCTGCTGAGCTAACTAAAGTCGAATGGTCATCTGTCTACAGATTTTTTTTTTGTTTACATGAAGTATTTCCTGGCAGAAAAGAAACATTGTAACTGTAAATTGCTTAATTGATTATTTCTCTCCAGCCTTTGAGCTTCTGTTTCTTTCTCTAAGAAAGCTTTCTTGTCCAGGTAGGTTATTTGAGGTTAGGAAAATGAGAAGAATTTTTAACTGGTGATTTATTTTCTTTCTGACGTAGTTGATAATTGACTGCGTAATTGAATAGTATTGTATTATTTCTCTGCAATTTTCAGAGTCTTTTCTAGACAGAAAATTTGTAGCAAATGCGTTTATACCTTTGGCTGTACAGTTAACAAGAAACTTCTTTATGTTGTTACAGCAAACAAAAATGTTTCAAACCTTGGAGTTATATTCCTAATGGAATTATGCCAATTTTCTGGCGTGTTGTATATTGGACGTCTCAGTTTTTAACATGGTAAGTAAGGCAAAAGAATATGAATAAGACTATGATATAGGTATAATTTCAATGTGCAACATCTTAACAGTCATAGCTTATTCTTTAAGAATGTGTATCACTATTGCAAAGAGCTGTTAAATCATATATTGTTTGCTAGAGGTGAAATTTCTGTAACAATTACTATACTAAATTGAGCATACTTTTTTTCTTTTTACTTGCTCCTGTAGTAGCAAATTTTAGGTGACAGCCATTTACTCTTGATTCACTTTTGTAGTTGAAACTGAAAAATTTACACACAGAAGTGTTTATGGATAGGTTGTCTGAAAAAATGTATTTTAGGCAACCAGATACCAAAACAATTCCATGAATAAGCTGGGTAATTTGTAAGTAATACTGTAAATTATTTTGTTTTATTGGATATACTATATAAAGCTATAGATACAGCAACAGAAAAAAGATTGTTTGTACTTTTGGGTTAGATGAATATGTGCTTTCTGATAAACTTGTCAACAAATAATTTTTGTAGTTCAGTCATGAATATCAGGACTGTGAGTCAGTTTTCAGTTATCACAGATTTTTCATAGTAAAGTTATTTGTATTGTTTTTATCTGCAGCTTGTTTAATGTGTGCAAGTCAAACAGGTGTATCTCAAATAAAAACATATAACTACCTAATTTGTTAAAGCTTGGGAGCCTTGAGCTTTAACACCCCTGTCTTGGCATCCTCATGGTGCTAAAGTACTTTTGCAGGGGGGTCGATTTGTTGTTTGTGTTTTTGGGTTTGTTTTTTTGTTTGGTTTGCTGATGTGGTTTGGTTTTGTTTGGTTTTGTTCTAGGATTCTGCTGCCTTTCATGCAATCATATGCGAGATCAGGAGGGTTCTCCATTACTGGAAAGATTAAAACTGCATTGATTGAGAACGCAATATATTATGGCACTTACTTGCTGATTTTTGGAGCATTTTTGATATATGTGGCTGTAAACCCAAACTTCAACTTACAATGGTAAGAATAATGTTTTAAGCATTTGCATGAGTTCTTGTAGAATTGTCACTGATAATCATTTTTGTATATGAAATGAGTCTTTTTAAAAAAACATAACAGTTTTAGTTGATCTGACTTTTGCTGGGCAGTTGGAAAGTTATGTTAACTTCTTATATGCAAAGTGCTTCTTTGAGTATTTGTACAAATTTGTTTTCTGATTGTGATGTGTGCAGCAGAGGAATCCTCCTGTATTTGCAATAGGGGTTTTTTTTGTGTCCTTACAAACACATTGGCAGAATTACTGCAGAAACTCTCAGTTTTTTCAGAATAACTTTTCAAAAAGTTGGTATGTCCTGTGTAGCATTTTTGTCTGCTGTGGACTATATAAAGGTGGTAAGGAAAGTTAAAATAATTGGCACTTAAAGGATTGTTAGTGGTTTTCCATACTAGAAGGAATACAAATTTCTCAATACGAATCCTGGTTTCTGAGGCTTTTTCTTATAGTGACTGCCATTGTGGTGTTTTGACCTCACTTTCAATAACTTTGCTAAGTTCATGTAGTTTCCTAAGGGTAAATATTCCTTTGGGGACAAATATTTTTGTCTTCCTTTCAGAGGGGTGTTGGAAACATGGGAGAAACGGTTAAGTAGCAGACTGGCTATATGCAATAATTACAGGTGATACAAAGTCTCTTCCAATAAACTTAAAAGCTGTATTGGTGCATAGATGCTTCAAGGCTGCTTTCTTGCAGGTGGGCTAGGAGAAGTTTTTTTGGTGTTTCGTTGGTGGGTTTTTTGATTTGGTTTGGTTTTGCTATCATTTTTTTCCTTAGGAACCAACTTCAGACTATTGGGATAGCTGCTGCAAACACATGGGGTCTCTTTCTTCTTGTGTTGCTTTTGGGTTATGGTTTGGTGGAAATCCCCCGTTCTCACTGGAATGGGGCCAAGAGGGGTTATCTACTCATGAAGACATACTTCAAAGCTGCCAAACTGATGACTGAAAAAGCAGATGCAGAGGAGAATTTAGAGGATATTATGGAGGTAAGTAACTAGCTTTCACTGTGAAATAAGGCTACTGTTATAAGGCTCTGAATTTCCTTCTGTTGGACACTTATAGCAATAAAATATAAGCAGCATGAGTTTACTGTAAAATATCCATAAATTAAGAAAATCTTCATAGTCTGCGACTTGATAAAACTGAATTTGGTATAAGAATCAAAATAGAAATAATCCCTGATGTGAAGAACTTCACAATTTACAGTCATAGCAACTTGGTAACCATTATTTGTTGAGACTATTCTTCTATTGACCCTTTTGGAGTAATATTGGTAACTAATAAATAACATTTCAGAGTGAACTTAAATATTCAGTGTACAGATGTTTCGTTGCTATTCAAATTGTGTACCTCTTCTTTTGTGCCCTTCTCACAGTGTATTTCTGAAATCCTGAGATTGTCCAAATTGTGGGACCATGCTATGTGCTTTTTAGACAAGAATATATAGATTATTGGGTTTTTTCCAAAGAGTTTCTTTTGAGACTATATTTATTGCTAAATACTAGTGATCAGTAGACTGTAGTGTAGTTCAAGAATAGAATGGAAATGCAGCCCTTTGAACAGCTATTCCTTGTTCTACTGGTGTGATACCATGGCTTGGAAAAAATGCCTGAACTGTTTTAGGGTGGTGTGGAAACTTCTGGTTTGTCTTAATATAAATGAGTAGTAGAATCCTCATTTATCAGTAATAGCATTTTGAAGAAATTGCTAGAAACATCTGAGTGGGATATCCCTACAGAACTTATTAGAAAATGAGCAAAGAAGACTTTTTTTACGGGGATAGCAGTTAGGATAGAACAGAATATTTCCATTGGAAGGGACCGACAGCAATCATTTGGTCCAGCTTTCTGACCAATTCAGGGATAATTAGAAGTTAAAACATTGAGATTATTAAGAGCATTGTTTAAATGCCTGGAGAGGGAGCTGCTGATCTCTTCTCCCTGGTATCCAGTGACAGGGCATGTGGGAGTGGTTGCACCAGAGGAGGTTCAGGCTGGACATTAGGAAGTGTTTCCTTACCACAAGGGTTGGTCCCACACTGGACCAGGTGTCCTAGAGAGGTAGTTGATGCCCCAACTCTGTCAGTGTTTAAGAGGTATTTCCTCTTTGCCTTCTTTTTTAGTACAACTAAAACAAGAAAGTATTTTTCTATTTTGGCATTCACGCATAGAAACCAATCCTCCACACATTTGCACACTGGCATTTGGGATTTTTTAAAAAAACGCATATGTCTTCTTTATAAATATTTCACTTATCTTTTATTACATGTCTAGTAAAGCTATGCCTTTTACAGAGCTGTATTACTTTTAAGCTTTGATGTCTATCTTTTCCATTGAGAGGGCTCTTATTTGACCATGTACAAATCCATAATTTATTAAAAATGTATTTAATTTTTTAATGTAACATGATTACACTATTCTGTATTGTTTTCCTCAACAGGAAGTCCGTAAAGTAAGTGAGAGTATCAAATATAACCACCCCTTGAGAAAGTGTGTTGATACAATACTGAAAAAGGTAAAAAATTGTTCATCTTCAGCCCTAATTGTTCAACTGAGAGCCCATGCTTCCTGCATCTACAGAATACTTATGCATTATTTTCTTTTCCTCTTAATATAAAGTCTCTAATTGTCCTCTTCTGGGTTTCTTTGTGAAATCCTTATTTACAACAGTCATAATTACTCATCATATTTTGACATACATGGTATTTTAGAAAGAGAAAAATGTCTGTTTAGAGTGAACTTTTGAATTGCATGAAAAAATGCTCCAGACATTTACTAATAAATAGCAAAGATCACTCGCTACTCCATCTTCAAGTTAATTTTGTCTTTTCCTTCCAGTGTCCTACTGAGTACCAGGAAAGAATGGGTAGGAACATGGATGATTATGAAGATTTTGATGAAAGACAGAACAGTTATCCCAGTGAAAAAAGTCTGGTCAAACTTCACAAGCAGGTATATTAATAAATGAGGGAATGCCTCACTTATGTATTGAGAGTAAATGCTAGTCAAACAAAGATTTTCAATGCACTTTACCTGAATTGCTGAGTATAGTGAGTTTTGGGAATGCTACTTAACAGAAGTTTTTCTTGGTGAAACAAAACACAGACGCTTAATATTCCAAGTGATCAATGTTCTAAGTGATTAACAGAGTGTTTTTATGTTATATCTGTATAGTGTTCTAGATGGCTGTGTGTAAGCCTTGTAATGACTGATTGACAATGCATTCTGAAAAAGAAATTATAGTAAACCTTGATATATACTAAGATGCAAAAATAAAGTAGTATGTTGGAGGTAGTAGGCTCTTACTGCTACAATGGATTGTGATAAAAAATCTGCAAAACTCAGGAATCATGTGATTTATGTATTTAGAGAATTAACTGTCTACTTTTGTGCGTGTACAGAGTTTAGGCTTTGTAACTCTGCAGTGCACAAGTTTTTAAGGCATTTTGCATGGCTTTTCTCTCATTTCTTGAAACAAGTACATGGTAACCCTAATTGCAATTTATTATAGGTAATCTATTCAGTGCAGAGACACCGTCGTACACAAGTCCAGTGGCAAATTCTTTTAGAGCAAGCGTTTTACCTAGAAGATGTGGCAAAAAATGAAACAAGTGCTACTCGGCAGTTTGTTCATACCTTTCATTCCCAGGAACCAGAGAATAAAATTATTCAGTATTTCTACACACCAACGGTTGGTAAGTGCTGTTGTGCCAATTTTGTGTATGTAAAGGCATAACTAACACTGTTTTGTAAAAAGAATCAATTGTTCTATGTAAAACGTTCAGCTGCAGAAGAGGGAAGTGTACAGTCTTAATTCATTTTTGTAATGGAATAGCTGTCAGATGCTAATTTATGCTCTTGACCATAAGCTTAGATTTGACTTACAAATTTAATAGCAGCTACATGTTTTAGTAAAGCAAGAGTAAACTGTAAAGCCTTAGAAGAAGAAAGAAAAACAGCAACTCTAAACAATTAGATGATGCCTACATTATACGTTTTTGGAGTCTTACTGAGTTGGCACCACTCTCCCAATAAAGCAGAGGAAAGGAGTCTTCATCTGTCATGTACCAAACATTAGGACATGTGGCTGCTTGTGCATTTGTTCAGAAAGGTGTCTTGTCCTAATCATGTTTTAATTTATGATTTGTTGTGCACTAGCAGTGAGTTATTTCTAGGGTGGGACAATGAAATTTTACAGCCCGGGTGTTGTTTCTGAGAGAGTGACAGATGAACAAACAAGAAATAAATCACTGATAGTATCAAAACTGAAGAGTTGTTTTACACAACCCACATCCTCCAATCTGTTAGCAAAATTTGCCCCCCAAATCCTTCCCTGTTTTCCTAAGTTGGACATATGATTCTTTAGGCCTGAGTCAGATCTCTAGGCGTTGGAAAAACACTGAAATTAAGTGTGTGACCCTGTAGATTCCAGCCTTGGTTTTAAGAGTGGGCATGTAAGAAGTTCGTATCTTGTGAGGGAGTTCCATTTGTGATTTTGTAATTTTCACTAACCCATTCTGGATATGTGTGTGTGTTTTTGTTTTTTTTCCTTCCAGAGTGGTACTGGGAATGTCTTCTACGACCATGGTTTTACAGGGTGCTTGCAGTTGTGCTGGCTACATTCTCTGTAATTGTTGTGTGGTCAGAGTGCACATTTTTCAGCACAAAACCAGTTCTATCACTATTTGCAGTTTTCATACAGCTGGCAGAAAAGACATATAATTATATATACATAGAGGTAAGTTGGAGGTAATTACTTGAAAAAAAACATTTTCAGATAGCTGGTTATGATAAGAAAGTCAATCAAATAGATTTAAAAATAAATCTCTACATAATCTGTCAACTTTTGGAAGATCTATAAATATATAGCACCAGACTTGGTTTCGGTGGAGAAAGTCTACCTTTTGCTGCTTCTTAAAACTCTCCAATGCCAAGCAAAGGTATGACCCAGCTGGGCTGAATATCATGTGTAGAGTAATTTCTGAATCATTAGCTTGGAGCTTAGGTGCTAATTAGACTTGGTGTCTAATCAGCTGTGTGTGTGACCTCTCTTTCCTTAACAGGAATTTGCTGATGAGGAGGAATCCAGTCACAGGTGTGGCTGCCATATGTATACACAAATTTATCAGTAAAAGAACTGAGCTGAAAAGTTCCAACATATTTAAAAAAGGTTGATTTGAAAACACTTAGTTTTATCCCTTTTTTGTGAGAAGAAACATCAAATCAATCATAGTAATTACTGAGGCAATTGCAAAACTTTTATTTACATAAAAACAAGTAGAATAAATATTCCTAGGATGAATTTTATTAGCTTATATGTAGAATATTACAATTCTCAATTTTAGTAAGAAAAACTCCTGGAACTCTTCTCAGACCTGGTGATGTTGTCCCATCTCAAAATGAAAAATTAAGACTGGGGATAGCTTGTCGCACAGATTATGTACTAAATGAATTAAAACCTTTAGTACAGTTCTATATTCCAACAACAACATTTTTTTTCCCCTAGATGGCCTGTTTTCTTACCATCTTTTTCCTAAGTATCTGTGTTTACTCTACTGTCTTCAGGATCCGTGTATTTAACTATTATTACTTAGCTTCACATCATCAGACAGATGCATACAGTCTTCTTTTCAGTGGCATGTGAGTATGTGGTATATATTTTGCAGATTTCCTATCAAATACACAATTGAAAACATCCATAAACTTTATGTTCTTTAATGGGTATAAGTCCTAATGAGCTGTACGTCATTATTCAGTGATAGATCCAGTTATGATTTTACAGTTAATGTAAGAAATTCTTTTAAATGCTGTTGTCTCTTGCATTTGTGCAGGTTATTTTGCCGTCTTACTCCACCATTGTGCTTGAACTTCTTGGGCTTGACCCATATGGATGCAACAATCTCTCACAAAAAAACTCAGCCAACTGCTTATACATCTGTAAGTACCGAAAATGTGGTTCTGAGCCTTCAGTGTGGTTTGGAGAATGGACAAAGTATTTGTAAATACTTCTTATAGTAAGGTTCAGATATTCAAATATTTTCACTAGTATTAATGGGGTAAAAATGCTTGTAGAATAGACATTTGGTAATGATTTCTAGGAGTCATCAATTGCTCATTTTTTGGTTTTGTCTCCTATCATAAGAAAGTAAAGTATTATACTTTAGAGTTCAGACTGTTCTTCACTTCTAATAACTTCAGCTTCTACTGGCTTTAGCAGATAGGACATCTCTATAAACTGGACTCAAACCTAACTTGCTACTGAAAACCAGTGAGTCTGGTTTTATTGAACAACTGGTTTTTGTTCCAAGTTACATATCACATCTTTATTGTCAGTAACTAGATTCATCGTGTTGTCTTGATACTCCTTTCACAGCAAATGAAAAAATTGCACCCGATTTGCACTTGTTCTGAATTAGATGAGATTACAAAATCAAGCACCCTAAAAACCTCAGAGCGGAGGTGGCCTTTATATCTGCTTATTCTGGATCAGCTGTCTGAATCAGATCTGTGATGCTAATACTTGCTTATGTTTCACTAACTGTAGAGGATTGTGTGTTTGCGTGAGATGGCACAATCTTGATGGGTATATGTAGAATATAGCTAATTAGAGCTTGTTCTTGTGCATTTTTTTTAAATCTAGATAATGGGATCCATGAGAGTGCTATCCTTCATTGCAGATGGATTCTATATATACTATCCGATGCTTGTTGTCATTCTCTGTATTGCCACGTATTTTAGGTAAGTGATTTGCAAGACAGATCCTTCATGTTTCTTTACTTTAATAAGATAAGTCTCATCAATGGGGAAGATAGTCAATACTCCTTTTTAAGCAACTGAGTTGTCATATTAATAGAAATGCAAAACCTAAATTCTTAAATGGCTGTTTCTATAGGTGAAGTGTGTACATTTTAAGAATATGGATTGTATTAAACTGTAACTGAGTTTTGAGGGGTTTTCCCCTCATTAAAGTTCATTCCTAGATTTTGAGGGGTAATCTGTTCAAACTTTGAAACCTGGGGAAACCTGGGGACATCTAGATTCTGCTTGAGATTAAAATTGCCCTGAGGAAGCTATGTTTTCAGCAAGGTTTTCTAATAAGCTAAGAAGCATTGGCAGAAATTTTAGGTGTTGAACTTCCTAACAGACTCCTGAAAATTTGCTGATGTGTTACCAGACTTCAGTTTGAAAGCATACTGGTTTAAATAATTAGATCTTGTTTCCTTAGCCACAATTCATTGTGGGTTGGAAGGGTAATTGCAGAAAAGATTGTTACATGTTTCCTTTATCTTACATTTCAGAATATCTGCTGCTTTGATCACTGAAGGGATGGGATACTTTTGGTCTGACTTTGCTCATTATTATCAATTTTGCATTATCATTCAGTCAGAAGCAATGTTTTTAGTCATGTACAATGTAGTTAAATGCCTTGAATTTCCATTAATACTGTATGTACATCTGTAGATAGTAAGATAACAAGTATCTAGGCTTGTGTGCCATGGTGAAAAGGAAGAGTACAAGTTAAAGGAGAGGAAGTTGCTTTAGTGACCTCTCCTAATTCAGATACATACAAAACTGAAGGTTTAGTTGAAATGTACTACGGAAAACTTGATTTAAGCTTTGTTTAACCCAGCAGTCTTAAACGTCAGATAGTATAAGAGAAAAACTTCAGCATAAGTACACAATGAAGCCAGTTTTGAGCATGATATTTACGTTCCAGTTTGGAGAAAGGAAAACAGTAACTAAAACAACAGTTGTGCTCTCTGGTGGGAAGTTGTAAAAGTGAAGTGGTCTCGTGCTATCTAGTTGCAGGACTTAAGAAAGGTGGAACAAGCTTATTATCTGACTGCCACCTAGTGGCTCTCCAAAATGCCAGCCAGCATCCCTACATCTTAAGGAGCATGACACATATTTCTCCTGAGTGAAACCTGAGGTGAAGGTGGCTTTCCTACATTATTACTCTTTCAAAAACACAGAATTCATAGTAAGCAGAATTTTTATAGTAATTGTCTTCTGGCAAAGAAGTGTCAATGAGATATCATAGGCAGAAATTCTGTTATATCTGAGAACATCTAAAGCAATTGACTTACATTAAATCATTTGCACTACTTATCTCTCTATTTGAATAGGACTATTCCATCACTTTCAGTTGGATTTTGGAATGTGCCACTGTTCTGGATTTTCTGGTTTTTCAGCTAGTTTAATAATCTGTCTTCTATGTTGCTTTTTTACTTGGATTATCCATAATTTTCTGAATAATTTGTTCTACTTCTTGTATTGTAATATCTCTAAACTGTTCATTGTAAATTAACAAAGGAAATTCCTTCTCCTTCTTTTACCAGTTTAGGAACTCGTTGTTTGAATCTTTTGGGATTCCAGCAGTTCATGGGAGATAGTGAAATGACCTCTGACTTGATTGATGAAGGAAAAGAGCTAATCAGAAGAGGTAAATTAGGTTCTCTGTCATAGTCTTCCTACAAAATCAGAGAACCATTGAATCATCAAAGTTGGAAAAGACCTCCAAGATCATTTGGGCCAACCCTTAACCCAGCACTGCCAAGCCCACCACTAAATCATGTCCCCACATGCCACATCTGCACATCTTTTAAATACCTCCAGGGTTGGTGACTCCACCACTTCCCTCAGCAGTCTGTTCCAATGCTTGAAAACCCTTTCAGTGAAGAATTTTTTCCTAGTATTCAAACTAAACATCCCCTGGAAAAACTTGAGGCCATTTCCTCTTGTCTTGTTTGTTACTTGGAAGGAGAGACCAACCCCCAGCTCACTACAACCTCCCTTCAGGTGGTTGTAGAGAGTGATGTCTAACCCCTGCACCTCCTTTTCTCCAGATTAAAACCCTCCAGTTCCCTCAGCTGCTCCTCATCAGACTTCTGCTCCAGACCCTTCCCTAGCTCCATTACCTTTTTCTGGACACACTCTAGCACCTTAATATCTTTCCTATAGTGTGGGGCCCAGAATTGGACATGGGAATTGAGGTGAGGCCTCACCAGTGCCCAGTACTGGGGAACAGTCACTGCCCCTGCTCCTGCTGGGCACAGTTGCTGACACAAGCCAGGTGCCAATGGCCTTCTTGGCCACCTGTGCACACTCTGGCTCATGTTCAGCCACTTTTGGCCATCACCCCCAGGTCATTTTCCACTGGGCTGCTTTCCAGCCACTGTGCCCTCAGCCTGTATCGCTGCAGGGGGTTGTTGTGACCCAAGTGAAAATTGAAAGGCAAGTGGCTTGGTAAGTGCTTCTACCAGCTTCCTCAGTGCCCTTGTTGGATCCTGTCGGCCCCACAGACCTGTGTGTGTCTCAGCAGTGTAGCTGCTCAGTACGAGTGGTGGTCACTGACCACATCCCCTTGGATTTGGGGGCTTTATTCTTCTCCCCATCCCTGTGTTCCAGCTAGGGGAATCAATACCCAGACAACAAATGATATTAGTCTTAAAGACTGAGGCAAAGAAGGCATTAAGTACCTTAGACATTTCCTCATGATATAATAAGTTTTTGGATTAAATTTGTCTGAAATATTGCAGGAAAAAAACATATAGTGTGTCATTATTTTGTAAATTGTACTGAGGCAGTTCATGGTACAAAATGCAATAGACTTGCAGCACAGTGGGGGATATATAAACACCAATGGACTTCACTGACATCTTAAAGTGAACTACCAGTTTTACTCATCCAGTATCTGAATTTTAGGTATTTCTAAATATTTTACAGTATGTTACTGATCTAATAATACCTAAGCATGTGCTTTTGTCATAAAGGGTGATTAGCATCTAAATTGTGTTTATCATTAACAAACTAATTTTAATCTTTCTTTGTTAAATATGTTGATTGACCTATGTGAATTCAGCCATTTCCTTAAATGTCTTTTGCTATGTCACCTGTGTTTTACCAGAGAAAGCACATTGTTAGGTAGAGCTGTAATTATCTGCTGGCTTGGAAAGTTCTTTATTAGTTAATTTTTATTGAAAGTTTTGGTTGAAAATTGATAGCCACTTGAGTAAATATTTAGAAATTAAAATTTCAGGATACAGTGTTGTCTAATGGAATACTTTTATTCTCCTGGTTTATGAAAAACAAAACCTGGATTTACATAGAGTACTAGTATTTAATTATTTTTTGGAGAAAGATGAATGTTTCTCTCTCCTTAAAACAAGAGGTTATGATTACTTTGATACTGTGATTTCATACTTCCAACCCAATAGCAGAAATGGACACAAAATATTTGGGCAATATTTTGAGCCTCACAGAACTTCTGCAAGATCTCAATGCAGTAATGCTTACTTAAGCTTTTTCTTAATGTCACACTTTTCCCAGCAATTAAGAGGGGTTTTTTTTTAGCTTTGTCAGCTGGTATTCAAATGTCATGCCATGACCCAAGATACCATCATGACAAATTCATTTTCATGGGAAATTCCATGATAGACAAGCAGCTTTTTGTTCTGTTTAGTTGTGTGAGCTGTCTATTTCAAGTCTGCTAGTTAACTTTTGCTTTTTATTGTTTGTTTAAAAAAATATTGCTAATGATTTCTCTTGTATAGAACTCAGACAAATAATATTTTTTTTATTTATAGAGAAAAGAAAAAGACAGAGGCAGGAAGAAGGTGAAAACAGAAGAAGGGTATGATATTGTTTTAGCTAATTATAATATTATACTGCAATATCTATGGCTATTTAATTCAGCATAATCTAGTCCACAAAAGTATTAATCTGAAATAATTGATGGAATCAGTTTAATCTTGCTGAATAGTCTTAGATGGTCTTAATTATTAGTCTTAATTATAGAAGGTAAGAGGATGATTTTAGTTACACTGCTTGGACTCTCTTGTTACTCAGTGTGCTGTGGTGTATGCCAGTAGGTGTAACAAGCATTAAACAGGTTCTTGGTTTCTAGGATGCAGAATAATCTGAAATGGTGTATTATCAATCTCTTACATTGATACTGCTGCTTGAAATAACTGTAGTTGCAGTATTATATTCACTGAAATGGGCACAGTGTGCTCCTCCCAAACTCACCTTCTTTTGTATGCTCATTGCAAAGTAATGGGCACAGGTTTTATTTTGTGGTGTTGGTTGGTTGGTTGGTTGGGTTTTTTGTTTGTTTTGGTGTTGGTTTTGTTGGATTGGGAGTTTTTTTCCCAGAGGAGGTAATTGGATTTGAGACAGAAATAATACTGTTTGTGCTGAAAAAAACCCAGAATGTTTTATTCAAATCATGTTTTGTGTGCAGACTGAATTGAAAGATTTGTGAAGCTTTAGTTTTTCATTAAGTTGCAACATTTGGAATCTAGCATAGAAAGTCACAGATATGAACAGAGAGGATGCATGGAAGATAATACTGAAACTAAAACCTCTAGGCTTTTCAAGATCAGGTGCACTTTAATCCCAGATGACAGTCAATACTGAATAGACTTTTCTTCTGACCCTGTCCCCCAGCCTCATGATTTTAGAACTTGAACGTTTTGTGTAACAAAACAGTAGCAAGTGCAAAATACATTTAGTATATACTGAAATGGTCTGACATGAAGCAACAATTTTAGTTGAGCAGCAAACTCAAATTTCAGATGCTGCCTGTTATTTTGGATTTTTCATTAAATATTCATTTTTTAAACTTCTGGAGCTTCTGAGAGTGTCATCTTTTACTGGACACTGATTAAATGTTTATTCCTTCTGCAGTTTAGAATTGCAACATATGATATAAATTAACACAGTAATTTTTGACTCTGTCAGTTCCTACTAGTCCATAATCTGGGATCTAGATGTGACTCTGAAACATATTGAAGTTATTGGAGCAATTAGAAACATTTCTATAGAGTAATAAAAGCATGAGACATTTTCCTCTTTAATATTTTATTATACTTCATACTAAAATGTTTACATGTATGTGTCAGAATGGAAACAACAGAACAAGCTTAGTAAACATGGCCTGTCCCAATGTTTTTGGGGTTTTTTTGTGCTATTTGGATCTCGTTATTTTTCCACTGTACCACTAGGTGGAAGTAGTAATCAATAAAAGCAGCAGTTCCCATTGTAACTTAGAGGAGGTGAGTGAACTTTGAGTGCAGATTTCAGATTCAGTTTGTTTTCTGCAAGTCTTTTTATAAAGAGCAGTTATGATAACTGGTTTAGTGAAGAGACACATCTTGAGTGTAAAATGAAACAAGAATTCTTCCTGTATCAAGTCACTGAACAGGAACACTTTTAAAGTATTACTTTGATGTGATTAATTTAGCTCTAAATTATGGATCTGGAGTATTCCTTGATCCCACACATGCTTTTGTTGTGTTGCTTTATTCTCACAGCTTATGTTTTCTTTTGTTTTCTTTTTTTCCAGGAGTGGAAAGAGCGATATGGAAATAGAGATGATTCCACTAGAAACAGAGCTGTCCACACAGACCAAAAAGAATCCAGCTTCACGGAGACCAATGCCAATAGACGTAAGCTTTGTGGGTTTGGGGTGAAGTTTGTTTTGTTTTCTTCTCTTTTAATATCTTGTCTGGACAACTCTGGCTGTGTGAGTAGTTTCAAATATATTCATTTTTGTCTTAGGTGATGCACTGATACATTTACTTCTGTGGCACAGTGCCCTCTTGCCATTTAAGACACTGAAAAGAGTGCTGTGTTTATTTCCATCCTTCAACTAGTACAGATGGAAAATTCTGGCTACTCTAAGACCTGTTATTTCGTCTTATGGGATATATAATGGATGCAGTTAGAGTAGCAGTTGCCAGCAAAGAAACTATTTATGATATGTCTTCAAGTTGAGTGTTGTAATTCTTAACATTTACCTTTTCTACTTCCAAGTGAACTGTTTCAAACTGGACTAGTGGAGCAATCAGATGACCAACAAATGTAAAACCAGTAACATACCACACAAGTGGATGCATTTTCGTTTAATAATGTCTGTTAGCAAAATACTTTTTTTGTGGATGCTTTAAACTTCCAATAAGTTTGTCAGAGTGTTAATGG
>JAWMRC010000089.1:61987336-61997512 GCA_035584755.1 Thripadectes ignobilis
TTTAATAATGTCTGTTAGCAAAATACTTTTTTTGTGGATGCTTTAAACTTCCAATAAGTTTGTCAGAGTGTTAATGGGGTTTTTTGTGCGTTTTTGAGCATTTTTTGTACTGCTGTAAGGTGACAGTTAAATGAAACTGAAGAAAAAGGGGAGGAGGAAGGAAGCCTTGAATATGCTTTTGAAACAGCCCTGATAGGTTTCTGCCTCCTCTTTACAAGGTTGGAAACACAGATTTTTAGCGGTAGACTAACCAGAGATATATTTTAGTATTAACAATATAAATATTTATCATTCCAACACCAGAACTAGCCATAGTTACTGGCCTAGTGAAGGTCACAGAGTGAACTTCTAAACGACTGTATTTCATTAATTAATGAGATTGTCTCTTCACAGCCTGAACCTGTGAAGATGAATGGGTGATTGTTTGATTTAAAAGTAAAGGTTGCATGTAGTTTCTCATTTTCTTTGATTCTGTCTTGCACGGTAGATCTCATCCTATTTGAGGGGCGAAAGAGAAGTTTTAGTTGCATGTGTTCTGTGGAGGTACAAAATTGAAATACTATAAATTTAAGCAAGTTTGGTTTAATATTGAATCTACTCTAAATTAATGCACTTTTGCTTTGCATGAGTTAGTTATTATTATAGCCTTTTAAATTTGATGTCTCAATATGTTCCAAGCTGTTCACAGAACAAATGAATGTCTTTTGTTCCTTTTACTTACACAGCACTATCAAAGTATACCCGATCAAATGGTAGGACTGAAAGAGACAGAATAGAACTCCTCCAGGATGCAGAACCTTTGGATTTTAATGCAGACTCTGTTAATGATGACCCTCTTGAATCAGACTCAGGAAGGTGAGGATTCTTCTGTGTTATTTACTAATGTCTTGTGTCTTCTGACCTGTGACAACTTTGTCAAATGTTTTCATAATAATAACTTTGTAAACTAAATTTACCATTTCACCTAGGCCTTTTCATTTCTACCTTCTGCCCCGTGATACAGGAATTGTTTTAAAACCAATGAAAACCTCAAGGTTTTTCAGGTTTTCTAGAAATGTCAGAATAAGATTTGAATATCACTTTGTATAGTGGCATAATCTGAAAAATATTGCAAATAAAACTGGTGAAAGACCTGTATGTTAATGAAACTTCCCAGTCTGACTATTCAGGAGGCACTCTGGCTATCATTGTCTAACCAGCCCAGACTTTCACTGCTGGGACTGAAGCCCCTTCACAGCATGTAGGTCCAGCGACTCTCCGGGTGCCCAGTTTCACACTGCACACACCATGCTCTCACAGTCAGAGAAGTTTCCCTTTCCAGCTCAACCACAAGTTTCCCATAGCAGAGTCCCAGACATCTGGTTCCCTTGAGTAATTTAATCATGGTGCAGTGACAGAATAACAACATGAGTTTGTGCCTCTGAGAAGGGACCCCAAACAAAGGAATCCCTGAGCTTTTATACACTCTAAGTCTCTGCCCCTGATACTCTGGGGTCTTCCATCCCAGTCCTTGACTCCTGCAGTCTCCAAGTGTCCTCACCTGGCTGGTACCACAGGTCCCCTGCAAAGGGTCAGTTCATGCCCCCTTGCCTGGGGCTCCTGCCATTTCCTGCCATCCAGGGCACAACCTGCAGCTGCACAGAGAGCTGCCTGCACTATAGGTGTATTCCTCGACAGACATATATATACAACATAAGGTTTTCTGTAATTTCCTATAAGACTTCAGAAAGCTCACTTGATTTCTCTGTATAAAATCCATTATAAAATGCTGCAAGAAAGAAAACTGGGTATTACAGGACCTGTTGCAAGAATACAGCTGGGCATCAGACCTTGAAACTACTGAAGTAAATTAAAATTTGGACTTCCTGAACAGAAAGTACAAGACTGCACTGTGTAGCTTTCTGTTACAGAGAATTTTGAGATTTTATGGGTGTGACTGCAACAGCAAATTTCCTCAGTCACAGAGCATCGTAGCTCTGCTCATATTTAAGAAACAAAATATTTCATGAGTGCTGTTTCTATTCAGGTCATTGTAGCGTAGAACCATTTAATGTAAATTTAAACTTCCTGTATAAAAACTTTTCATTTATTATTTTTCAGCTAAAACTAGCATACCCAATCAAAAAAAGGCAAAAATGGTTTAGTGGACTTCTATCTATAAGCGTGTAAACTACTTTTTGGATGCCATTATTTGTTCTGGGATTTTTGCGTTTCATGTTTTTACTTTCGTTTGTTTAGTTGTTGGTTTAATTGGGTTTTTTTAAGAAGAAAGTCCTGTTCAACCAAAACGTCTAACTTCTTTCCTTTGTATCAGGAAAAGAAGGTCTTAAAGACTCTCAGTATTCATATCACTGTTTTCCTTGGTCACATGAGGTTTAATTTAATGACGGTCTATCAGAATCTCATGGAAACAGTAATTCAGAAGAACTTCAGGTGCCATAATTCACTGAGAGTTAAGGAGTAGGATTCCAGTGAGAGTTATTTGATTTTGTGGGTCTTTGTTTTTCTATTTCCTGTGGTATTTTTTAATATTTAAAATTGATTCTGCAGGTACCAACCTGGTGGAAGATACCTCTCAATGTCTCGAAGCAAAATATTTGATGACGTGTAAGCTCCTCAAAGCTAAAGAAAATTCAGTGGAAATCTAGCTCCTACTCATTGCTTGGAAAATACTGTATTTGTGATATATCACTGAACCATCAAAGACTGTTTTTGTTTAAAAAAAGAATATGAAGGAACAACTATTGTGGAAGTGCACATGTATGATAATTTCACCACTTATGATAAGAATATGCTTCTACTGTAGATACTGTTGTGCATCAGTGTGGGCTTTTGTGTCATGATGAAAAGGAGAAAATTATTAATTTAATGAATGGTAAACTCATAACTATACCTTGAAGTGTATATAAAACTTAAGCTGTAACAGTCTAGGTTCTAGGGAGAGATTTTCTGGAAGGATTTGTTTTTTTTATATTTTAACTGATGCTGTGAGAGCATCTTAATGCATCCAAAGTGCAGTTATATTAATTATCATAATACTTTCTATAATTTTTCTATTTGAACTGTAGTTCAAAATCTGCTGAGTAAAATGAAGGCTTCTTTTGCCTTCAGTTATGTTTGAATCAGACCTGAATAAGAAGAAAGATTGGGTGGCAGGTTGTTCTTCATAAAACCACAACATACAGTATTTAAAGGGAGGCTACAGAGAAAATGGAGACTCCGGTTTTACAAGGAATCACATGGAAAAGACTGGGGGTTGTGGGTACAACTTATTCCTGGGGAGATTCCAACTGGACACAATTGAAAGTTTTTACACAATGCAAATGATCATGTGTTGGAATAATCTCCCCAGAGAAGTGGTGGGTTCACTATGATTGGACACTTTTAAATTGGCTGGACAAGGTGCTGAGTCCTCTTTTCTAGACTGTGCTTTTGCTGAGAAAGGTTGGACCACCGAATCATAGAGTCAGAGAATGGGTTGGATTGGAAGGGACCTTAAAGATCACCTAGTCCCAACACCTTCTGTTCTGGGCAGGGCTAGACCATATTGCTCAGAGCCCCATCTAACCTGTGTTTTCACACTTCCAGGGATGGGACATCCACAGTTCTCTGGGCACCCTGTGCCAAGGTTTCACCACCCTCACAGTAAAGAATGTCTTCCTGATTTTTAATCTAAACCTACTGTCTTTCAGTTTGAAGCCTTTCCCTCTTGTCCTATCACTACAGTTCCTGGTGAAGCGTCCCTCTCCAGCGTCCTTGTAGGCCCCTTCAGATACTGGAAGGTTTCTGTAAGGTCTCCATGCAGCCTTCTCTTCTCCAGGCTGAACGGTTTCATCTCTCTCAGACTGTCTTCATAGGAAAGCTGCTCTAGACCCATTACCAGCTTCATGGCTCTCCTCTGGACTCACTCCAGCAGGTTCATGTCCTCCCTGTGCTGGGACCCCAGAGATGGATGCAGAGCTCCAGGTGGGGTCTCACCAGAGCAGAGGGGCAGAATCCCCTCCCTCACCTGCTGCCCACCCTGCTCTGGATGCAGCCTAGGACACGTTTGTCTGGGCTGTGAGTGCACATGGCCGGGTCATGTCCAGCCTCTCACCCACCAGCACCCCAAGTCCTTCTCAGCAGGGCTGCTCTCGATCACTTTTCTGCCCAACCTGTGTCATTGTTGGGATGGACTCAATAAAATGCAGGCAAAGATCCCGAGTAGATAAAAGTGAAAACTCCCTTTATTTTTTCACACAGCTACTTTTATATATTTAATAAGTGTACGTGCACTAGCATTATTGGTGCTTATTACACTAAACAGTCACCTATTGGCCACAGTTACAAACTACGGTCTCTGTACAAACTCATCCAAGTTTCTTATCTTCTGCTTCTCCTGAGTTCTCTCAGTCTCTGCAAACTGTTTATTTTCATGGGTACACAACAATCTGGCCAAGGTCCAATTCTTGCTCTGTCAAGAAGTCCACAGGCCTGGTGCAGTTCCCTGAAAACCTGTAGGTATGTCTGGGACTGCCCTGACGCAAGTGCAGGACCTTGTACTTGGCCTTGTTTAACTTCATGAGGTTTGTACAGACCCACCTCTCAAACCTTCCCAGGTGCCTCTGGATGGCATCCCTTCCTTCCAGCTTGTTGACCACACCACACAGCTTGGTGTCGACAGATAATCCTTGAGGTTTCTTCCAGCCTGGTATTCTATGATTCTATGAAATTTGGTGGCATAAATTTTGGAGCAATATGTGTTGGTCAAGAAAGGCTGTATTTTTTCTTTTCCAACATCATATGCAGATAAATGATTTTAGCATGTGTAAATAGTTGAAATTGAATATGGACCAGAGTTTCACTGTCTTAGAAGCATGTGTGCAATAGCAAGAATACATTATCAAAGATACAATATCTGCTTAAGATCTCTACAGTTGTAAAATTTTGGCACACTAGTGTTTTTGTAACTGTAAAAGAAATATACTACAAAAATTGAGTTAAATACTGAAACTTGATAATTTGCACGCACCTCAGGCACGGCTTTGAACTGTAGAGTATTTCTTTAAAAGAAGGGAAACACATAGCATGACTAGATAAATGGCAAACACTTTTAATATCCTACATACCCTGGTTGCATTATGTATCAGTTTTTAAGGTGCCTGTATTTTGCAGTAAGTTGTTGCAAAAAGAATAATACTTACTCATTTGTATGCCATCCAAAAATGCCAATTATTAACAGTGTAGAAAAGCTTGACATTGATTTCATTGGTGTAGATATATTTTTAAACCATAGTTATGTGAATGAATTTTCAAATGTAATCATAAGGTAAAAGATATGGTCAAATTCATGATAACTTTGGTAATTTGAATAATATAAAATAATGCTTTTTTGCAGTTTGTCTGAAATCTTTACCACTTGGGAGTTTTCTTACATGCTTATTGCAGAGTTATGTTAAAAACTGAAAGAGAACATGTGTCTGTCATACATTCTTTATCATGCTTAAAAACCAGATGTCTCTTAAAGCAGCTAGGAATGAGTTGTTCTGAAAAATAAGTTTTCATGAATGGCATATTCTACTAACTTTTAAAAGTAGTCTGTGTTTTCTCAAGTTAATTGTTAATGGGGATCTAACTCTACCTCCTGTGATTTAGTACATGTTCTAATGGTAGTAGTATTTGTAATATATTGATCTGCCTGTTTTAAAACACTGAATTGTTACTATGAAGAAGAAAACAAAATCTCTATTTGTATAGAAATAATTATATTAATAAATTGGCAGACATACAAGAATTGTCAGTTTTGTTCTTAGGTTAATATACTGAATGTCAGCCATGCCCACGTGTATTCAAGCTCATGCAATTTTCAGATTTGCCTGTGTGAGGGCGCTTTTTTAGTTTGGATATTTCGTGTTTGTAAAAGCTTGCTCCGAGTCATGGCTGTATCAGGGACTGTAAGCTGAGAAAAGAATCTCTCTTTATTCAGTTTTCTTTAGCATCTCTGTTAGCACCTGTTTAATTTATTTTAGATCTGCTTATAACTGCTATCCTGAATTCAGCCTTATGTGAAAGGGTTTTTGGATGAATGTTCTTACACTTGATATGTCTGTTTTAAAAATTTGTATCTCATTTGATTGCCTGGAAGTGTATTTATAAAACTCTTTGGATGAAATAAGGTTCAAGTTCTCTTGAAATGTCACTGCAAAGGCATCTAATTCAGTGTTAATGGCAAAACTATAAAAGGAATGTTTGTTTTTCTGAATGTCTGTGAAGTATCCTTACCTAGTCCCTGGTGACTTCAGAGACTTTGATTGAGCCTTCTTGGCACGCGGTTTTTCCCCTCTAGGTGAAATGGCTGCAAACAGAATTTTCAGGGGAAATGTAGTCAGGATTTTATGTACAAAAGATGAGTAGTCCCTGGTGTAAACCCTCTGCGCACTTTTCATGGGAATACAATATTTTGTGGAGTTGACTGTATAAGTTAATGGCAGTGGGATTTCACATTCTAAGGAAGGTATTCTGAGTTCACTGAGGTGGGAATCCATTGACCTTTTTTTAAGTTGTAGTGAACTAAACGAGCTCTGAAAAACTCTAAAGAGTTCCCTGGCTTGCACTTGGTGATCTCTGGTGTCCCGTCCTCCCTGGATGCTGTTAAAGTAAGGAGCTGATAGGTGAAGTCAGGTTTCATCTGTAGTGTGCATTGCTGACCAGCAGTTACTCTTGCTCTATTTATGTGCAATTTGTAGACCAGTTAATCTAAAGTGTGTTTTGCAAATTATGGGTTGATATTACTGAATCTGGAAGACTTTCAACAGAGAATATGAAGTACAACTTTGTAGAAAAACATTGTAGAAATAAGGGGTGTGCTGCACAACATTTGCTGTCTGTTTGAGCTGGTTTTAAACCAGTTTGCCTACTGCTCATACAAATAATGCAGAATTTGTCTGGGAGCTCTTGTGCCTAAGGATCTGCCTCTCTCCGGAGGGGTGGTGGATGACCCGTCCTTGGAAACATTCAAGGCCAGGTTGGACAGGGCTCTGAGCACCCAGATCTAATTGAAGATGTCCTGGCTGGTTTCAGGGAGTTGGTCTGGATGGCCTTTATAGTTCCCTTCCAACCCAAACCATTCTGTGACTCTCTAGTGCTTCCCAGCCTGATTGTGGCAACTTTTGATGGGTTCTTTGCTGCTGTAGCTGGAGTCCCAGCAGCACTGCAGCTAAACCAAGTTAACACTAGCTTTGGTATGTGGAGCAGTGACTGTACTGTAGGCTAATGGTGTTCCTGCATCCCATTTGGTGCTCCAGATTATGTGATTTTAAATACAACTCCCTTGCAAACTGTGCTTTTGGGAACTGGGTGTTAATATGTTTTTCTCAGTATATTTAGTCATATTTATTTGCAGCTAAAGAATGTCACATATTTCTTTATTTCTTCTGAATTACTGAGCAGTTAGTGTGTACATTTCACCATCATGTCCAGTTTTCTCTTTAGCTGTGAACACCATGAAAACCTCCACAATGCCAAAAATCCCACCCAAGTTAAGTACAAATATTTGACTGTCTTCATTTTAAATATTTAAACGAGTGAGAAGAGTGCATGCAACTCACAATGAGCTTCAAAAAGCAGAATTGAAAACAGTAGCTGCTTGAATACTCTGTCAGTGTTGGAGCTCCTAAAAAGTATGGATAGCAAAATAGCCAAACTTACTACTCCTACACTAGATTTGTAGTTTTGTATTTGTATTTTGATATATGTATTGGGAAATAAGTCCTATACTCTGCTAAAGAGAGGTGCATCTCAGCAATGAAGTGAGGGAGTCTTTCTGTGAGGGAAGCTAAAGGATATGTAATGTCTAATCTGTGCTAATAGTGACACTGGGCAAATGACAATGTAGCTTATTATTTAGGTAAAGTAATGTGTAACAGTAAGAAAAACTTTATACTACTGTAACTTAACACTACTGGACAAATCATGGTGTATAATCTGCCTTTGTTTTGCAATCAAGCACTTGTAAAATAGTCATTAGCAGAATTAATAGGAATGGCGGAAAGCTGCTGTCTATTCTATATTCTTGCTCTTATAAAACATAACATGACAATGATTTTTACATATGAGGTATTAAAAAACATGATTTTCTGTAATTGTGATAATTTGTATTTTATTAAATTTATCTTGGAATACTGTAAATGTTATGTGAAAAATTACATTCTATTTCAGTTTTCATTATTTCTGTAATTACTTGAAATCTGAGGGGCATTCACAATACCAAATAGAGATCATTTTATGAAGGAAAACTTTTTATGAGGCTTCTTCAAGAAGTCTGACTTGTTCATTACAGGCAAATATATGCATCTGAATTATTAATGAGAACATTACTAAGGGGATATATTGTGTTCTAGCTTTTAATTTTTCTTTGAAATTCAGAAAATTGTTACTTTTTTCAGAGCAGCTTAGTTGTGAATCTTGTAAACTTTCTGAAACTTTTACATTCCTTTTCCCTAATGGGCTCTGCAGGAAGACTTACTGCTCTGTGGCAGTTATCTAATACTAGCTGTGCCTCTAACTAAGTAGTCTAGTCTGAAGCTGAGACACTCCTACGCCATTTGATTATGTTAACAGAAACTCAGCATTCCTAGCGAGAAAAACACCACGTTGAACTAGATCCCTTTTTAATACATTAATTGCTGTAACTGATTTTATTGCATTATATTTAATACCTTCTGTTTGGATTGTATAGTAAGCCCAATTGGATTTATTCTTTCTTTCTCTTAGAATGCATTGGAATGTGTTCCTCAGCATGCTTTTGTGTGCACGTGTGTTTTAGTTGTAATTGACAGGCAATAATAAACTGCAGCTTCAGTTATTTCATCAGAATAATGTTGCTGTATTTGACATATTCCTGTGAACTGTAATAGTTTTATAGTGATAGCTTAGCTGTCACCATAGAAATTAATTATTTTCTATAGAAATACGCTGTGTTTCTGTAGAGGTATCTGGAAGATAAGAGAATCATTTGTAAGCCTAGGTTTAGTAATAGATCTTCATTCTCCAGTGTATATCAAGATAGGCTGTAGGAGTGCTGCTTATGGATAGACTATCTTCTTTTGCCTTATGATACAAGTATGTGTGCGTGAATACCTTGTTTTGAAATTCAGAGTTACAAATTTTTCTCTGTAGTGTTCTAAATTATTGTTGTACTGGATATATTTTTGAAATGTGTGTTATATAGTCAAAGAGTTAAGTTGGCATGAAATAAATCATTTCTGCAATACCTTTTCCCTGGTGTATTTTAGATATTCATACTTCTCCAAAATGTTTTAGAAAGCCATCTTTTAGAGAAATTTGCCTTATTTCTTTTTTCCAGATGGAAATCATATTTGCTTTAGAAGACAATCTGGCCTTGTTTTGGTCATCATTGTGCCTTTTCTTTTAAGCAGATTAAAAAAGGGGAACTGAGAACAGTCTTGCGAACCTGGACATGTTGTCAGAGTCTGAGGAGGAGAGTCGGGCCCACAGTTGGTCCTGTCAGTGACACTCGCCGTGGCTGCAGGAGGCAGGCAGTGCCTGCGGGTGTGAGGAGACGGAGGTGCAGCCAGGCTGGCTGCTGTGTGAGCATCTGCAGCACCTGGGGCAGGCCTGTGAGGACCCTGTGAGCTCCTGGGGCTGGCTGGGCACTGTGTATTCCTGTGGGGGAAAGGTAGGGTTCCTGTACCCCCCCCTTCTTTTCTGTAAGCACTCAGGCTGGTACGTAATTCCTTCTAGCTGACACTGGGCACTGCTGAGAGTAGAGGCGAGACTGTTTCCACTACAGCTGGGAGGAGACGGGCACAGTGAGGCAGGAGTTAACTCTGGGTCATCTTTCACTGCTTGCATATTTATCACTTTGGTCATCCCCACAAAAAAGAGAGAGAAAAGATTTATTTAAATATTTTGTCTCTCTACAACTACAGCGGAGGTTGAGGGAGGGGATTCTACCCCTCTGCCCTCGTGACACCCCACCTGAAGCACTGCATCCAGCTCGGGTCCCAGCACAGGAGGGACGTGGACCTGTTGGAGCAAGTCCAGAGGAGGCCACGAAGGTGGTCAGGAGGCTGGAGCACCTCTCCTGTGCAGACAGGCTGAGAGTGTTGGGATTGTTCAGCCTGGAGAAGAGAAGGCTCTGGGGAGACCTCACTGCAGCCTTTCAATATTTAAAAT